>OY856414.1:330758900-331358900 GCA_963693085.1 Alisma plantago-aquatica
ATCTACCCTCCTCGTGGTAGTAATGCTTAATTCTATGACTACTCTTATGGTGATGTTCCTTTTGTCCACACTCATAGAACCTAGGAGTAGAAGAGGATGATTTATTCTTGAAATGTTTTCTCTTAAAGTAGTGGGCTTCAAGGTCACTTGGGGACCCATCTTCACTTTAAAATGGAGGATCATGGTTCATGACTTGTGCTTCCACAAGTGCTTCAACTTGGACTATAAAAGAAACCTCCTCCTTTCTATTGGAGTCTATATCTTCTTCTCTTTATTTTTCCTCCTGTGAGTCAAGTCTCACCTCAATGGATTAATATTCCTATGAGCTCTTCAATGGGGATGGAGGAGAGGGTTTTAATTTCTTCTATGGTTGTCACTTTTTTGTCCCACCAACGAGTAAGTGAATGAAGAATCTTTGAATTAAATTTTCCTTGACCCATGACATGACCTAAAGAATCAAGCCCATTAAAGTGTGTTGAATCTAGCATACATTTCAGCTACATTTTCTTTCTTTCCCATCTTGAATCCTCTAAAGATATGGGTGAGCATGCACACCTTGCTTTCTTTGACTTTCTTTGTTCCCATATATGTAACACATAGCTTATCCCAAATATAACAAGCTTTGTCCCAAGAGGAGATTTTATTGAAGTTGGTTGGAGCAAGTGCAGAGTAGAGGATGCTAATTGCTCTAGCATTGAGTTGTGCCTTCTTCATACTTGCATAATCCAAGATATCATCTATCCTTCCAATGGTGTGTAGGAGACACCAACCACCTTCCCCTTGTCAAATCTCACACCTTCAATGTATAATTGCATTCTTATTTTCCAATAGATGAAGTTTGTACCATCAGATATAAGAGGATGCACATAGAAGCCACCCTTTATGTTGAGAGAACCAAGTAGACTTTTCCCCCATCTTATCTTACTCATGAGAGTAGAGTGTTGGAGAAGACCTTGCTATGATTCCACTTGTTGGATCAATGGTATTTAGAGGGGGGTGAATAGAGCTAAATCCACTTAAACAAAACTCATTTGATATTCAGGATATTTGGTAAGATAATATTGCAAGATTGAAAAGCAAGGGAGAGATAAAATGAGCATAAAACCAAAGAATGCAAGAATTTATAGTGGTTTCAACCTCCAAAATTGGAGACATACATCCCTTGCCTAGAGGGGTCAATCTCTAGGACTTTGAAACATGTGTCACTCATAATATTTAAATATAAGAGTTACAACAAATGATTGCCCTTTTCTAGATCAAGGGATAAACTAGCTTCCCTTATAGGACAAGGGAGACAATAACCATTACAAGAACTTACCTATATACCTACCAAGAGTTTTAAACCTTTAACAATGTCCTACCCACTCTTGAAGAAGATCTTCCACAGTGTATCCTTCACTTTCTACTTTAAGGAAGATATCTCTAATTCATAACCTTTGAAGAGAGAGACAGATTGGGAAGGAAAGTTGAGAGCTTGACATAAGTATAATGAGGTATCTCTCTTACAAAAATCCTATATCACTCACAATGACAAACACGATGTAATCGAGTTTGAAACTAATTCATGTGGTTGTTGGGGCTTTTCACTCAGTGATAGTATATAAGCATGAAAGGCAACAATGGAATGATATCCAATTATCAATATTTAAAGTTGAGGGTGCCCACTATCCAATATACTATTTAAGTTTCAAATTCTAGCTGTATTAGAGAGGTCGGTAGCTTGTACAATAGATATAAATCACTTTATACCACTCTCTAACAACTATAGTTTACACTTTACAACTACAATACCATCGACAATGAGGTAGGGATGGTATCTCATCCGACACTAAAAGACAAGTCTCTCAATGTCATCACTCGAGATACTTACCATCTAGTAACTCAGATTTATGCATAATCAAGCAAATAGCTCATTGGCCGAGATGTGTACCATGACAATTTCGACCAATAAAATACACTATAATTTAGTTGTTCATTTTGTGTGAAAGTGCACTAATCATCAAACAAAAAAAATCTAGATATCATTTAAGCTTTGTTACAACTCATATAGTCATGACAAATGATTTATATCAAAAATCTAATTGAAATTCTATGTATTATTCAATCTTCAGCTTTGTTCTATTCTGACTTCCAATTTCATAAACTAGGGTTTGTGAATTTCAATACTTCGAGTGTACCTAATGATCTGAAATTATTTCAAAGGATATGTTAAATGAGTGGAATGTTGAAGTCATCATCGTAATATAGGAAATGTATAACCCTCAAGTCAACAAAAAACATAATTTCTAATCTAGATATAGATAGAAACCCACCAATTTAAGTTCTTAAGTTCATGTACTCTTTAATGCTCACTTGAAGCCTCCTTTGCTCCTTGATCTAGGGACATCTCATTACAAGACTATGAAAAATATATGAAAAAATAGTAGTGAACAATAGTTTACACACTATAACAAAATAGTTATACTTGAAGTAAATCATGAAATGAACTTTACTCCATCGTTTTTTAACATTACTTTCAAATTAATCAATATTTGAACACTTACCATTTGTATTTTCTATATAATCACCACTTAGGATCACTAATGTTATGACAACCCCTAACTTATAGGAAATCCTGTAATGACTATGTTTGGCAAACTAAATCCAAACATCCACTATCTAATTGGCCCATGCTCATACATACCATAAAAATGGTATATCAATTTAGTTTGGTTGGTGGTTACTATGGAAGAAAATAACAAGCTTTTTATGGTTGGAATGGAGATCCAAAGAAATATTATTTTTGCAGATATTGTACATTGTTACATTATTTCCCATCCTAGACAATCTGCAACATGCAAGAGAAATTTCAGACCCAATTTCCCTAAATTTACAACCCCAACTTAGATATACACAATTACCCTAAAAAAAGTTTGATTTTAGTTCAAAACGATCAATATGTAGAATCAGAACAAGTAATTGTTGAGATTTGTACCAGAGTATCCACTTTGGATTTTAAATAAAGAGTCTAAAAACATATTTATTCTGAATCGGTAGGAGAGGGAGGCCCCTATAGAAAATATTGGAAATAAAAAATGCTTCAAAAATGAATCTGTTCCCATGCCATAGTAAGGAATTCTTGACGGTATCGAGCTGGAACATGTTCTTCTTGAATACCCCGATTCAAGGCCAAAGATAGGGTATATAAAGAACATATTTGGTATTTGGATATTATTCGTATCAATGACTTGGTTTATTTGTGCAAATTCAACCCTTAACATAATAATTTGAAAAAAAAATTAGATCTTCTTTGTTCAGTTGATTTGAATAAAGTGTTGGCTAACATATTTACATAAGCAACCCTAGTTTTGCCAAAATCATGAAGGACTGAACATTGATTTATCCAATTTCTAGCTAGTTATCATTTTTCATTTTAAAAGGATAAATGAACGAAAAATCAAATGAAATATTGGAAAGGGTCAATTTCATCATTTCTAGATGGACAAGAACTGTAAAAATCCAATTTTGATGATACAAAATTCCATTATGCAATGATAATGCATGGTTTATAATTCTTTAGGTTTTCAAAACTTTATCAAAGTATACCATTTGTCTTTTGACCGGACATTAAACTGTTCATTTGGTACATGGTACGGTATTGCACACACATGTGACCTTTCGAATTTATAGGTTCCCAAACTAGGTTCACTAACAACACTAAAATATGCTCCTGCAAGCACACGGGGTCATGCTATAGTATAGGTGAGAGGTAAGTAATGGGGGTCAAACCATAGGGGTAGAGGGGGAAATAGATCTTAGTTGGTGTTGGCTACGTTCCTAAAGTAGAGACTAGGGTTGAAGGGTTTAAAAGGTGTTTTGGTTTGATTACACTAAGCAAGCAAGCAAGCAAGTAAAGGCATTGTGAAAACTAGATTACCAAAACTAGGTTATCCTAAGCAAGTTAGGTCTAAGGGGCTAGATTAAGCAATCAACTAATCAAGAGAAAGATGATCTACACTACTCTAGAAAGGCAATTAGCAACTAATAACTAAGTTAAACACTAAAGCAAGCAAGGATCTAGATTAACCCTAACTAGCAAGACTAAGCAATTAGATAGAAGAAATAAAGACAATTAAGCTACACTAGCATTAACAAGCAAGAAGGCTAAGGTGGGTTTCAAGCAATGGATTAGGTAGGTGGGCCATTTGGGAATGTGATTTGATATTAGTTGGGGGTGTCAACATAGCATGTAATTATCACAATTCAATCTAGATTACCAAACCAAACAACGAGGCAAGTGTTATTAGAATGTACCCTATACTACTAGTTGGAAAACTAGGGTTAGGTGTAATTCTAGTTGGACTTGTTAAGTCTAGGTTTCTAGGGTAAGTGGTATTAGGGAAATTGAGAGCCAAGGGTAGGAATGGGAGTAGATATGAGGGTTTTTTACCTCATGCTACTAGCCATCTAGCCTTTAGAAAGCTCTAGGCAATTGCACTAATCACACTTACACTAGCTACTTAGATCTCACACTCACTTGTAGAAGGAGGGATATGTATGTAGGAACAAAGGGGCTAGCTAGGGATCCACTAATTGGACATAGGAGCCATTCCTAAGATTGCTACATACATTCCAATTCCTCCTAGAAGCTAAGTGTCATCAAACATCACAAAGCAAGCAATTTATGCTCAAAGCACAAATCACATGCAATAAAATAGGAAATGAGATAGAAGCAAGAGGTAATCATCATAGATAGAAATCATGTTCATTACAAGTTATTTTCCACCAACATGGTATCAAAGTCACATTTTTACCCCTAACAACCCACCATTAGGGGCTTAGCTAGGCATAATCAAAGAAAAGATAAAAGAAAGGGGAAGAAGGGGGGTAGGACTCCATGGATCTTGAAGTAGATCTTCCTTCTTAACCTCCTAGATACTGTAGGGCGACCTCCTTCTTCCAAGGTAGATGATGTGCATGAAAATGGAGGGGGTTATGGTAGAAAACCTAGAAATCTAGGTTTCTATGGTGGAAATGATGTGGAAATGGTGGGTGGAGAGCATAAATGCAAGGGAAGTGCAATGAATGCTTAAGAGAGGGTGGAGAGGAGTAATGTAAGCTAACATAGTGTTGTGGCCGCCACCCATGTATATATAGGTGGTGGTGGAAGCACTAGGGTAAGTATGGGTATTGTTGGAAAAATAGTGCAGAACAATGGTAGGGTTTAGGTGGTAGCACAGTCGTGCTGGGCAGCACGATCGTGGTAAGTAGAGGTGGGAATGTTCGTGGTAGTGGGGAACGGTCCACCACGGACGCTCCAAGAAAGTGGAAAAATCATAAGTTGAAGTGGTGAAATGGAGGCTGGTAGCATGATCGTGTTGGGCAGCACGACCGTGGTGGAGGCTAGGTAGAATGGTCGTACTGGGTAGCACGTCTGTGGTGGTGGAGTTGGAGAGGAGGTCATTCCCTCTAGCACACTCGTTATGTCTTCAACGTATTGGGGGATTCATGGCACGAGTGTGCTGGGTAGCATGGTCGTGGTGGCTAAGTTGATGCAACTTGCAAATCTTGGGGATTTCCATGTAACTTGTGCATTAGCCGTTCCTTGGCACCATGGTTGCATTGGGGTCTTCAGTGGAAAATTTAACTTCCATCTTCATCACTAATGGACGTCTTTGCTTGATGTCAAATCTTGGCCATTAGGGGTAGGTTAAGGGAGCTTTTGAGCCTTCTTTGGACCCCCTCCATGAGTGGAGGAACTCTAGAACTCCTTCCTTCTCTCTCATCCATCCAAAGCATGGTCCAAGTACCTAAAAATTATGCAAAGAACGTCCATAAGTACATTTGATAATAATACTCAAATTAGGAAATTTAACTTGCATTCTACTATGTTTAGATGTGAATAAAGTACAAAATGACACAAGATGGAGTCCTAAAATAGGGCTTCATCACCACCCTAAATTTATAACATACTTGTCCTCAAGTATGCTCCAACTTAATCTCTCTTTTCAGTTTTATTTCAATGAACAATAATGACAAATGCATAGCAACAAATGATTATTGACTATATGGTCTTGGAAGTGACTAAGTGCATGTGTTCCACCTCTCTCCTCTCCTCTTTTACATACCAATCATGAAATGAGCACTGAGCATACAAACTTCAAATATAAAGCATAGAATACACAAGCTTTTCATATGTCCTTCATATCATTCTCGGTAAATAGTTTCATGTTGGCGTTAATCAAAGATGACTAGGAGTGTTGTTTCATTTTCATGCATTCATCCTTATGCCTCAAACCACACTAAATTATCCACATGGTTGTAGAAAGGGTAAAGTGAGCTAGATTTGATGTTTTCTATCTTAATAGGTATAAAAATGGAAGAAAGGATTGCGGTAAGATTTTGGAGTGTTATTACATATAGAACTCTTCTTTTCTTTATTTAGATGCTAAACAACAAGAGCATCTTTTTATTTTCTTTTTGCTTCTTTTTTTTTCTTTTACCATTGGTGTAGGTAGGGCATATGGTGGATAGAGTGAAGCGAGGAGATATAGATATGGCCACCCCAAACTTTTGGAGGTGGCCAAGGCTAAATATGTACTCTAAGGCATCCTTTCGTGAGGTGGAGGGGTATGAAGATGGTGAGAGAAGAGTCAGGTCAAAGCGGGGGTCATTAGTGTAGTCCTCAACATAAGATTTCCTACATGAAAACTAATCCAACACTTCATCAAATGATATCACACCACATGATTGAACAACATGAGATTCAAATTTGTATCAAGTGATTCCATAGGCTCTAAGCATTTGTAGCTTGCCCAATTCACAATTCAACCGAAACATTCACAATCTTGAGAGAAGTGGTGAACATGTAAAAAGTCAACAATCAAGACCATATAGCAATAAAATCTAAGAAAATGGAATGCATTTGTCAAAGACCAAAATTTTCATTTCAAGTAGTGGAGATTAAGTCAAAACATGCTTTTAGGCAAGAACATTCAAGTTTGGGAAAAATTGGTCAAAATGGTGCCAATTTGCATTCAATCACATCTAAACCTAACTTTAGGGAATTTAAAACATAAAGCAAAAAATCCTACTTTAAACACACAAAAATTACCAAAGTCTACATGAGAATGCAATGCATGACATGAAAGCAAATTTTTTGAAAAATTACGCAAAAATGCATGATATTGAACTACATTTATGCATGGATGCATGCAAAGGGAAATCAACAACTAAATAGGGATCAGGTGAGATAGACATCAACAAAATAAAGCTAATAAAGAGGGCATACCGCCCTACCACCCTAAACTTTTGAATCATGATGTCCTCATCATGAAACTAAAGCTTAGGAATGATAGGGTAGAAATCACTACTCTAGCGGTGTGGGGTCATGTAGTGGGCCTGAATGTAGAGGTGGATGATGGTAATAGTGGCCCCAATAGTCCATCCGTGGAGGTGGGTATGTCTCATGGTAGCCAGATAATCCTCCCCAGAAATCCTCCCCCCATTGGGGGTTCCTCTGCACCTGCGCATGTTGGTAGTAGTACATGTGGTTGATCTGATGATGCATCTACTATTGATCTAACCGCATGGACTGTTGTGTCTACTGAATTTCATCCAATTGTGCATCAATGGTTGACATATCATATGCATTTGTTGGAGGTGGTTGCGCATCAAAATCCTCAAACCTCGGACGTGTGCGGCGTGGCTACTCAAGTATGCGTTGTTGCTCAGGCACATTGGTCTCTCCTCTTTCTTCAGGTAAGTCCACATTTGGTGTTCTGAACCCCTATCTTAGATGCTCCCCCTCATACTGTGCTAACACCTCTAAAAAGTTCTCTGGTGGCCCCACATCCATGAGTGGGGGTGGCGTGGTATGGGAGCTCCAAGGTGATTCCTGGGTACCCGGGGTTTAGAACATAGAAGATTTTGCTATCTCTGAGGAAGATCATTTGGGATCTAGAAAGATAGTTTAGATCAACATATTTGCTTCCTTCTACCTTGGTAAGCCCATCTAGATTGTATCCCACTATCTTTTCCATTGTGGTGTGTTGGTTGTTACACTAACGAGTTTCAATCTTAAGAAAGATCTTTTACTCAACTAGCTATTTCCCATAAGTATATGAGAGTAGTTTTAGTCGAGATCGAACACAAGGAGCTTGGTAACCAATTAAATGCAATAGTGCTAAGGTTTAACAATCTAGACCGTTTTAAAGGTGTGATTTGGTTGATTAAGCTAAAATTTCATAATTAAGCAAAATAGTAAATGGATTACTAAAAAGGGTCGATTTCAAATATGGAAGTATCTTGGACTTAGGATTTCACCAACATATCATAACATAAAACAGGAGCATGAAATTTAAACATACTAAGCACTTGTTTTAAAGGAGATGTTGTATGTTGTATTTCACCTCTCGATGCAAGTACTATGATCCTAACTCAATTCAACATTCTCATGTATGAATTTCATTTTGGATCACAAACCTACTCCTCAACTCCATAATTTTCACTCTTGTGGTAAAGAAGTTTCCAAGAGAGTACCTCCTTACTCTCCTACCTATCTTCTCAGATCAAGAAAGAAAGTATAAAACATGTACATAAAGTGGCCAGCCATACATGCAAGAAGTAAGAAACCGGTACTCACAAGACAACTTAGCATTTAGTATGAAATTATCATGTTCCAAATATGTTATGACATGGGAGATACTCTCCCGTATCCAAGAAAAGGAATCTACTCATCCATAATGGCGTACAACGGAAAATATGCAGAATTTTCAGAGTTCTACATGGTTTAGAGAAGGAAAAGATAAGAGAACCAAAGGTGTAACCCAAGAAGAGTAGAATTCTAGCTTGGGGACAAAATTCCACTCCTACAACTGCTCCAAACCAGACAAACTTCCCTCCCGAAAAGCTTTGTGGAGTGAAGAAGCTCTACTGCACCTCCGGAGAAGAAAATGGAGAAGAAGAATGAGGGTTCTTTGGCAAGAAACCACCTTCTTCCACCCCAAAATAGCCCTCCTTGCTCTAGGATTGCTCTTGGAAGAAAGAATTTCAAATTATGACCAAATATAACTGCTCCATATGGTGGTCTTGTCTTTAAAAATGAGAGGAGTCGCATTTCAAAATTACTGAAACTGATAGGGACATGGTGTGTCTTCCTTTGGACACGTCATGTCCTGGTCTCTGACAGTAGTTCTAAGTGTAAAGCACATGGTATGTCTGAATTAATACACGCCGTGTATGTTACCAGAAAGGCAAGAATCGATTATGAATTCCCAGGTACATGTTGTGTCTATGGCGGACACGCCGTGTACTTTTACTCTGCGTCTGAAGTATATGGCCAACTGGAAATGTGCACGCCGACACGTCGTGTATTTTGCTGTTTCAGCAGAATTAGAAATCTGAACGTCTGCAAGGCTTGGAGAAGTCCCGATGATGATGGATTTGAGTTGGGCTATCTCCAATTTGATTCTTTTGAAACATATTTAAAATACACATCATGTGATAAGAAAAATAACAAAAAGGTGGCAATAATAATATGAATAGAGGCTAAATGAGAACAAATGAATTGAATTTGTGTGTGAAATTATGTGAAAAGTTGATGTGGAAAGCACACAACAAATCCCCCTAAGCTTGAACCATTGCTTGTCCTCAAGAAAAAAGGAGCATATCCACACAAATGAAGGAATATTCAAGCTCATGCATGAATTAAATGAAATGAAGATATGCAATCAACTCAACCAACCATGTACATTAGGTTTATATTCATAGCCATCATATCAATTTAAACATCCAAGATAGAGAAGTTTTAGTTCAACAATGGTGGTCACAAATTAAGCGAAACAATCAACTAAACAACACTAAACATGATTTGGATAATCAAGCCAAACAACTAGTGGATGTACATCACAAAATTTTCATCTATTATGGATATAAATGATGAAATCTTAGCTAACTTTAACAATATCAGTTGAGCTCTCTTCTCAAAAAGATATGATAATTGATTTTTGGGATTCTGGCACTCGGCTGCTAATTTAGGCTTACGCGCACGTGGACCACCGGTTGGGGTTCTATTTTTACCCTCTTTTGATTTCATACCACCTAACCATCGTTGCCGGATCGGATTCACACTAGGCTAGCATGATATGTGGGTAGTTTGCCATCTTTTATTGGGTAAAGTGGGAAAATGATAAAAGAGATTTTTGCACAACACAAGAGAGTCAACTAGAAAGTTAAGTTAACAAGATTCCAGTCATTGTTTTGCAAATTTTTCACTGAAAAATCGATTGTATATTCACTAAAGGTTTGACAAGAGTATCCCGTATTCTAAAAAGTGTTGTAGAGTTGGTTTATTTGCTAAAATTTTAGACCGTTACATGTATTTAACAATCAAAGATGTGAAAATTGAGAGTTCAGGCTACAATTACAAATGAAGATCATGTACATGGGGAATTTCATTTTCCATTTGATTCATGCATGCTCTTTACTAATTCTTTCATATGGCCAAAAGAAGTACAAGGGACAAGATGGTTCAAGCATACAAGGTGCAAGAGTTCATTCCATCACAATAGGCTCATTTCATATTAAACTTTCTATGAAAGGAAATACAGAACATGAAACAGGATGAAATAAAAGACTGAAATAAAAGACTGACATGACTAACAAAAGCAAATGAAAGTAAAAACTACATTACGGGCCGGTTGCACCCCCCAAGCTTGAAATATGCAGTGTCCTCACTGCATCAATCGAACTCATGGAGGTAACAACCAAATATCTGTTGTGAGTGAAATAAAAAAGAGGGGCCAGTGCCCCCGTGGTCTGGCGGAAAGAACTGACCGACACAATCATCTTCAGGAACATCCATTGGCGTGGGTTGCGGGATGGACTGGGGCTCTTGAGGTGGTGGCGGCTGATATGGCTGCAGGATGGAATAGTGGCCCTGTGAAATGTGCCACGAATCCATGTGGTGGACTATGTCGTGCATCGCAGTATACTATGTACCCATCTGATCCAGGCGGCCATCAATGTGATCAAACCGCTGCTGCACATAGTCGTACATATGCCTGACATCAGGCATCGCCCAGGAGTACTCTGTCTGAGTGCTGGTGGAGGGAGGTGGTGGAGCATAAGGGGGTTCTGTGGTATCATTAGAAACTCTAGATGCATCAACCACTTCATCAGTGTTCATCACGACTTTCCAGTTGTCCTTGTTCTCCAAAGTGATATGCTCAAGATCTAGAATGTCAATGTACTGATCATCGTTGAAGAATTGTCAAAACTTAGTGTCACTGTTGGCAACTCTTGAGAGAAACCCTGTAGAAAGAAGGTACTGAATGTCTACTAGGTTTCTACCTGGTGTTTCCTCTAGACCTATCAAATCAACATCAAGCTTCTATGCAATCAGAGTAAGCAAACCACCACACATGATGTTGCCAGCATCCCTCTTCTTCACCTTCTTAATGTCTAGGAAATGTGTAAGAATATAATAAGCGGCATTAATCGGATGCTCATATATCATTCCCCATAAGAAGAAAAGATCTTGCTTTCCCACAACCCCTTGGGTTTCCTTCTTGGCAAACACTCTGGTACTAAGAAGGTGGTGAATGTACCTGAAGATAGGGTTATGGATAGTGGATGCTCTGGCTTGCTTTGCTTCATGGTGTTACTCATCCGATATCTCAAACCAAAACTCATTGCTGTGAAAAATAGGTGGGTAACTAATCGCCCCATCATAATGGCACTCCAACAACTCAAAGAAACACCTAAAAGTGAGCTTAAAAGCACGACCCAAAACCCTGAAAGGAATGATACCATAGGGATCCAACTTCTTCTATGGGACTTGCTCCATGATAAGCGTCGTTAAAAATTCATAGACTAGGTGGGGGTAAGTATTTGATACCATACGACAGATGTAGCTTAGCCCCAAGTCTTACAGGCGCATGTGAACTTCATCCTTAAAGCCCAGAGTCATCAGTGTCTGCTCACAAGCGAACTGAGTCGGAAGTACCCTCCTTTTAATAAGGAACCGGTACATCGGGTCTTCTTCAGGAGTGACCCGAAACTGAGTCGTAGAGATGTACGTCGGTGCTTGGGAGGAGCTGGAACCATGCTTGCGGTTGGAGGTTTGCTTGAAAGGTGCTATTTTTGCCGCTGACTGATTGACACATGTCATGTGCTGATATGGACACGACGTGTTCTGAGGCAAAACACTGACTGAAATGGCGATGCACACGACGTCTGTAGAAATGAACACGACGTGTGCCTGGAGCAGTTATGCAATCTGAAGATGGGGACGACTACTATTTTAGGGAAGAGATGGGGGAAATCGATGGTGGTGCTTGGAGTTGGTCCTTGCGTGGTTGAGGAGATCCATGGGCCTTCTTCTTGGCGTCAATGATGGTGCTTGGAGAGCAGGATGGCAGGTCCTTTTCTCATGTTCTCGTCGAAGAAGATGATGGCGGCGGAGTAGCGGTTTGATCTTAAAGAAGATGATGGCATTGATCCTATGCTTGGAGAGGAGAATGACGACTGCTGTGTTGACGGCGAGAGCACCACCTTAGTGCTAGGGAACATGGCCGCAGTTGAAGAGAAGATCCGCTTGAGTTTGAAGAAGACACACCATGAGAAAGGGAGGTCACAACGGCTGCTCAAGGTTGAGGAAGACACAACCAATGAACACGACGGCGGTTGCTATGTTTGCTAGGGCACACTGCGGCAAGGGAGCAGAGGGCTAGGGTGCACGACAGCTGTTGGGATCTCACACATCTCGAATGAAGGCTTGAGTGAGAGGGGCGGCTGTGTGCTAGTTGAAAATCCCTCATTTTTGACAAAAAAACACGCTGTGTAAAAATAAAGACACGTTGTGTGTCTCATCAGGACTCCCTTTCTGTGACAAAAGACACGTTGTGTTTCAGAAAGTACACAACGTGTACTAATACAGAAATTCAAAATGCCCATTTCACTGATAACTACACAACGTGTTCAAATAAAGACACGTAGTGTTCTTTTTCCAGATGATTTATTCTTTCATTTTCTTGTGGTACACGTCATGTCTAAATAAAGACACGTCGTCTTTGTATTCCATATTTCTTATTCCTCCCTTTTTTTCCTTAGTACATGTCATGCCTAAATTAGGACACGACGTGTACCTTTCTAGGTCGAGGAAAATTTTCTATCTTCTGGACAGTGACACTGCGTGTGTTTTTCAGACACGTCGTGTACCTGGAGATATAGCCCATCTGCTGTATTTATGGATGTAGTGACACACTGTGTCTAATAAAGACACGACATGTCTTCTTTAGTTTCTATAGAAAATAGCTTCTCGTCAGTACAGAACTAATAATAGATTGGAAATAGAATTGTCTAAATTATTACATTCATCCATGACAAGCTTATTTATGAAACTAAATAGTGTTCTTGACTCAAATAACTTGAAAAGAAATCTATCCTCATGTGGGTTCAACACCCACGAGGTCCTCCATTTATAGTCCAGAGTGAGACTCTTCAATTTGTCCATCATGCATCTTGAAGGGAGAAAGAGGCTCCCTTGTGAAATTTATCTCCTGAGGTATATAGCTTGCAACGTTGCCCATTTACTTTGAAAGCTCCATCCTTGCCTTGTAACTCAATAGCTCCATATGCAAATATCTTCAATACAAGGAAAGGGTCAGACCACTTGGACTTTAGTTTTCCAGGGAATAGCTTGAGTCTTGAGTTGAACAACAACACTTTATCTCCTTCTTTGAAGTCTTTCCTCCGGATTCTCTTTTCATGCCAAACCTTTGTTCTTTCTTTGTAGAGCCTTGCATTTTCATATGCAACTAGTCGGAGTTCCTCCAATTCTTACAGCTGCAATAGTCGCTTTTCACCAGCCTTCTTCATGTCGAAATTTAAGAATTTGATAGCCATAGAGCACCGTGTTCTATCTCTAGCGAAAGATGAAAAGATTTACCATATATCAGCTTGAATGGAGTTGTGCCTATGATGGTTTTATAAGCTGTCCAGTATGCCCATAATGCATCATCTATCTTCAATGCCCAATCCTTCCTAGAGCTAGACACTGTCTTTTCTAGAATGCTTTTCAGCTACCGGTTGGAGACCTCTACTTACCCGGAAGTTTGAGGATGGAAGGGCGTAGAGATTTTATGAGTGACTCCATACTTAGATAGAAGGTTATTGAATTGCTTCTCAATAAAATGTGTGCCTCCATCAGAGATTACACCTCTAGGAACTCCAAACTGAGGGAAAATGATTTTCTGAAATAGCTTGACTACAGATTTTGCATTCGGTGCTTGGGTTGGGATGGCCTCAACCCACTTAGAGACGTACTCACAAGCAACTAGGATATATTGGTAGCCACAAGAAGATGGGAATGGTCCCATGTAATCAACTCCCCATACATCAAATACCTCAATCTCCAGGATAGAGTTAAGAGACATGTCATCGCGTCTAGATATTCCTCTAGTCCTTTGGCATTTATCACAAGCTTTGACAAATCAATTGACATGTTTGAACAATGTTGGCCAATAGAAACCGGCCTGGAGAATCTTTGTCGCATTCTTCTCTCCTCCAAAGTGACCTCCGTAAGGAGAGGCATGACATTCAGAAATAATAGTGGCAATCTCTTCTTTAGCAACACACCTCCGGATGAGGCCATCACTCCCATGTTTGAACAACAAGGGGTCGTCCCAATAGTAGAACTTTACATCATGAAAGAATTTCTTATTCTGTTGGTATGTCAAATTCAGTGGAAGCTGTCCCATAGCAAGAAAATTCACGATGTCTGCAAACCATGGTGCTTGTGTGGACGATAATGCATAAAGCTTCTCAATAGGCAAATGGTCCTCAATAGACAATAAGTCTCCAACATCTGTAGTCAACCTAGAAAGGTGATCATCAACATTGTTCTCTATCCCCTTCTTATCTCGGATTTCAAGATCAAACTCTTATAGAAGCAGTATCTAGTAGATGAGATGAGGTTTTGCATCCTTCTTGTTGAGCAAGTACTTTATGGCAGCTTGATCTGTATACATGATTACCTTATCTCCTACCAAGTATTATCGGAATTTTTCAAAGGTGTACACTATAGCAAGCATATCCTTCTTGGTGGTTGTATAATTGATTTGTGCCTCATCTAGGGTCTTGCTTGCAAAGTATATGGCATGAAGCTTCTTATCTTTCTGTTGTCCCAGAACTGCCCCTACTACATAGTCTCTTACATCACACATCAATTCAAATGGAGTATTCTAGTCCAGTGGTTGAATGATTGGTACAGAAATAAGAGCTTCCTTGAGCATGGTGAAAGTTGTACGATAGTCATCATTGAATATGAATTCAACATCATTTGCAAGTAAAGAACATAATGGATTTGCAATTTTGGAGAATTCTTTAATGAATCTTCTATAGAACCCTACATGACCAAGGAAACTGCGGATGTCCTTGACTGAAGAAGGAGTCGACATCTTCTCAATAGCTTCCACCTTGGCCCTGTCAACCTCAATACCCTTGTTAGATACAACATGGCCTAATACTACACCAGATTGTACTATGAAATGGCACTTCTCCCAGTTTAGTACTAGGTTAACCTCTTTGTAACATGATAAGACTATTGACAAGTAGCATAAACATTGATCAAATGAATATCCATAAACGCTAAAATCATCCATGAAAATTTCCATTATGTTTTCAATAAAATCAAAGAAAATTGCCATCCTGCATTGTTGAAACGTCGCAGGAGCATTGCAAAGACAAAAGGGCATGCGACGATAAGCATAAGTTCCATACGTGCATGTAAAAGTAGTTTTCTCTTAGTCGGGAGGGTAGATAGGAATCTCAAAAAATCAAGAATACCCATCCAAGTAACGAAAATAAGAATGTTTTGCAAGACGTTCAAGCATCAAGTTGATAAACGACAACGGAAAATGATCCTTGTGAGTCACTTTGTTCAAACACCGGTAATCAATACACATATGACAACCCGTGACTATACATATTTGTATCAACTCATCATTATCTCCCTTGATGACAGTTGCACCCCCTTCTTAGGTACAACATGAATGGCACTAACCTAAGGGTTGTCACTTATAAGATAAATGATACCCACATCAACCAACTTAAAGATTTCCTTTTTAACCACCTCAAGCATATTTTAAAATAAACGTCTAGGTGGTTCAATGGTGGGTTTATCATCATCCTCCATGTTTATTCTATGTATGCAAATGGAGGCATGAATGCCTTTCAAATCATCGATAGAGCAACCAATAACGTCTTTGTACAAACGCAATTCGGCAAGCAATTTATTCTCTTGTTCATTAGTTAACTCATCATTTATTATGACAGGAGAAGTTGAGTCGGAATCAAGAAATGCATACCTCAACCCTGGTGGAAGGGCTTTGAGTTCTACCTTTCTCCCGACTACATTTTCTTTGGCTTTGTCATCAACAAGTGGAGTGGCTTATTCAATAGCATCTGGTTGAGCAATAGAAAATACCCCAGAATTTTCAGATTCATTGTTTATACCTTCATCATCATCACAGTAGTTCAATATCAAATGAGCAACATCATGATCTTCTTCTACAATGGAATCAATAGATTCCATAAGATAGATTTCTTCTACATGTGAGGGTGCTTTCATGGAATCATATATAGAAAACTCCATGGATTCCTCACCAACTCGGAGTATGAGTTTGCCTTCTCGAACATCAACAAGGCATCTAACAGTTCTCAAGAAAGGTCTCCCAAATAGAATGGGATTGGAACGAACTTCTACCATATCTAACGCAATAAAATCACAAGGAATATAGAGTTTACCAATTTGCACTAGCACATCTTCCATGATACCTTTGGGATATTTGATGGAATGATCGGATAGTTTAATGGCCATCTTTGTTGGCTTCAAATCTCCAAGATCTAGCTCCTGCCACAAAGTAGATGGGATGATACTAATACTAGCTCCAAGGTCTACAAGACCTTTTTCAAATGTGGTGTTGCTGATCTTACATGGTAGAGTAAAGACTCCCAAATCATCTAGCTTCTCAAGAAGTCTATTTTGAATTATAGAATTGATTCTTTCAGAAAGCATCATGGTTTCTACTTGGTCCACCTTCCTCCTTTTGGTGAGGATGTCTTTAAAAAACTTAGCATATTACGACATCTTTGCTATAACTTCAGCTAGCGGAAGGTTGACATGGAGTTTGTTTAGAATGTCCATAAACTTTCTAAACTTTGAATCATCCTTCTTGTTTGCAAGTCTTTGTGGAAATGGTGTATTTTCTTTAATAGAAGGTGGTACCTCATCTATACCTTTTCCTTTTTCACCCATAGGGGTGTCAAGCTTCTCTTCATCAAAAATATCAACACTCTTATCCTTGGGTGGATAAGGTCTGTGGATTTCAGCTCCACTCCTCAAGGTGATAGCGTTCGCCTACTGTCTTCGATTCACCTCCAGATGGCTTGGAAGAGAATCAAATTGGGTGTTCTTTTGCTGTGTCAAGACCTGCTGGGCAATTTTATTTTCCAACATCCTTGTATGAGTGGAAATGCCATCCACTTTTGCGGAGAGTTGAGCAATTTCATCCTTCAAGAGCTTGTCATTGCCCTTGAACTCTTCATTTTGCTGCATCTGTGTGGAGATAAATTTCTCCATCATGGCCTCCAAGGAAGAACTTTGGGGTTGTTGTTGCTGTTGGTAACCCTTATTGTTTTTGAAACCTAGAAGATTCCCGTTGTTTTTCCGTATGAAGTGTTGTTGTTGTTGCGGTTGTTGTTGTCCTTATTGAAAGTTCTGAGCATTGCTTGTGTTCCGGTAGGAGAAATTAGGACGATCTCTCCATCCCGAATTGAAGGTGTTGGAATAGGGATTGTATGGCTTGTTCCTCAGCATCCCAACGACATTGACTTGTTCTAGGCTCCCTTCATTCACATTAGGAGCAAAGAATGAAGAATAAGTATGTCCAGAATTCCCACAAGCTTCACATATCACTTCAGCTGATTGGATTTGCAATGTAGTCATCTTCTCGAACTTTTATGTAAGAACATTGAGTTTAGCAGCAATTAGGTCGATGACATCAACAATATGCTTCCCTCCTTGCTTCCCGGTTGAAGCAATTAGTGTAGAGGATGATTGTGATTTCCTATTGGATCCCCATTGGCAATGGTTGAGCACTATGTCTTCAGTGATATCATAAGCCTCTCTATAAGACTTATTCATCAATGCTCCATTTGCTGTGACATCCAATGTCATGTGGGTATTGTAAAACAATCCATTGTAAAATGTTTGGAGTAGCAACCAGTTGGTCAATCCATGGTGAGGGAAAAGGCGTTGCAGGTCCTTAAACCGCTCCCATGTATCATACAAAGTTTCTCCATCGGATTGAGAAAAGTTTGTGAGTTGGTTCCTTAGTTGGGTTGTTTTGCTCGACGGAAAATACTTTGCAAGGAAAACATTTAAAAGTTGATCCCAACTTTTGATGGACTTCTTAGGAAGAGATAAAAGCCACACCTTGTCTCTATCTCTCAAGGTAAAAGGAACAACATTAGCCTTACTCCATCAACGGATACACCATTTATTTTGAAAGTGTTCATATACTCCAAGAATTCAACTACATGAAGATTCATATTTTCATTGAAGGTACTCCTAAATGGTTCTGCTAGATCATCTGCATCATTGAAGGAGCAATAGGGAAGATGTTCGCTTCCATTGCAGGCAAATCATTGGATCCACAAATGTTTGTGGCAACCGGCATGGTGAAATCCTTCAAAGGACGGTCATCCTCCATAGTTGGATCTTCTTATGCGGCTTCTTCAAAAGATGAAAAAGATGGTGATGGTGATGGTGGAACACCTCCTAGAAGTGGTTGCTCTACTCTTCTTGCTCTTCTTAAGCTTGAAAGAGTGCGATCAATCTCAAGGTCTAGAAATGCTGATGTTTGAAGACCCCTTTGTGAGCGACTCATACAACCTGAAAAATAGCAAGAGATATTGAGAACGCAACTAAAAGGTATAAGGAAATTCAAAAATGAAAATGATGATCTAGTCTAGAATACTAATTAACACTTGTTACTCTAATTAGATTAACTGTAGCTCCCCGGTAATGGCGCCAAAAACTTGTTGGTTGTTACACTAACGAGTTTCAATCTTAAGAAAGATCTTTTACTCAACTAGCTAATTCCCACAAGTATACAAGAGTAGTTGTAGTCGAGATCGAACACAAGGAGCTTGGTAACCAATGAAATGCAATAGTGCTAAGGTTCAACAATCTAGAACGTTTTAAAGGTGTGATTTGGTTGATTAAGCTAAAATTTCATAATTAAGAAAAACAGTTAATGGATTACTAAAAATGGGTGATTTCAAATATTGAAACATCTTGGACTTAGGATTTCACTAACATACCATAGCATAAAATAGGAGCACAAAATTTAAACATACTAAGTGCTTGTTTTAAAGGAGATGTTGTATGTTGTATTTCACCTCCTGGTGCAAGTACAACGATCCTAACTCAATTCAACATTCTCATGTATGAATTTTATTTTGGATCACAAACCTACTCCTCAACTCCATAATTTCCACTCTCGTGGTAAAGAAGAAATTGCCAAGAGAGTACCTCCTTACTCTCCTACCTATCTTCTCAGATCAAGCAAGAAAGCATAAACCATGCACATAAAGTGGCTAGCCATACATGTAAGAAGTAAGAAACTGGTACTCACAAGGTGGAAAAATAAGCAACTTAGCATTTAGTATGAAATTATCATGTTCCCTATGTTCTATGACATGGGAGCTACTCTCCCATGTCCAAGAAAAGGAATCTACTCGTCCATAATGATGTACAATAGAAAATATGTAGAATTTTTAGAGTTCAACATGGTTTAGAGAAGGAAAAGCTAAGAGAACCAAAGGTGTAACCTAAGAAGAGTAGAATTCTGCCTTGGGGATAAAATTCCACTCCTACAACTTCTCCAAACCAGACAAACTTCCCTTCTGAAAAGCTTTGTGGAGTGAAGAAACTATACTGCACCTCCGGAGAAGAAAATGGAGAAGAAGAGAAGAAGAATGGAGGTTCTTTGGCAAGAAACCACCTTCTTCCACCCCAAAATCACCCTCCTTGCTCTAGCCTTGCTCTTGGACAAAAGACTTTCAAATTATAACCAAAGATAACTGCTCCATATGGTGGTCTTATCTTTAAAAATGAAATGAGTCATATTTCAAAATTGCTGAAACTGACAGGGACACAATATGTCTTCCTTTGGACACATCGTGTCCTGGTCTCCGACAGTAGTTCTGAATGTAAAGCACACAACATGTTTGAATTAATACACATTGTGTATGTTACCAGAAAGGCAAGAATTGATTCTGAATTCCCAGGTACACGTCGTGTCTATGGAGGACACACCACGTACTTTTACTCTGTGTCTGAAGTATATGGCCAACTGGAAATGTGCACATCATATCTTAAATAAGGCACGTCGTGTGTTTTGCTGTTTTAGCAGAATTAGAAATTTGAACGTCTGCAAGGCTTGGAGAAGTCCCAGTGATGATGAATTTGAGTTGGGCTATCTCCAATTTGATTCTTTTGAAATGTATCTGCAATATACATCATGTGATAAGCAAAATAACAAAAATGTGGAAAAATAATATGAATAGAGGCTAAATTAGAACAAAATGAACTGAATTTGTGTAAAGACCAAGTCTCTACTATTAAACATGATAAAAAAATTCATCAAATGTGTGGCAGCGGAAGAAATAAAACTTGACTTTATTCAAAATGTATAAAGAGTACATTACAATATTTCCATAAAGGAAGTACAACTTTATACAAAACATAGGATCTAGGTAGAAGAAGACTTAGACTAAGCCAATATTGTCTCCCAACAAAATAACTTATAAAGGTAACTATGATCATGCAAGCTATATGTTCCTTTTCTTCTTATCCTATCCTTAGCCTTAGGTTCACCAAGCTTCAGCTGCACACTGTGATCCTATACCTGGATGGTTGGGGTCATCCAGTAAGAGAAAGATAAAAGTATGTGTTATTCAATAGAAATAAGATAATTAAATAATATAAAGCATTGCAATATAAAAGATTATTTATACTAAGAGATTTCAAAAGAAATGAGGCAAGTATATGAATAAGAGAGAGAAGACTACCATAAACAATCACCACAATAATAATCACATAGCATGAATATATTAAGACACAAAGTCATCTCAATGTAGGGTGAGGCACCTACTGGACCTCACCAAGTGGCAGGGGGGACTAAAACCCCAGTGCCTATATAAAGTGGTAGGGGGACTAAAACCCCAATGCCTAATATAAAATAGCAGAGGGACTAAAACCCCAGTGCCCGACAGGAGGACTAAAACCTCAGTGCCCTGTGGGTGGTTTGTACTCATGTACACTACATTGTCATTTGGCCTAAAATACATCATGCTTAAATAGTCACTTGGCAGTAGTGAGAAGTAACAACATTGCAACATTGCAAAATGGGAATAAAACCCAATTAAATAATCTCAATAAATGGATGAGCCAACATTGGCCATAACATGATCTAAGAGTTATAATTAAATGAGCCACATAGGCAATAGAAGCATCTCATAAGTAATGAGCCAAATATAGGAAATGACAAGATCCATATAATTCAATTAGATGAGCCATAATGGTAACAAAAGCATCAAATAAGTAAAGAGACAAATAAAGACATTTTAGGAGGAGATCAAGGCTAGCACATAATGTTTGTAGGGTTGGATAAGACCCAACTGAAGGATAGGTAATTTGCACATATACATTCCACATAGATCTCACATTCATCATAGATGTTCAGATAAATAGGTTCCACATACTAAAATAGGATCCAGACACATAGGGGCCACATACCAGATCTAGATTCATTACCACAAACTTTACCAAGTTGATTGTATCACCATTCCATTTTTCCCTAGTTGCAAACATTATCATGTATTAGGATGTGTTAAGCATAAAGATATAAAGAAAAACCCATTTTTAAACCTTTTTAGGAAAACCTTCGATTTGAGACCCAAAACTTAGACCAAGACATTACTTAGACTTTAGGGATTAGAAAAACATATTTTATTTTACAAATTGGAATTAAAATGAATTACTTATGCATTTTAGAACATTTAAATCATCAAAAGAGTATCTTAGGGAAACTTCGAAAAATAATTTAGAATCAAGCTTCAAAAACCACAAAATTAGATTCTACTCGCAAAATCCTTTCTAATGACTATTTATTTATATTTTTCTGATGTCCGAGCGATTTTCTACGAAATAAACAAAACGGACCAATCAAAATTTAGATAATTGCTACATGGGTCGAAAAGCAAAGATTTGGATGACGAAACTGCCCTTTGCGAGAGAACAAGGAAAGGAGGGTGCACAGGGGCAAAAAGGTAAAAATCACCCGAGCTTCTTCAAGCTCTAGCACAGCCATGGCGCCGTGCGTGTAGCTAGGTATTTTGGGCGTTTTTGCCTTTCTCAACCAAACAGGGCGCAAAGGTACTCGAAATGAAGAGAATCGAAGGACGAACTCACCAGACCAATCTATTTTGATGCACGAGCCGCCTAGCACGGTGGAGAAGCGCCACAAGCACAGCTGGAAAAGCTCCACGTTGCCTGCTACACACACGTCTTTGGACGAAATTGATGGCTTGGGCAAGTTGCTAAGGGGCCGACGGAGGTGTGGGGTTAGATATATATAGGTGTGGATCGGTGTGGATGCGGAAAGGAGGTGGCCGTGAGAGGCCTTGGCCGGCACCGCTTGGCGTTTCGGCTATGATGCACCTCACTGGATGAGTGAGGGCTCAAACGAACTGGGGGGTCGCTACGAACTTGTAGGTGAAGAAAGTACTAGAAAAGATGGAGAAACGAGGGAGAAAGATGGAGAGGAAGCGAGCCACGTCTTCCCGGCTACTGTTTCGGTTAATCCAAGGTAGGAGACAAATCGCCTACCATTGGATGGGATCCTCGTCCAACTTGGACCGTTGGGTCGCAATCCATGATAGACCAGGTGCGCGTGACAACCATTTAAAGGTTGGACTTTAGCTAAAATGATGCAATTCAATGATATATCGATTGTTATTATGTCACACTATATTAAAAACTTGTTTAATACATTTGGAAGGTCAAACGAGCTCCAATTAACCTCAAATTTTAACCCCAGGTTGCTAATGACTTCTAGATTCATTCTATATAATTAGATTTTCGTTTCACCCAACCTTTGGCCTCCAATAATTATTTTGATTATTAAAGCATATAATAATATAATGTTTGGGCAAATAATTATGTGTTGCTTTTAGAAGCAACCCTTGGTTCCCAAATCCGAGATTTTGAGTCCAAGAGTCCTCCACTCACTAATCACATGCATTTTCAAGCTTAATTATCCCATGATAAGAGTGAGGTATGAAGGTGGGTTATTATTCACCATATTAATTTACACTATATTAAAAGCGTATAAAATAGTTTTACAGGGTCAAACCAACTTCAAAAGCCACCAAATTTTAACCATTAGCTCACATTAAAGTCTAGAACAATGATATGCAATTACTTTATCGTTTTACTCATTATTTGTCCCTTAATAAATATATTGCTCATTAAAGTGTATATTAATATATTAAAATGAATGAGTTATATGAAAAGACTCATTTTAATGGATTACATGAGGGAATTTTGAGATATCAATCCATAATTAATTTTAAGAACAAAGACTCATCACTATATTCTATTTTGATATATTATTATCATTTTTTAGGAGAGAGAAGGAAAAAGGAGAAATACTCTCATTAAACACTCAAATACACATTAATATTCATATCTTAGCCCCAAAAGATATAAGATCTCTAAAAAAACATTATCCACTTATTTGCTCTCTTAAGTGTACATTTTGCATATTAAGACCCCAATTATTTCATTGTGTGGGTTATTTGTGCAAACACCCCTCCATTTATATAAATGAGGGAAAAAGGTAATTTCAACATTGAATTGTGCTAAAATTGCACAAGGAGTCCAAAAAGAATATAAAAGAAGGGAAATTTATGAAATTAGTCCAAAAGGACTTAAAAGAAATGAAAAGATAGAATATGGGTAAATTGTAGGGAAGACCCTAAGATTTAGTATGTTACAGCACACCACCCCTTAAAGAGGATTTCGTCCCCGAAATCACAACAAGAGGAAAGAGAGGGTGAGTGTGAAACTTCCCAATCTTAAACACTAGGTTATAACCCTTAATCTAGGGTACAACACAAAATCTACATAAGTCAGGTGTTACTAAGGTTTCCACAAAACCTATAGCCTTTTATCAAACTCAAATTAACATTTTTGCCTTATTAGCATAATCTCCATCATGAAGAGGTATCATATTTATTATACTATCACTTGTGCCACATTTTATTCAAAACAATTACATCTCAATATTATATCATGTGTATTTCCCTCATCAAGGGTTTTAAGCACAATTAGGGTTTACTAAGCCATTTCAACATTAATTAATGTATTAGGTCAAAAACCTTAATAACATGAATTCATTTTCCATTATCCTCTTAAAACTATCATGTAGAATTATCACAAATTATTTTGTAGAAAAAGTTAATATTATCCAACAAGTTATTAAGCCTATACTAATTCCAAATAATGTCCATACTACACACTGTCATATCATCGTTCATACTCATATTAATGTCATCATTAATCATTTTCGTCCATTACACTTCATATTATAAATTATACATATTTTACATCACATTAGGCATTTATGAATATTTATGTGAATCCAATCATTCATTATCATGTTTGAGTGATTATATGCATTTTAGTTAATAGGATGTAACCCATTAAATATTAATGAATTAATTCATATATCAAGTTATGATGTGGATCTCATTAGAGAACAAGGTGATATACCTTACATATATTGATAACTTTGTGACTGTAATCCATTTATATGTATCAAGGTATATTATGTGATGATGACACCTAATGTCACTAATGTATCATGAAAGGCATTAAGGGTATATATATGTATATGTTGTCAAAGCTAGATGATTACATATTAGGGTTTAGGTCAACATGACCATTACATGTTAAAGCATCCTTAGGGTGCATTATCCATACACATTTTACCATTAGGGTGGCATAGTCAACATTATGTATATTCACAATTTGTAATGAGTCACTCATAATTATGTGCATCAATAATATGTGAAGGTTCAAGCATATGAATTGTCTCTATATGACTTACTACATATTCACGTGTGTATAAACAAACAAGTTGAATTACACGTATAATGTGTTTGGTAAATTCTTGTTCACATAAGTTATTATGTATATATGTCCACATAGATAGGGTTTCTAACTCTAAAGGTATTTTATTTTGCTTTTAATTGGGATTCCATCCCCCCTAAAAAGGGATTTCGTCCTCGAAATCAGATTTGCAAAACCAAACAGGGTACCAACACCATTACCCTCACTCCACCCCTTAAAAGGGTCAACTAAGTCAAACTAAGCTAAGGGTAAAAGGGGTACATAAAACTCAACACTAAAAGGATTTACTAACCAAGCTTCAGGGTGTAACATAGGGTACACTAAACCCTAAACATAGGAGTATAAGGTATTTAAGGATGACTGTTGTTTTTGTTTTTGTTTTTTGTGTAAGAGATCAAATCATCACTTATGGTTTTCCTAAGGTATTCAACAATTAGGCAACATGCCCAAAGATAGACTATTTCAAGATGTCTGTATCAGATCAGGCCAGGCCAGGTCATATGAGCTCAGGAGTCCTCGTTACCAAGCTAGTGGGGCGGAGGAAAATATTGCCAGCCCCCAAGCTCTGACCCTTCTAGACACCATCACTTCAACTTCTTGCTCTAGTAGCTTCTCAATAGACAATTCACCAAAAAGTTGACAAATTTTGTTTTTAATATAAAATTATTATGACCCTAAATCAAACTTTCATCATAGGTCAACTCTAAGGTGAAAAACTTACTAAAGGAAACTACATATGGTAAGGGTTCTATCTAGGAGACAATTTGAATTAGTTAAGAATATGACTACCTTGATGCTATGATACCATGCTGTAAAGACCAAGTCTCTACTATTAAACATGATAAACAAATTCATCAAATGTGTGGCAGTGGAAGAAATAAAACTTGACTTTATTCAAAATGTATAAAGAGTACATTACAAAATTTCCATAAAGGAAGTACAACTTTATACAAAACATAAGATCTAGGTAGAGGAAGACTTAGACTAAGCCAATATTGTCTCCCAATAAAATAACTTATAAAGGTAACTATGATCATGCAAGCTATATGTTCCTTTTCTTCTTGTCCTATCCTTAGCCTTAGGTTCACCAAGCTTCAGCTGCGCACTCTGATCCTATACTTGGATGGTTGGGGTCATCCAGCAAGAGAAAGATAAAAGTATGTGTTGTTCAAGAGAAATAGGACAATTAAATAATCTAAAGCATTGCAATATAAAAGATTCTTTACACTAAGAGATTTCAAAAGAAATGAGGCAAGTATATGAATAAGAGAGAGAAGACTGCCATAAACAATCACCAGAATAATAATCACATAGCATGAATATATTAAGACACAAAGTCATCTCAATGTAGGGTGAGGCACCTACTGGACCTCACCAAGTGGCAGGGGGACTAAAACCCCAGTGCCTATATAAAGTGGTAGGGGGACTAAAACCCCAGTGCCTAATATAAAATGGTAGGGGGACTAAAACCCCAGTGCCCGACAGGACGACTAAAACCTAAGTGCCATGTGGGTGGTTTGTACTCATGTACACTACATTGTCATTTGGCCTAAAATACATCATGCTTAAATAGTCACTTGGTAGTAGTGAGAAGTAACAACATTACAACATTGCAAAATGGGAATAAAACCCAATTAAATAATCTCAATAAATGGATGAGCCAACAATGGCCATAGCAAGATCCAAGAGTTACAATTAAATGAGCCACATAGGCAATAAAAGCATCTCATAAGTAAGGAGCCAAATATAGGCAATCACAAGATCCATATAATTCAATTAGATGAGCCATAATGGTAATAAAAGAATCAAATAAGTAAAGAGACAAATAAAGGCATTTTAGGAGGAGATCAAGGTTAGCACATAATGTTTGCAGGGTTGGATAAGACCCAACTGAAGGATAGGTAATTTGCACATATACATTCCACATAGATCTCACATTCATCATAGATGTTCACATAAATAGGTTCCACATACTAAAATAGGATCCACACACATAGGGTCCACATACCTGATCTAGATTCATTACCACAAACTTTACCAAGTTGATTGTATCATCATTCCATTTTTACCTAGTTGCAAACATTATCATGTATTAGGATGTGTTAAGCATAAAGATATAAAGAAAAATCCATTTTTAAACCTATTTAGGAAAACCTTCAATTTGAGACCCAAAACTTAGACCAAGACATTACTTAGACTTTATGGATTAGAAAAACATATTTTATTTTACAAATTGGACTTAAAATGAATTACTTATGCATTTTAGAACATTTAAATCATCAAAAGAGTATCTTAGGGAAACTTCGAAAAATAATTTAAAATTAGGCTTCAAAAACCACAAAATTGGATTCTACTCGAAAAATCCTTTCCAACGACTATTTATTTATATTTTTTTGATGTCCGAGCGATTTTCTACGAATTAAACAAAATAGACCAATCAAAATTTAGATAATTGCTACATGGGTCGAAAAGCAAAGATTCGGATGACGAAACTGCCCTTTGCGAGAGAACAAGGAAAGGAGGGCACGCGGGGGCAAAAAGGTAAAAAGCACCCGAGCTTCTTCAAGCTCTAGCGCAGCCATGAAGCCGTGGATGTAGCTAGGTATTTTGGGCATTTTTGCCTTTCTCAACCAAACAGGGTGCAAAGGTACTCGAAACGAAGAGAATCGAAGGACGAACTCACCAGACCAATCTATTTTGATGCACGATCCGCCTAGCATGGGGGAGAAGCACCGCAAGCTCAGTTGAAAAAGCTCCACGTCACCGGCTACACACATGCCCTCAGACAAAATTAATGGCTTGGGCAAGTTGCTAAGGGGCCGACGGAGGTGTGGGGCTAGATATATATAGGTGTGGATCGGTGTGGATGCGGAAAGGAGGTGGCCATGAGAGGCCTTGGCCAGTGCCGCTTGGAATTTTGGCTATGCTGCACCTTACTGGACGAGTGAGGGCTCAAACGAATCGGGGGGTCGCTACGAAACTGTAGGTGAAGAAAGTACTAGAAAAGATGGAGAAACGAGGGAGAAAGGTGGAGAGGAAGTGAGCCGCGTCTTCCCGGCTACTGTTTCGGTTAATCCAAGGTAGGAGACAAAGTGCCTACCGTTGGATGGGATCCTCGTCCAACCTGAACCGTTGGGTCACGATCCATGATAGACCAGGCGCGCGTGACAACCATTTAAAGACTGGACTTTAGCTTAAATGATGCAATTCAATGATATATCGATTGCTATTATGTCACACTATATTAAAAACTTGTTTAATGTATTTGGAAGGTCAAACGACCTCCAATTAATCTCAAATTTCAACCCCAGGTTGGTAATGACGTCTAGATTCATTCTATATAATAGATTTTCGTTTCACTGGACCTTTGACCTCCAATAATTATTTTGATTATTAAAGCATATATTACTATAATGATTGGGCAAATAATTATGTGTTGCTTTTATAAGCAACCCTTGGTTCTCAAATCCGAGATTTGGAGTCCAAGAGTCCTCCACAAACTAATTACATGCATTTTCAAGCTTAATTAGCCCATGATAAGAGTGAGTTTTGAAGGTGGGTTATTATTCACCATTTTAATTTACACTATATTAAAAGCGTATAAAATAGTTTTGAGGGGTCAAACCAACTCCAAAAGCCCCCAAATTTGAACCATTAGCTCACATTAAAGTCTAGAACATTGCTATGCAATTAATTTCTCATTTTACTCATTATTTAGCCCTTAATAAATATATTTCTCATTAAAGTGTATATTAATATATTAAAATGAATGAGTTATATGAAAAGACTCCTTTTAATGGATTACATGAGGGAATTTCGAGATATCCATCCACAATTAATTTTAAGAACAAAGACTCATCATTATATTTTATTTTGATATATTATTATCATTTTTTAGGAGAGAGAAGGAAAGGGAGAAATACTCTCATTAAACACTCAAATACACATTAATATTCATATCTTAGCCCAAAAAGATATAAGATCTCTAAAAACACATTATCCACTTATTTTCTCTCTTAAGTGTACATTTTGCATATTAAGACCCCAATTATTTCATTGTGTGGGTTATTTGTGCAAACACCCCTCCATTTATATAAATGAGGGAAAAATGTAATTTCAACATTGAATTGTGCTCAAATTGCACAAGGAGTCCAAAAAGAATATAAAAGAAGGGAAATTTATGAAATTAGTCCAAAAGGACTTGAAAGAAATGATAGAATATGGGTAAATTGTAGGGAAGACCCTGAGATTCAGTATGTTACAATTTGTGTGTGAAATCATGTGAAAAGTTGATGTGGAAAGCACACAACATGGTGATAATCCCTCCCATGATGAATGGATTTTTACTCTTAGAGGGGAATGTCTTCAAATGGTCAATCACCATGGCTCCAATGTTTACAAATCCCTTACTTGCTATTGTGGCCATCACATACAAATCTTTTTGTGAACAACAACCTTGATTGTCATAACGGCCAAACAAGGTGTTTGCTAGGACCTTCTGTAGGTATCTCATGAAGGAATTGTAAATCTTGTTGGTCTTAGATTTTCCTATAGAAAAAGTTTCTTGACCAGTAATAGCCTTCCACATCTTGTAGTAATTAGATTTCCCATTCTTGTCAAGCCTCCCCTCATTGAAATTCTTTACCATTTTTGGAGAGGGGGCAAAGATAGCATTGATTTGGGAAACTTTGAACACATGTGTTGAGCTATTCAGCTTGCACCTGATGGCATCTTCACCTTGGTACTACACTTTTTCCAAAGTTGCAAAGAACTCATGAGTCAACTCCAAGTAGGTTTCTTCAACCTCATTCAAGATCTTATAGAGCCTGCATCATTTCATTCTATCTTGATACACAAAGTTGATCCCTAGAGCTTGCATTGTAGTCATACATGCATATCTATCCAAACTACCAAGGTTCAAGATAAATCATAGATCCCTATCAAGGTCACAAGCCACCTATTAAATACATATATAAAATTAGGATTGAGTTCACATTAAATACATAAACCCTAAAAATTGTCTTTTTATTATTAGTAGATTAGGTTATCAAAACCATAACATTTTGTAGGTTGTATTATCATGATTCTTTGACATATTTTACTTTATTTTCCTAACTTATAGACCACTAGTTATGATTTTAGAAATTATGACACTAGGCAAATCTATAAAAGTCACATATTTATTAGTTTGGATTTAGGTGGTGAAAATTATATCATAAGCGGGATAATAATTCTGTTGTTTTAAAAAAAATCATTTATTTTTCTGATATATAAATAATTTATTGCATATTTTAGCAATATTGACAAATCAAAATATTTCAATAAACCATATATATATAATTATCTGTGTTAAAAAAAAGTGAGGTGGCCCCATCAGCCGTGACCAGCTGGGTGAGACATTCCAAATAAATCCCTCGACACCAACTTCAAGATGATGAAAAGTCAAAATGACCCTACATGCATGACAAAAATATGAAAGAGAGGCGAGGGTAAACTGGATAACGTCTGGAAGGGGTTCTTCCTCCTTCGTTTGCATGACTAAACGTAGAAAAATTCCACTTGAATTTCAACCCAGTGATCAACTTAATAACTAGAGTTACTAAGCAACATAAGATAATACTATGGCTTCCAAAGCCTTGTCTGGCCATTGTGAGAGGGGATACCGATCTTGGAGATAGTCTAGGATCTAGAAACCCATCTCGCCATGGATGCAAACATGGAACTCAAAACCCAAACAGACACTCTAGCACACAAATAACTAATAATTCAACCATAGACAAGTTTGCCAAATCCTTCAAGGTCAGGTAAACCACACGTATGGAGAAATTTCATAGAAGCAAACCAAAAACAAGAAAAGAGGTGGAGGGACCCACCAAGAAAATAAGGTTTGATGATTTAGGAGTTAAGCAAGGAAGTTACTAGAATTTAGGAAAACTTAGTATGAGAAAAGCTTTGGGATCCCTTCATGAGCCTTCTGATCCCCTTTTTGGTACTCAAGAGTTTAGAGCATCCCATGGAAGAAATGCCAATGAGCGACCCGAGTCAAGTAGAAAAAATCACACAATCATACAGAAAATAGAGCATTAGGGAAACTTCAAGGTGATATCAGGAAGGCCGTGGAGTGACTAATTTGATTTCCTCAATGTATGAAGGCATTTTCATGATGAGAGACCAACTAAGAAAAACAGAATCAAAAGTGATGGAAGGATAACATATACACAGAATTGATGTGAGGGAAACATCGATTAGGGTTCTAGGATGCTCTATAAGTGGGTTTATATAGATATGTTGTGTGGAAGGGGATATTGGTAACAAAGACTGGATACCCGAAGTTGAGAAGATTTGGGGGTTTCCAAGGTTGTCAAGGAAAGTACTCAAACTTAGGACCAAAAGCTTCATGTTTTAACAAGGAATTCAATGCAAGAAATAGTAATAAGAAAGGAGAAGAAACAAGGGAGAGAATGTAGAGAGAACAAAACATGTGTTGTTTCTAAAACAAGGAAGTCGACAAGAGGTAGAAGAAAGTTGGCCCCCAAAATGGTTGGGATCTTAGTGCCAGAATTGACTTTGTGTTCTAGATAATAAAGGAAACCAGGCTTGACAAAAATCAATCTGAGAACTTTACAAAATCAATTAAACCATCAACTAATTACTGTGTTGTGGCTTTAATAATGTGTTTTCTTTCCCTAATTTGTTGAGGGCTCAAACAAGGTTCAAATAATGTGAAATTGACACCTAGGCTAATTAAGGCATGTAGAAACCGATTTTTGTGTTACTTTCCACTTTATAAGTCATTGAATGATTTCTTGAATATTATAAAGATAATCTTGTATTTAATTTCCTAAACAAAATTAAGGCATCTAGGCATGTTTAATAAATGTGAAACTTGGCACCCAAGCTAATTGAGACCCACAGAACACAATTTTTCCATTATATTTTGGTTTTGGAGTTTACTTTTATGAATTATAATACAAATTGGGTTTACCTCATAATCATTATATATTTATTATAAAATTACAATGTTACTATCAACATTCATTAAATCAAGTCAATTATATCTTCATATTAATACGAGAAGAGTTTCCTTATAATAATATGAACAAATTTTCATATTTTCTTATTTATCTCATTAAGTGTGTTAACTCAACGTTAATTTAGATGATGACACATTATTCATAATGATGGACATGAGAAGTCCAATTATTATTCCAGTTCATGTATTAAACACATTATACCTCTCACTAAACTTATCTCTGTCGTTATGTGTATATCAGTTAGTACATGAAACATATGTGACATGTTTCATAAACTCACTTACATATTTAGGTTATTAGGTCAATATGAAAGTATAATGATATGTGATGTTGATTATTGAACCTAATGTATATGTTTTCAAACCTAAACATGTTAAGATGAATTATTCATGTTGTTGCATTAACTATATTCATTAGAGTTACAAACAACTATACTGAGGTATAACCCCATCCTTGATTGGCCAAATATAAAGAACCATGCACACTATCATCCTAATTATGGTATTAGAGTTTCTATAGTAAAGATGATAGGTTTTAGTATGTTATAAAATCCCACCCCTTAAAAGGATTTTGTCCTCAAAATTTAATCATCCATACATTTAACATCCAACTCTTTAAGGTATTAGGGTTACATATGAATCTTTTAACAGAGAAAATTTTAAGTGTTTGTGTTGTTTGTAGGTCATGCATCCAACTAACTATTCATACCCACCTAGGGTAGAATTTTAGGTCCTTGTGTTACTAACATAACAATTCTAAGGTTCACATAAGCATCCTAAATGTCATAGGGTATAAAAGGGTAGGTCAACTAAACCATTAGCACAAGACATACATTTCTTAGTCATCAATCCCTCTCAAATCTAGGGTTTGAGGCTTCTACTCTAGATTGTTCTAGGGTTTGGCCATTAAGACTTCATACATCTCTTCTTTGTGACTTGGCTAAAAAAAACATCAATAAATCCCATACAAAATTTTCTCTAAAAATATAATATTATAATGAAAATAATTTTTGACGGTAAGAAACTATATGATCTAAAGGAAACATAGTAGACAAAAACCAATATGAGAACCAAGTCACCAGTTCTATGTTAAGATCTTCTTACCATATTACTATAGCACCTTCATTACTAACTCCATCCTAAAGTCCCAATCTTAAAAAATACAAGGAGGTAATTCATCACATTAGGGTTTAAACATAAAGAACCTTATATACACCTCATATGATTCTACATACTCCTTTCATCATCTCATAGGCATACAAGGTATATTCTAGGGTAAGCGTCTCACTTATAAGGTTTTCACATAGGGTATGGGTTTTATTTGGGATATAAAATTGAAATAATCAAAATCTGACTGCTAAGGCTTTTATATCATCTAGTAAGGAGTGGGACCCTAGAGGGAATTGACTCCATACTCAATTTGAGGAATAAACCCATCTAATCCAAACACACTAACAAGTATTTTGGAATATGTGTGTTTTTCCTCAAATGAATGGTATACAAGAATAATGTATAGTAGCAGAACTAAACTTTATGACTATATTCAATTTTACAAGATTGCATAATAATCTTCAATTAAGGGGCTTACATGAAAGTAACAACATCAGGATTTAAGAAGAGGGATATCCATAATATCTTGAGTCTATCTCCCAAGAGTCATCTCCACTAATCTAGGTCCATGTCATCATGTCATGTCCACAATGTCCTTCACCTAAGGGGATGGAAGCATACCCCACAAGAGAATACAAATGGAAGTTCTCAGCACAAAAATGTCAATATGAGCATATTAATAGGAATTGAGAAATGTCATGCAAGGACAATTTTGATTTTTCAAGGCTTCCATCAAAGATGGAAAGCAAACATCCAAGTGGGTTTCAAGAGAAATAATGAAAAGGTATACAAAAGATGAACTTGACATACATCAACATAACAACGTGTACCATATAAACTGAATCAAATAAATTAGGGCACATAACCCATCATAAATAATAACAACCTACATGCAAGTGAGATAAACATAGCAATAGCAAAATATAAATAAACCAGGAGGTTAGGGCACATAATCCAATAACCTAATAAATTATGACATATAACCAAACTCCCAAATATATAAAGTGGGCACAAAACTTGGGTTTGCGGTACACAACCACCATCCCAAAACATAAAGGGCATAACCCAAAAACCAAAGTATTTATACAACTCTAGGGAAACTGAATCACAAAGCATTCATAAATGTAGAGGTAAGTGAAAGTATAGTCACACAAATAGAATTAATGAGATTTTCAATACATAGATGGATTATATATTAGAAACTACCACAAAAGTGGCAAATTAGGGCTACATATCACAATGAGGAACAATGTAGTTAATTTACACAATTAGGGTTTCACATTGAAGCAAAGTACAATTTAGAATCAATAAGAATATCCAACATAAGATCCATATCATCTTACTCACATGATCAACCTCTTACAGGAGAGAGAGAAATGTATAGGGTAGCATGTTCCAAAGGACTAAGAGAGTGATAATCATGGGTAATTTCTCAAAACAAAAATAAGGGGATGTAACATACCTCTTATACAAACTACCAAGGTCAAAGATAAATCCTAGATCCACATCAGGGTCACAAGACACCTATTAAAGGCATATATGAAATCAGGCTTAATTTCACATTAATTACATAAACCCTAAAAATCACCTTTTCATTTTAATTGAATTAGTTTATCAAAATCAAAACATTTTTAGGTTATATTCTTATTTCAACTGGAACATATTTTACTTTATTTTTTGACTTATAGGTTATTAGTTATGAATTTTAGAAATTATGATCAATAAGGAAAATCTGTAAAAGTCACAAAATTATTAGTTTAGATTTAGGTGATGAAAACTATATAATGGGTTAAATAATAATATTTTGGTTTCAAAACATATTTTCTTTTTATTTTTATGATGTATAAATGATTTATTGTAAATTTTAGCAATCTTGTCTAATTGGAATATTTCAATAAACCACATATATATCATTATCCTTATTAAAAACCAAAGTGAGGTGGATTTATCAGACCTGACCAGATGGTCAAGACATGCCAAATAAATCCCATGACACCATCTTCAAAAGCATGATGAAAGGTCGAAATGACCCTATGGGTGTGACAAAAGAAGAAAGAAAGGCGGGGGTAAAACATATAATGTTTGGAAGGGGTTTTTCTTCCTTTGTATGTGTGACTGGATGCATATCAACTTCCAATGGAATTCTAACACAATGATCAACTTAGGAACTAGAGTCCCTAATGGCAAGAAATGATATCATGGAAAAAGGACAACAATATGCATATATCAAGGCTTCCACCAAAGAGGGAATGTGAACATCCAAATGGATATAAAAAGGAAACAATAAAAGTTATATAAAAGATGCACTTGCCATATATCAACATACTAACATGTGTCACATAAGAACAATAAAATAAATTAGGTCACATAACCCCTAATAACAAAAATCAAACTGTATACCAGTGAGATAAACATAGCAGTAGTATATATAAAAATTCATTATCAGTTAGGACACATAGTCCAAAACCTAATAGAGAATGGTACATAACCAAACTACCATGGAATACAAGTTGAGGTATGGGGCATACGATCCTCCATCCCAATATATAAAAGTGTAGAAGGACTACAACTTTAGTGCATGGCATGAGGACTAAAACCTCGATGCCTAATAATATCACAAAGGGGAATAAAACCCAAAAACCAAAGCATTATATTACTCTAAGGATATTGAATAGAAAAGCATGCATAAATGTATAAGCAAGTGAAAGTTGAGTCATATAAATAAAATTGCTGAGATTTTCATCACATAAATGGACAATATGAAGCATCCATATAATAAGTAGGAAAATTAGTGTCCCTATGTGATTGCATGTGCTAGTCTTAGATAGTTAGTTGCTAATATAGTCTCCTAGTTGACTTTCTTACTTAATTTGTAGTGCAGTGTCTTTCTTTCCTAATCTATCTAATTTCCATTTCTAGGTTGATAATTATGATTGCTTTGTTAGTTTAATGCTAGTGTTATATCTTGCCTTTCTCGCCTTAGTGTAATTTGCTCTTTTCTTGCTTAGCTCCCTATCATTTGTATTTATAGCTATTTGTCTGGGGTTAAAGTAGGTTTTTCTCTTGATTTCGTTAAATTGCTTGCTTAACCCATAAGTCTAATCACAAAACCAAAGTTAAACCCTTGAACTTTAAAATATGCATTAGGAACCTAGACTAAAGTAAACATATCTCTACTACCCTCTCTCCATACAGATTGACCCCTAACTAGTCACCTTGTATAATATGATATGAATTCATTCTCTTACGTGTAAGTGTTTAAATATTTCAGCATGTCCACTAGAATTACAAATTTCTTAGCCCAAGTGTGTGTGCTACGCACGCACTAAGATTTCTAGCGTCGTTGTCGGGGAGAAATGCACTCTACCTATCTAGTTTGATTAGCTTTGATTTTTTCTACTACCCTCACCATTTCTATTTATTTTTCTTTGAGTTACTTTTTTCATATTGGTTAGATAAATTTTCTTCTTTTGTTTGGTTGAGCTTTGTGCAGGTAACACTCAACCCTTGGAAGACAAGATTGGAGACCAATATGCACACAAGTAGCCCCTCCACCTTCTCCACCCATGCACAAGTCATTGCATGACTATTTCTGTGACGACCCCAATTCATGCATACTTTCCATGATGACATATGCACATGAGTAACCTCCACCTTCTCCACCCATGCACTAGTCATTGCACGACTATTTCTGTGACGACCCCAATTCATGCATACTTTCCATGATGACATATCATTGTCAATAAGATATCAAGAGGGAAAATACAAGGAATCGTGGTTATTGTCTATAATACACGAAAATCAGATCATGTTCACAAACATCATGTTATTGCCACACAAAAACCATCATTCATAAATGAGAAAGATAGTAGTATTTACATTTATTCGCATGGAAGAAAGGACTAGATATAAGAGAAAGAAAGTACATAGGACATAATGCATCCTATACATCATCTAAGAAATGAAGAAAAATACTAGCTAAAAGAATAAAGATAAGCATCAACTACTCTAGATCCTCAAATGAACTTTATTATTGTCTTTTGGTACTTTGACTTAATTTATGGATTCTTTGCACCTAGAAAATACGTGAAATAGCGGATCAACACCATGTGTTGTGTACGTGGTTGAAAGATACATACATACTATGCTTGCATACTTGAATAATTTGAAAAAGAAGAAAAGGAAAAAGGAAACATTATTTAAGGGAAAAATCAGGTAAACCTACATTATTAGTCTCATTTAAATGAATATGCATTACTATCATGGACTTGGTACTTAATCACATGTATTGTTGGGCCCATTCCCTGTGTACCATGTACTCTAGGGATGTCCATGTATGCCACATACTATAGGAAGGTGTTAGTCAACATTAATGCTTTCCCTCTATTTTAGGGAGATTAATGAGCACCATCGGTAACTACATTCCATTTTCATTCTTAGTGTTCTTAATTTCTAGTCGAAGAGTATAATACATGTATATATATACAAGCAATGTTCTAAAAACAATACAAGCAAATACTTCATACTTATTTCACCTATACAAACTAGCCTTATACTAATATCCACATACCTGACTTATCAGATCTTGATTCCAAAAAGAGTCTAGAGATAAAGTGAATGGATCACCCTGAAAAGACATTAAGGGCCTAATGTCATTATGTGGCCATAAGATTTTAGTTTCAGGGTTTTATCTTATTCAAGGTTGTTAATATCATCTTACAATTAGACTACAAATTATTTGTTAAGGTTATTTTATTTTAGGGTTAAGAGGTTAGATCTAGGGTTAGGTTTAAGCATGGTACATGACTATCATTTAGAGGGAAACATTGAAATTAGGGGTTCCAAGAGGTTTAGACCATCGTTGGTTACTTCTATAGGGTTCATATTATTTAATAATATCAGAGACAGATCTAGGGTTTTTGAATCAAAATTAACTGAAATCAAATCAAGAGTTTCATTTTTCATTACTTTAAATTCAAGAAAAGCAAAGAGATATTCAAATGAAGCTTTAATCCATCACTTTTGGAAAAGGGATCGGTGATTGTATTTTATTTATATTGTTCACATTTATCTGATTTAAATGGTATATAATTTGGTACCATACAATATTCCTATCAATACTTATGATTTTCCTAATTAAATTAGGTGTTCTATATATTTTTAAATTAAATAAAATGGTTAAGATTTTACCTAGATCAATGGCCCAATCTGATTGCATCAAGGTCTCACATGGATCCAGTTGGATGACATGCACCCACTAACTCACGTTCTCTTAGAGGAGGTGGCACTTTATGAGTGGTCCAGCTGGATCCTGCATGGATCCACATTGATCTCCTTCTTAGACTTCTGCAAAATCGAGACCAGGATAGGCTTCTACTCTAGCAAGGTCCCCGCTCACGAGGAAGGGCGTTGGTGACAGGATGAAGTTTCTCACACCTTTGTGAGACCACACTAGACAAGGGTGTCTAGATTATGCACCATGGTTCCCTGTAGAGCTCCATTCTGCCATGAGCGTGGAGGATATCACCGGCAAGAGAGGGAGGTCAGGGAGGAGGATTGACGGGTGTAGGAAAGATATGTCGTAGAGATTTGTAGAGATCCCATGAAGGTGGAGGGGCCTTCAATTGGTAAGTAGAGGCAAGCAATGGCACCATTGAGGTCAGGCAGAGGTAAAGAGGAAAGTTGGATCCCGCAGAGGTGGAGAGGCTAGCTCGCAATCTTTTGAAAGTAAGGAACGAGTACAAGAATGGTGGTGGAGGTTTTGGAGTACTTAAATAACTAAGGGGGAGTGTATATGGGGGAGCCCTAAAAGGGATGTGCACAAGGTGAGAGCTGTGAAGGATGGGAGATCGGTTCTCCCTGATTTGAGCATGGGGGAAGACGTGACAAGGTTTGTTTAACTCACACTGGCAAGGGGGAAGAAATGTCTCTCCAAATTCATGAGATAGATGCTAGGTTAGTTGTGCAAAGTTGAGGCTAGGTGACTGGTTGTTGAGAGGTGAGATCGGGTTTTTTGGGAGGTTGATGATGGTTTCCCCCACCGTTGGATCCTCACACAACAACTGGGATCAAGATCACATGGTCCTGAAACTGCAAATCAAATCACTAAAGCCGCATGACACACTTATATGTCACGACCTGGAAATTTAATTCAAAATTAGGTCTAAGGCCATAAATGAATTAAATGGAGTGCTTATAAAATAATTAAGATCTTTTTTATTTTATTAAATTTGTAAGAGAAAGTAAATAATATTGTAAAAACTCACTTTATCACAATTTCATCCATGGGAACAACAATTCTCCAATTTCAAATAGAGTTGATCAAATGCCATGGCAACAATTCTCCATTCCACCTGGTCTTCTTGGGCTTCTCCCACCTTCTACAAACTTAAGAATGAGAACCCATATAAGCATGTGACTCTTTCCTTGAAACATGACCCACCTTTAGAATTCTTGTAGCTACAGATGACTCCAGTTGGCTTACCTTGTTCCCATTCTCCCTGAAATACAAGGCCAAAAATTGGTATGATTCAAAAACAAAAATCATGAGTTGGGGAGATATGAAGAATGCCTTCTTGAAGAAATTTTATTGTAATGTAAGGTTGACACAAATGGAGTGTTATATAGTAAATTTGAGCCAAATGGATCATGATGCTTGGGAAAGATTCCATAATATGTTGAGAGAGTGCCCCCACTACGAAATTCCTTTGTGGTATCTTATTCAATTAGTTTACTCTGGTCTCTCTCAAATGAGTCAAACATCAGTAGATTCATCTTGTGGAGGAGCTTTCATGGCTACCCCTCCACCCCCGAGGAGACATATCCTTTATTCGAGCACTTGGCAGAAAACTCAAGGCACCATGTTTCTGGTGTTGTTAATGATTGTGATTGTGCCATTGGTATGCCAACTTCAGCTCTTAATGATTCAAGCCCAAAAATGATGAAGATCCTTGTTGAAATGATGAATCTTATGAAGAGTCAAGTGGGAAGTGCTCCTAGTCACTCGGTTAATTATGTTGTGTCCATTGATGAAGAAACAAAGGCCCTTCACTCTAATAACAATTAGGGATGATAAGGTTAAAGGTATAGTTCAAGATTTGAAGATGAAGTCCTCTATAGGTTGAAAGTCTTTGATCAAGTTTAGAAAATGTGACAAGACTTGATCAAAGAGTGGACTATCTCTCCTCAATAATTTCTCTCCAAGTACAAGGGAAATTTCCTTCTCAACCCATGGTAAACTCTAATGATGCAAGTGGACCAATGGGTGTTTCTCAAAACTCTTATAGTCCATACCATTGCAAGTGCATCCCATATATCAATTTCAAGTCTCTCCCCTTCATAATACTTATATGCCTACATCACCATAACTTCCCTACCAATACACTTACCACCATAAATACTCCTTTCTGCCTCATTTCCAACACCAAGGACCACCACCACCTCCTCCACAACAACAACAAGCTCCCCCTCTTCACCATGAGAATGTTAATGTTGTAATAGTTCTAAGGAGTAGAAGATTTATTGAGCATCCAATGAGTCAAATGGGAAATGATCATGTGAACCAAGGGCACATTCATGGAATGAGGACAAAAAAACAATTGGTGATTTTGTGATTGAGATAGCTGAAGATGACCCCATGATACCTCATGTTGATTTTGTGATACTATGTGTTGCACCCTATACTCCATTTGTAGGTTCTACAATCCCTAGTGTTCCATCCATAATTCTAGGAGTTCCTAATATCATGTCTTGATATAATCATGTTGATCCAAGTAAATCATGTGCAAATGAGCCCCCCATTCGCAGATGTATTGTAGGTGTCCTCGTATTCAAAAAGGGGGTAGAAAAATAATGTTGACATCTTAGAGATCTTTTGAAAAGTGAAGGTGAATATACCTTTGTTGGATGTTATCAAGAATATTCCTTCTTATGCCAAATTTATGAAGGATATGTGCACTTTTAAGAGAAATAATAGGAAGGATGCCTAAGAAAATCAAGTTGAAAGAACAAGTGATCTCTATTGTACAACACTCACTTTCTATGAAGAGGAAAGACCTAGGAGACCCACTCATATTTAAATACATAGGTACAGATCAATCCTTCCTTGATTTGGGATATAGTGTGAATTTGATGACATAAAATTTCTATGTGTAGCTGGGGTTAGGTGAGCTGAAACCGTTCAACTATACTCTCCAATTGGCAGATCGTTTAATCAAAATTCCTAGAGGAAAGATGGGTGATGTCCTAGTGATGATAGACAAAAAATGGGCAGTTGTGTTCCTGGAAAATGTTATCTTTTTTTTACATGGAGTAGGATTATAGGAAGATTCACATCATCTTGGGGAGATTGGAGTGCATAAATATTCACATCATATTTGGAAGATCATTCTTGTCTACAGTCGATGCTGAAATACAAGAACCATGTGGAACAATTACAGTCTCTTCCATGGACATGAAGATAAAGATCAATATGTTCAAGACCCCCAACCGATAAGAACGAGATGAGATGTTGAGAATTTTCACTTAAAAAATTAAATTGATTACTCAAAATATGGGGACTTGAATAGAAAACCTCTTAGTATCTTATGTGATCAGTGAGATGAGGAACAACTATTGAATGCAAACAAGAAAGACATTTACTTTAAGGATGTTGCCACAAAGTTTCCCAATGGTTGATTGATTGAAGGAATTACAATTCTGGCTAAAGGCACTAAACTTAAAGCTTGTGGAGTCAACCCACATAGGTTTGAGGACTTTTTAACTCAACCCTTGTTTTTTAGCTATACTTTTGTTTGTATTTATACTTATAAGAAACATACACACGTGCCAAACTTGATACTTTTGATCGGTTTTCATCTTAGAATAGGAATTCAACTTGAAGAGTGATCCTTGGAATGGATAACCCATGTAGAGATCCAAAATGAGAAAAAAAGAATGTTGAACTAAAATTAAAAGCTACAAGAAATTTACCACCATAGTTGTACTCTTCACCAAGGTTGTGGTGGGAGTTGACCAGAATGTTCATGCTCCATAGAACAGTCGTGTTGACCATGAACCACCCCACTTGTGTAGGACATGGATCTCCCTACCTTGATGCTTAATCACCACAACTCCATGGTCATTACCCTATCATTCTAAGCTTCTATTTCATGCTTAGGACAACATGGTTTAAAAAATTGGGATGGTAGGGCGAAAAACCCTTATTTTTCTTTGTTTCTTTGTTCTAAATTTTTCCTGAAATGATGAATTTCTTGACTAACCTTACAATTGTCTGGTTTAATCTATCCTTTGAATCTTTGCATCATTGCTTGCCATATACTTCATGTCCTTGCATTTATGTGTTATTTTTCAATTTTTTCAACACTTTGCACTTTTGTCATGCCATCCTCTAACATTGCTTTACATGTAGTGTTTGTTAATTTATTGGTGTTTGGATAGTTTGGTTTTGTTTTATCACTCTTTCTTGATTGGTACTTATATATTGATGGGAATATGGGCATTTGGCAGCATTTTGCCCAAACTTGAAATTTTTTGCCTACAAGAATGTTTTAACCCAATATCTACATTTTGAATTGAAATTTTTTACTTTTGACATATGCATGTTGTATTTTCATGGTTTATTTCTAAATGGCCTCAATCTTTAACTTTATACATGTAGGCATCCTTTTTTCATGCTTGGGAAATGTTTCTTGAATTGTGATCTAGGCAAGCCACAAATCTTAGGGTTTGTTGGATCTCTAGTTAGAAATGTGATTTTTGTATTTAATCATTCATGTGGTGTGTTATTCATTGATGATGAATGTTGAAGTAACCTTCATGCAGGAGATCCCATATTAAAGCCACACTAGTGAACCCTCTTTTGATTTTCTTTTTAATCACCACTTCTTACCTTTCTGCCTCATGAAAAGATGCCAAAAAGCACAAAAAGAGTTAGCCTTGGCCACCCTCCAAAAGATTGGATTGACCGACACTTCCTCCCCTCCGCTTCACCCCTACCATTATATGCCCTAGGTAAACCAAGGGAAAAGAAAAAGAAAAAGAAAATGCAAAAAATAAAATAAAAGATGTATTTTACGTAATATCATCAAAATAAAGAAAAGAAGAGTGATCTTATGTCATAGCACTCTAATCTTTTACCATAAACCATTTCTTCCATTTACATGTCCATTGGTCTAGGGAACATCAAACCTAGATCATTTCACCCTTTACATAGCCACGTGGGTCACCTAGAGTGGATGGAGATATGAGATTGAATGCATGAAGGTAAAACAGCACTCCTAGTCATCTTCGATCATCACCATCCTGAAACAATCTACCTGGAGCTATATGAAAACCATATGGGTTGATTGTGTATTCGATGCCCTATTTTCAAAGTTTGTAGGCTCAATGCTTTTTATCACAACTGGCTTGTAAAAGAGGATAGGAAAGAGGTGAAATTGATGTATTTATTCACCATTGAGACAATTTAGTTAATATACATCTATTTGAATGCATTTCTCATTTCTTGACTGTTGAAAAATTGAAGAGAGATTGAGTTGGAGAATACTTGTCGACAAGTATATCTTAAGCTTGGGGTGGTGATGAAGCCCTTAATTCTCTTCATATTGTCTCATTTCACCCATTACTTACATTCTGATGTTTCATAATGCATGATATTTTCTCAGTAAACTCTACTATTATGAAATGCAATTATGGATGGGTTTTGCATGTTTTATAGGTACTTTGACCACCACCTCATGGAAGGGAGAGAATATGATTGAATCTAGCATTTCCCCATGCTTGGAGAGATCAAAATGAGACCAAAATCACTCCCAACCTACCCAAGTGATCAAAGAATGTATTGAAGAAATAACCTTCATGGATGACCAAGTTTAAGACCCAGATGTAAGGGAAGGTACCCAAAATGGTGGTGCTACTAAGGAATGGCCGTTCTGGACATGCCCCAATCACAAACTGTTGACAAAACCTTTAAAAAATGATTCATTTGGCCATAACAGTCGTGTTGACCAATATGCTTGTGATGGAAAATCCCAGAAAGTTTGTGCTGGCCAGAATATCCATGTTAGGAAATCCCAAAATGGCTATGTTGTCCAAGATGTATGTGTTGGGAAATCCCAGAACAGTCGTGTTGGCTAATAAGACCATGTTGTCAAACCCACAAACCCAAAAATTCCCCTACCATTTTTAATATTCCACCATAGTCGCTACCATCCGCCATGACCATTCCTACTCACCCCCATCACATATGTTCTGCCCAGAATGAGCGTGCTACCTACCAAACCCTATTGGTTCCCTAGTATCATTTTACCTAAATGTTCCCACTTAACCCAAGACTTGAGACCCCTATATAAGCTTTAGGGGCGGTTGGAGGTAGAGGGTTGGCTCCCTTTTGCATCCATTTAACCTCCTTATCACCTACCCACCTCACTCCATTCCCATTTCATCACCTTCCACCCAAAAAACCTTGCTTTTAAGGTTTTGGTCATTTTCTATTCCATTTTATGCCATTTCACCTTGTAGGAGGGAAGTGCTCTAGCTTGCAGATACTAGAAAAGAATATTTTAACCTCTACACCGAGCTCCATGGCTTCTTCTATTTCTTTATTCTCCATTTTGTATTTTCCATTATTATGAGTAGCTAAGCCCCGTAGGTGGGTTATTTGGGGGTTAAAATGTGACTTTGATACCATGTTGGGGGAAAGTAATTTGACTTTATAAATTCATTTTCTAATGATTGTGTTTCACTTTTATCTCATTTCCCATGAATTACATTGTGGTTTTTTATTGAAATTACATAGGTTGTAGAGGAAATGGCCTATATGTTGATATTTTGTGATTTCTCCTAGGTCCAACTAGTGGATCCCTAGCTATCTACCCATAATCCTATGTATCAATCCACTCTCCTACAACTAGGAGAGTTATCTAAGTAGCTAGTTTAGAAGCACTTAGTATAGACTTTTTGGAGATATCTAAAGTCTAGTTGGTAGGTAATTTGAGGTCCAATACCCTCATTTCAGACCTCCAATACTACCCTTGGGCCCCAATTTCCCTAAGTACTTATTTCCTAGAAATGTAGACTTGATTAGATCGTAGTTGAATTCCACCTAAACCCTAATCCAAATGAGTTGTGCAAGGTTGGATATGGGATATAGAGAGTAGTTCCCATACACACACCTTTTCCATCCATGACAAATTAGTAGTTTAGGACAATTTTTCTAGCATCTAACTTGTTGTTTTGTTTGATGATCTGAATGATTGAATATTGTCTGCATGTTATGATCCTCCATCTTAAGTGATAGTTTTATTACCCCAAATGGCCCACACTTTCGTTAATTTCATTAAAACCCCAATTGCTTTATTGTTAAATAGTGTTAGCTTAATGTATTTATTTTCTTAATTAATATCTTCCATTGTTCATGGTAGTTCAACCTTGCTACTATATTTAGTGCCCCTTTGTGATTGTTTTTTCTAGTCTTAGGTAGTTAGTTTCTAATCTAGTCTCCTAGTTGTCTTTATTTCTTAATTGCTAGTGTAGTGTCTTTCTGACCTAATCTACATGGTTTCTCTCTGGGTTGATAATTAGGATGTTTTTGTTAGTTTCGTGCTAGTGTTATACATTTCTTTGCTTGCTTTAGTGTAATTTTCTTCTTTTCTTTCTTAGCCCCCTTTTTTCCCATTAGAATTAAATTGTCTAGGGTTAAATTAAGTTTTTCTCTTGAATTCCTTAAATTGCTTGCTTGACCCATTAGTGTAATCATGAAATCAAGGTTAAACCCTCGAATCTGGGATTCTGCATTAGGAACTTTGCCCAAAATGAACATATATCTAGTGCCCACTCTCTACCTAAGGATCGACCCGTAACTTGCCACCTTATGGGATATGATATGAACTTGTATGCTTGCATGTAAGTGTTTAAGTAATTGAGTGTGTTCATTAAGGTTACAAATTTGTTAGCCCAAGTGTGTGTGTCCCATGCATGTGCCAACTTTCAAAAATGATAAACAAATATTTCATAATAAAGTAATTTCAACCATTATTTCTACAAGAATCAAATAATGAAAATATAGGAATAGTTTACCTAGTTTGCAAGCACAAAATATACATAAAAATATATGTACAAACTAGAACAAATTTACTTGAAACTCCTTGTATAAGAAAACATATAAACCTTAGATTTTATGTGTGTTGATCTACTAACTACCTACAACTAATACATACTCCCACCTTACAAGGAAGTTAAACTACTATTGCTAATCCTTCAAAGGTTACTCATTGCACGCACAAGAATGTTGTTATGAACCTATAAGAAAACACTACAAATCTTACTTATAACCCCACTACCTACAACTAATGCATACTCCCACATTACAAGGAAGTTAAACCACTATTGCTAATCATTCAAAGGTTACTCATTGCATGCACAAGAATGTTATTATGAACCTATAAGAAAACACTACAAATCTTACTTGTAACCCCAAGGACTGGATAGAGACATAATGAAACTACTCTTTGCTTATTACAATGATGAGATCTATGGAAGAAGTGGAAGAATGAATCATTATTTTTGGATGCTGAGAAGACATGGTAATGGTTTGCAATAGTGGCACTTATATCCTATGACATAGATGCACCAATGTAGTTTTTTCTCTTTAACTAGTCCCCTCTCCCAAATTTAGGTTTAAAGTTTGCATGGAAGTGATCCCCTTTGTCGTACAATGTGTCTTTGCTTATATATGGTGGTTGGGTCACCACTTGGATTAGCAGATGTGGGGCCATTTTATTTTTTTGAAGATCCTTAACTATTGTTTATTTTCTCACAGTTGGTTAATTGGCATTGGTCAGTTGATTGTCTATGGTACAAGATTTTTGGGTTGTCATCTAATTGGCTGGTTGAGGTAGCCAGTTGACTAATATGTGTTGTGTGTGCTTAAGGAAGGTCAGTCAGTCGGCTAAGGGTGCTAGCTAGTGGTCTAACCTTTGCTATTAAATTCTTGATTAACCTATTTGAGGCTAGTCGACTGACTAAGTGATGTTACTGATTATCTAGCATGTTGCTTCTCTTTTTAATAAGAGAGATTGGCTATGGATACTATCTGATCGTCTAGTAGCATCTATATATTACAGCTTGCAACAAAGGTGCCAAGGCTAACACAAAATATATTGAGTTTGAGGGGTGATGGATTTGGGTCAAGGATTTCTCTCTTCCATCATGTAATCCTATAATGTATTGTTAAACTACGTTAACATATAATAAAATCAAAGCAAATATGAGAAAGATAACTTAAGCAGAAACTAAATTATAATGAATAAAATAATTAAAAACTTCACTACAACCAAGATGAATATGCACTTACAAAAGGTCACATGAGTTATTAAGGATGGTTCACTATTCACAATATTAGATAACTTTCTAAACCCTATAACAATTTCTTATCAACCATTTAGATCCCTGCCAGACCCAAACCTTCTAAGTCTAGTTAACTTCTCAATAAGTTGATCATACTCACACTAACTAACCTCAATCTACACATATGTATATGATGATCAACTTACTTGACAATCCACTAACTTTTGTCCAAGACTAAGCCAAAATCGACTCACTTATTTCTTAATACCTTGCAACCATACATAAGACTAAATATTACCTTCAATATCATTCTAGGGTTTCTTTTAGATTTATTTATGGTTATAAAACATCTGTATCATGTTATAATATGAATTCAAACATTTTACATATAAAAAAATCCAATTATATTCAAAACATTATTATCAAAAAAGTTAGGGCTTTGTTCACTCAAGCTACATACAAGCACACTAAAAACAAAATCAACATGGTAATTAAGTTACTAAGATATTAAGCAAATAAGAAATATGAACACACATAAACATTTATTTGCTAGGTAAATAATGTGATTTAGATAATCTAAGAACAAGTCATCATTATCCATTTGTTAAGAAATTCTTCTTAAAATTCTTAAAAAGAGTGGGATGATTGTAGTGTACATCATGCTCCAATTCCCATATAGCTTCTTCAACAATGTGATGGCTTCAAAGAACCTTCTTAATGGTAATTTCATATTTTCTCAACTTCTGGAACTGCTTGTCTATCATCTAAATGGGGACCTACTCATAAGATATATTGTTTTCTAATTAGCCTATAGACACTAGAATATGTGATCCATCTCAGGATGTCACTTCAAGATCAAGCAAGAAAGACAAGATGCTAATCTACATCGCCAATCTGCTAAAATGTATAGCATAGGGGCCATATGCCTTGATGCTAACTTACCCCTCTTCTCAACACCTGAGAATTCCTTTATAAGTAAATATTTTATGAAGACTAAGCCTTCCACTTGGGACTATAAAGTTTTATGCCTCCTATCAACACACGACCCATATATGTCATGTTTTTCCTTCAACAACTTGCACCATTACAATAAAAATTTGTAATACCTGCCATAAAGTGACTCATAGGGTTCTAAACATAAAATAGTCTTGAAAAAATGTTGTAGGCAACATGAATCAAATTTAGATAGGTGTTTGAATTACCCATAAGCTAGAGGAAAGAATATCTCAACATATCCTCTAACATGTGAAAAGTCCTCTTAGACTAAGCATGAGTCTAAGGATAAGGAGTTTTAGTGAAGTTTATATGTTTTCCCATCTCCTCACGCAACATGTACCAAAATAATATCTGGCCTCGATCAAAACTATAGATATATATATGTGCCATGCAATATGAATACATACTGTTACAACCCCAAATTTTGGGTTCATTTGCTAAGAAATGTAATTTCTCATATTAAAGATAAATGAGCAAATAATGATGTCTTTTGATTGAATGCATGAATTTCGTTACAATAGCCTTGATGATTGCTTTGTGGGCTTTATTGGCTATTGGGCCCAATAACAAGGAAATTCAATTAGTAAATGAATAATTAAGTTTTTGAGAAAAGAAAGGTGTGGAAACCTCTAGAAGGCAAAATAATATAATCCAAAGTTGGATTTCGTGCCTCTTGGGTTCCTTGGGTCCCAAGGAGTCCAAAGTTGCATAGAGAATGCAATAAGAAAAGAAAAGACCAATGAATTATTTCCTTGTTAAGAAAGAAATTGAAAATAATAATAAAATGTGGAAAATATGTGAAAAGAGGTATAATTGAGTTATCCTTTGTGGATTTTCGTATCCCAAGGATTCCTAATGAAAAAAGGCATACCAATGAGGAAAATAAAAGAGAAATAAAGAGAAATCCTCAAAAAGAGATATTTTAATGAGAAATAAACAAGATAATGTGAAATAATGCATTTAGATGCATCTAGAAGGATAATGAGTATCCAATAAAAAGGATTTCGAAATAATAGAGTTTCTTGGGATCCAAGAAGTCCCAATGAAGAAAAGAAAAAGAAAAATACCAATAATAGAAAATAAGGGTATAATGTGAATACATTATTAATGGATTATGTGGTATTGTTAAAAAGGAAATAGTTTCTTCTAAAGGAAAATAGAAATTCGTGCCAATGGTTTAAAAAGGCAAGAATAAAGGGAATAAGTGAGAGGATTTTAGTATTTCTAAGTATCCAAGAAATAAAGAATGTCAATGAAATAAGAAGGAAAGAGAAGATTTCTTCTCATTAAAGGAAAAAGGGTTCCTATTGGGAGAAGGACTTAGTAATTCGTGGATAGCCAACCTAAGGCTTTGCTACTCACCCCTATATAAAGGGATAAGCCTTGGTTCGAGTTCAGGAGAGATCCCACATCTCTCTCTCTTTCCCATCCCCTTCTTCATGAAGTTTTTGCTCAAAACCCTACGATAGATGGATAGTTCTATCTCTTAAGCAGCAAGGGACCATGTGTAGTCGAGATGTTGGGTGGATATCCCACGAGGTTGGGGAGAGGCTCTGCCACCATGGACCTGCACTAGCACAGGCGTAGGAGCAGCTGCATGGCTGCAACACTGATCGCGGTGGTAGGTCTTCCCAGCCAGTCTTGGCCAACTTGGTCACGGACCAGTGGTGTCCTCACATGCGCGGAGGCACATCAGAGGTAGGGGAAGCTCGTTGGACTTCCCCTCTCCCTTGCTTGAATGACGCAGCAGCAGGAAGGCTGCTTGGATGGCCGCACCTTGTAGGCCCGCTCACGCCGAACCAGATGCCATGGCACGGGCGGAAGATGCCCAGAGGAGCGCAAAGGGCCTACGGAGGTCGGGGAAGGATCGGCCATGGAGTTCGGGTCTGAAATGAGGAGCAAGAGCAGCCCCTAGGGCTGCGCTCGGAGGCTAGGGCAGCAACCGTCGGGTTGCTCAAGGTTGAAGAAGCAAGAAGATGCATTGGACAGAAATGCCCTTCTGCGGGCTAAAGAATGGATCACTTACCCAGGGGTAAACGCGCAATTGTGTTATGTTTCCAAAAACTACAATGTTGCATGGGATAGGCGACGTGGCAGCTTCTGATTGGCCCAAAGTAAGTAATTTTGTGAAATTCATATTTATTTAACCGTAGTTCGGATGGATGCGCATTATACATGAATCTTGCTCAGAAAAATGAGAGGAATCTAATAAAAATATTGTTAGGAGCTAATTTATCTTGCAATTTGAAAAGTAGTGGAAGTTATTAACTTTAATGAATTAATGGATAAGAAACCTTGTTTTGTTATAATTAATGTGATTAGTAGGGTTTAATCGATGATTAAAGTTGATATTAACTTGTTAATAATAAAGAGATACATTAAGATCAAAAAAGTTGAACTTTGCACGTAATTCGTTTAATTTAGAGTTTATGTGCATAAATAGGCTTTAATGGGCCTTGAAACCCTAATGTTGGTAATTAGGACTACTAATGGATTTAATTATTTGATTTCATGTATAGAACTGAGTTTTCATGGTTATAAGATATTTAGAGCATTAAAGTTCTTAATTTGTGGATAAATAACCTTAATATCGAAATTAGGGTTTTTGAATGAATCAGGATGGGATTAATGACAAATAGAGTTCGTATGTGAATTCAATCATAATGAACTATGAATTGACGATAAATGAGCATAATGATCTTGTCATATATTAAAAGGATAAAAATAGTAGCTTTAATGTAAAAGATTCTTAATGGACTTATTTAATGGTTAATTATGCCTTTAATCCGAAACTGAGGATTAGAAGTTGAAATAATTAGGGTTAGTGAACAATTGCGTTAAATAGCAGTTTAAGATGGTAAAAGATGAAGGGAAACCCTAATTACAATGGAAACCCTAAAAGTGGACCAGAAACCCTAGGAAGCGAGCTAGATTTGATAGATCTTAATGACATGAGTAATAAAAGGAAATTGTATAATTGTTTCAGGATCTTATTGGATGCTTGATTGCCTATTGGTTGATTGGATTATTTCCGTCTCACATCAAATTGATAGGTATGTGGTTACGCCTATGAATATCCCGAATTAGTTTCTCGAGGATTTTTGAGGTTTTATCGATGACTTGAATTAAACTATTGGTTGCATTTAATTCATGTAAATTATAATGTGAATATGACTATCACATAAGAGATGTTCCTACTAGCTCAGATCCTAGTCCCCTCTGTAGCCTAATGGATTGACCTAGTACATGGCTACCAATGAGGTAGGCCCATCAGGTCATTGAATGACTTAGTACATGGCTACCAATGGGGTAGGACCATCAAGTCATCATGAGTCAGGGATTGGGCTACCTTTGGGTAGGGCCATGCGACTCCATAACCCTAGGAATTAGCTACCTGTGTGGTAGGACCATGAGGGTAAGGATCTACCATATGATAGAGGTAGTATCCATGTCCACTGCAGGGACGGTACAGAGATAGGGGATAGGCAAGGATTGAGTAGTATTGCTTAAAATGTAATCTTGGATGTTAAATGACATTTGGTTGACTATATTGTTAACATAGTTGCACAATTATTGTTTCCCCCACATACCAACTTCTTGATGACCGACGTTTTGTTTGTCGGCATTTTAGGTACAAATGAAAAGAACAAAAAGTAAAGTGGCATATGTGGAACTAAATGAGAAATAACGTACACAAGAGGATTAGTTAGATTAGTATCTTCATGGATAGACGTTTAGAAATCCCAACTTTTAAAAAGGTAAGTAAAGTTTTTATTTTTACCAGTTTTTTGTTTAGTAGTAGAATTTCATAATTATTATTGATTATTTGTCGAACCTTTGATCCGGGTTATTAGATAACGGCTTTGATCTCTTGGTCTCCCTTAAGTGGGGGTTACCGGGAGACGGGGTCGTTACACATACGTTATGGTCAATCCATCTACAAAAAGTGTGTATTGACTGCTAAATGGGCTTTTATTCTCACTCTACCAATGAATACCCAAATGAGATCAAGCCCCTTCTATGTTCTAGATAGCCCAACCAAAAACATTATAGTATTTGACAAGGAAAATTAGAGTGGATGTAGATTATCTCTTAACTACATAAACTCAAATAGAACTAAAGAACACTAATTGTGGAAACCCACAATGTTAAACCAGATTACTCAAAACCAAAATAGCATTTAAACACTAATTAACCACCCTACAAAAATGGTGCAGAATCAAAATTGAATAATTTTTTTTCAAACATTTCAAAAGAAATATTAAAACAAAGGTCCAACATAACATATATTTTCGTACCAGGTAACTTTACAAGAGACCAGTGGCCTTGGCTACAACCTGTATACAAAAATGGTTGTCCATATATTTACAACATTTACATTGCCCACGACATACAACCAAAATATCAAGATGATATACATGATATACAAACCCCCCTGCCCTGACCTGAGAGTACACAGACGACTCTAGAAATCTATACCAAACAACACCAACCTCTTGAGATCTATCGGTCTCCAAACTGGGCCTCCTCACCACCATGAGTCTGACTGTGTTGTTGATCACCTATAAAGGTGTGGAAACCCATGAAGTGAGACCCATGTCCCAGTGCTATGATATAACCTCTAATAACATTTATTGCTTACAAGCATATTATATAACTAAAGCAGTTAAGGCAGATAGTTTAAAAGATTAGAAATACTGAGAGTATGTATATAATTTGTTCAAGAATAATTAAAGGTTACATGTATAGGTAATCACACTTAACAAGATAAGAATCACATATAATGCTAGTAGGAAAGTAATACGTTAATTATCATCCAATGTGATTTATCAATGAAACCTAACTAGTATATTGTCTGGATGAGTTACTGATTTTATTAAGTCATGGGTAGTTTGAGGCATACCACTCAAACTACTAGATGACCATTGTGAAGTAACAATCTGCCCTATATAAGATCTAGGATGTCCATAATCCTAAAATATGTTCCCCCCGTTCAGTATGAGTAACAACTGTAGTGCCACATCGGGCTACCTACCAAATAGCCCAGTCAATATTGGGTACACAAGTCATGACACCAGAAACTAGGGCAATCAACCCTCAAATATGAGTTACAACTGCAACCTCTCTCAAACACACATAATCTAAGAAACGGCCGCAACCACTCTATAAACCTTAAAATATGGATGATAGGAATATACCTACCTAAAACCCACATATACTCAACAATATATGACTTCAAACTCCTCTTTGGATTACTCATTTCACTATCCAGCAACTTCTAACATTGAGATATCTCTACTATCCTAGGGCACTGCATGGTTAGGGTTACACTTTATCAATTGTGTCATGTAAGTATTTTGACTACATCAATCAAGTTACAAATAAGCTCCTAAATAATTCTGGTAAGCAAAAATTAAATTTTTGGGTTACAACTTCAAAATATATAAGATGTATTTTTCATGTTATTCCATCATGGTATATTCAATCACCCTTGTCCATTTCGAGGCCTAAACATCAAACTAGGGCATATAACATAAAAAAAGTCACTTAGACAAAAATAGTAATAACTTTGTGTAGGAACATTATTATTCTCAATAGTCTAATGATTCATCGAAGAGTTATCACCCAATATTTTAGCATAAAATTCCAACAGACGTAAAAGTTATGATGTTTCTCAGAACTAAGCATTTATATGTTTGAATCCAAGCATGAATGAGTTACTTCCAGCACTATGTTTTATCTTATTATCATTTCAAAACCAAAATAGTAAATAAAACTATTATAACACCTAGGTTAACCACTATACATCAAGGTTTAGTTTGTGGGTCGGAATTCTATGTGTTGGGTACCTAAACAACACCTATGTGACATTTTTAGGAGTCATAACACCAATATTTTGGATTTCAGACCTTGTATGTAAAAAAAGCTCATTTTATAGAAGAAAAACGTTTATAAGGTCTAAGGAAGGATTAAGAACTCGTATAATCATCATTCTCATGTCAAACGGGGTACACTAAGACCATCCCTTCTCATATTATGGATTTTCTAGAACAAGATTTATATAACACAAGTTATGAGAGGAAAGAAACATATTAAAGGTTATATCACTCACCTTAGGGTGGAGCCCAGTGTCCATAGAAAGGAGTCACGAAGAAGAGAATGGAAAACCCTAGATTTTTCCTCCAAAAGCTCCAAGAAGATCATATCTTCAAGAACAGGGTATATCTAGAGCAAAAGAGAGACGAAAGAGGGTTCTTCATCCACATGCTTAAGTTTCCATCTAGGAACACCATTGATTCCATCCATGGAGTAAGAGAGAAGAAATAAAATAGTAATAAAATGAGGTTAGGAGGAAAGATCTTATGTGTAGAACTAAATAAGTAAGAAAGCTTCAAACGGTCCTAAGAGAGCAAGATCTAAGGCTTGCACCCACATGCAGCGAAGATCTCACAAAGCTTCGACCTCAAGAAGCTTCTCCTTTGCCAACTGATGGTTTTCGATGGTCTCTAGAATCAAGAACATGTTTTGGGTAGAAAGGTTCGTTTGAGGGAAGTGAAAGGGGTATATATAGCTAGGAAGAAAGAAAAGGAAGCCAAAGGTTGAAAAATGCACTTTCTTTGGTCAAAGGCCAGGTTTCTATTCAATTTGTACAACCAAAACCTACATCAGTCAAGGCCAGGTTTCCCTTCAATTTTTACAACCAGAACCTCCATCGGTTTGCAACCATACAAGAAAACCAATGGTTTACAAACATGCATAACTTCCATTAGAAAGAACATCTAAAACAACCATCAGAAGGCACACCTAAAACAACTATCAAAAGGCATACCAGAACTTCTATCAAAAGGCACACCCAGAACTCCCTTTGGAAGACATACCCAAAACTTATATTGGAATGCATGCCTAAAATTCCCATTGGAAGGCACACCCAAAACAACCATCGGAAGGCACACCCAGACCAACCATCAGAAGGCACACTCAAACCAACCATCAGAAGGCACATACCATCCATTTCCACACAAAACTAACATCAAAAGTTGGTACCTTTATGCAACAAGGTTTAAAAGCATTAATATAGATAAAATTTACCAAATTATAAATAATACTATGTAAAAAATATCCATATGTCAAAATTGCAGTTAGATCCCTGGAAAGGGAAAATTTCATATAGGTCCACACAAGTACATAAAATGCAAAACTTGAGCAAATGAAGTGTGATTTGCCCCAATTTTGAAATGTAGTTTTATCAACCGATATCAAAACATAATATAGGGTTTAATTACAAAACTAAGCACCCAATTAAATTAAACAAGTATCTTCAAGCACTAAACTAGGTCAAGGGTCTTACAACCATAAACCCCTAACAAGGATTTTGCCCCCAAAATCCTAAGTAAACATGGATGGATACTTCATACAAATCTTATCCTATACCTTCGACATGGATTCCTCTACACCACGATGATGCCATAACACATTCACTAAAGCTATGTCCTAACTTGAGGAGGCCCATTACTCAATGTACATGATGCATCATGGTGGTACAAAGATTTACCATGATATGAAGGATTTGTACTTGTGGCCAGGTTTGAAGCTGATGTGGCAGAGTTTATAGCCAAGTGTCTAATTTGTCAACAGGTCAAGGTGGAGCATCAGAAGCCTATAGAGATGTTGCAACATTTTCCAATTCCATAGTGGAAATGGGATCACATAATCGTGGACTTTGTTGTTGTCCTTCACAACCAAAGGTTATGATTCCATTTGGATGATCGTTGATCAGTTGACAAAGTCGGCTCACTATTTTCCAGTCAAGACCACCTACACTACAGAGAAGTTGAGACAGATCTATGTTGATAAGATACTATGTCTGCATGGTATACCAACTATGATAGTGTCAGATAGAGGTGCTTAGTTCACTAGTAGGTTCTAGGAACATTTGCATAAGGTGTTGGGTATACAGTTGAGGTTCAATATAGCCTTCCACACACAGATAGAAAACCAATTAGAAAAGACTATTCAAACATTAGAAGATATTTTGAGAGAATGTGTTCTTCAATTTCTTAGGAGTTGGGATATCACTTGAGTCTGATTAAGTTTTCCTACAACAACAACTACTAGAGGAGTATAGATATGGCACCGTATGAGTCTCAATAAGGAAGGTGTTGTTGATCACCTCTTTGTTGGTACGAGACATGTGAGTATTAGTTTTGGGTCCTAAGTTAGTTCATTAGATGACAAAGAAGATCAAGGTGATCCAACAATAGTTAACAAAAAATCAAGACAGACAGAATTCATATGACGATAACCACCTTAGACCGTTAGAGATTCTAGTTTGGAGTTTTTCCTTTAGTAGAAAAAATAGAAAGAAAGAGAAAATAAGGGGGATAGAAGCAATAAATCACCAGAGGGATTCATCCCTCTTGCCTACATGTCATTGCTGCTCGAAGAAGCAGGCAAGATCTTATGAGGAAATTGGGGAAATCACAAGGAGGCAACCAAACAATAATTTGATTGTTTGAGAATGAAGAATAGAGGTTAAGATAGCATACCCCAATTGGAATTGAGCAGAGAAGAAGCAAGGAGAGAGCACGGACCACTTGCACCAAACTTTGATATTTGGGAACATGACGGTGATGGATAGGGTTGGATACAAAATTCACATGAGAGGAAGGTTGCATAGGGGCTAGAGGAGGTCTGGGTGTGGTTATTTATAGGTGTGGTTTGATGCAATGGCTTATGGGGTAGTTAGATTTGATCATTCAAAGAGAAACATTTGGAAAATCTTGAATTCATGACAATAACCCTCAAGTAGGGTATGGATGTGTACAGAATCGAGTGAGAAGCGTGTGGGTGAAGAAGCGAAAAGATCAATTGTGGAAAGAGAAAAATAAAATTTATAGAGCCACATTTTAATTGCTAGTTTTCAATTTGGGGTTGGGGTAGAAGACGATCCTCATGCCAAGCGATCTTGATCCAACATTCATGATTCATGAGCATCACCTAAAGTTGGTGACCGATGTGACATTGCGACATTTATGTCAATTCCTAATCAAATTCGACTAAAGTGTTAATTTAATTATTTCCTTTTCTCTTTCTCATCATTTGAGGGTGCAAACAAGGTCCAAATAAAGTAAAAATTGATATCTATCCTAACTAGGACATGTAGAATTTGATTTTGGCATTAGTTTTTAGTTTTGGAGACTCCAAGTATTTTATTGAATTATTTTAAATTAAAACATACATTCTCTTTCCTCATAATTTAGAGATTACTAGAAACCATCAGTTAATGTGAAACTTCACCCTCAAGCAAACTTAAACTTATGAAAAATGAATTCGACAATAATTTTCTCTTTTGAGATGATGTTACACATTATTTAATATTTTGGGCTTTTACATACTTCTCTCTCCTAACTTCACTAGAACATTCAAAATTATCCAAATTAGATGAAAATTCACACTTAGGCACATTTTGACAAGTAGATTTTGAATCTGAGATTCTTTTCCACTTTTGAAGTCATTTGATGAATAATTTCATATTTTGGGCTTTACTCCTATTTTCTTTTCCAAATTGAATTAAGATATTTGTTATTATGCAAATAAAGTGAAATTTGGCACTCCAGTCAATTGAGACCCAAGGAATTTGGAATTGAAGTTATTTTTTTCCAATGAGACTTATTTTTATGAGCTTTATTCCCTTTATAGATTTTTATCACTATCTATCACACTAAATTATCTAATACCACATTATCATGTTTAAAGCTTTATTATTTATCCCTTTTTCTCTTTCTTACTGTGTAAGGCTAAGGGGAGTTCTACAACAAAATATTTTATCAGTATCCCACTCAAGTGGTAAATTTGCATCTTAGACCCTGATTGAAACACTGACTAAGGTATTTGTGCACAAACCCTGACATTGGGATGAATAGTGCTCAAATATACTCCAAACCAATAATAATTCCTACAAATTCAACATCAAGGCCAAAAAGGATAGAAAGGAAAGGAAAACTTAGAAAAAGGGCCAAATTAAGAATGTACTTAGATTTTAGTATGTTACATCCTGATTGTTGTCCCTGAAAATGGATTGAGGTCTTCCTTGCACCAGCTTCTCGTTGTTCCATTATTGTCCTCTCTATCCTCCTAACAGACTCCACAAAGGTGGAAAACTTCTCACAAGACTCCAAACTAGATCTTGTCCTTGCCAACTTGGCATTCAATCCCTTCTCAAACCTCCTAATACTATCCTTATCTATTGCCATTTGAGGACAAAACCTCAACTACTCCATGAACTTCACTTTGTAGTCGTTCAAAGATCACAATCCCTGATGCAGGAACTCAAATTGAGCCATTTTCTCTTCCAAATATGTTTCAGGGAAGTAGCGGCTGACAAACTCAAGCCAAAATTCCTCAAAGGTGTAGATAAATAAATGAAGAAGTCATATAAAGGTCAATTAGTTTTAGAACAAACTATGTTTGACCCCTGCATGATTTGCTTGATTTAAAATGAAGGACATGTAATGTATTAACACATAAGATGAAATTAGTAGGGAGAATATCAATTTAGAATTGTCAACTTCATATTAGTAAAAGGATAAAAAGAAATATATGTGGCATGGAATACATAATCATACACATGAATGAGCAGTGTGATCGTAAGATATAAGTAGAAGTTAAAGATCATAGTGGAATGGTAGCATACAGTAAGAGGATTATGGAAATTTTTAAAAAAAGGTTTGAAACATGATAGAGTAATATAGATTATAAAAGAGAGAGATTATGAGATGTGAGAAAATGCTAAATATTCTAGTCTCCTTGATGATGACTAATTAAACCTAGACAAGAGAAATCTATTAAGTGAATACTTGAAGGTTAGAATTCTAAATCTCAAAAACATATTCTCTTTTTTATCTTTCTTAATAAGTGCAATGTGGGAATGAAGTGATAAGAAAATGAATTCTATATAATGCATAACCACTGTGGTAGAGAGATCTATTTAATGTACAAATGACACATAATATGGTGATGCAACCCTAGCAGGGTAAATAAAGAAAGTAATCTATCATAAATTTTAAATAAGAAAAGGAATTTGACTGATAAAGATTAAGAATACTTCGATAAACTTCAAGAGAGATAAAGTTTGAATTGTGAATTAAAGGAGTAAAAGCATGTCACAACAACATCATTTTATTGGTAAGGATCAAACACTAGAAATTTTAGGGTTGTAGTAGTTCAAGGGATGTCACTACTGATTTGACCTTGAGAACTAACATCTCTATAAAATAAAATCCTAAGATCATCAATATGAGAAGAAACTAGCAGTCATACTATTCTCGGGTTTATAGGTTGCAAATGAGAAAGGTATATAAACAACATGGAAATGACTAAGAACGAAGCATAAGAAATAGATTTGAGATGTAAGAAGCGTTATTTGAACAAAAGGAGAAGTGCAACATGAGCAAAATGTAATCTGAAATAAATTCTTGTGGTAATAGCAAGAATGATGAATAATCCATCCTTACCTTGAGTGTTTTAAAGTTCAAGATGTTAAATCTATATGATCAAAATGAGAAAGTAAGTAAGAAGAATTAAGTGGTACTGGATAAGAAAGAAATCAGATAAACAAATGGCTTTCAGTAACACGTGAATATGTTTTTAAAAGTATAATTTGTTGAAGGTATATCAAAGGATGTCAAATTGTTACACATATGAATTCAAATGTACATCTGCAGCAATATTTTAAATTGAAAAGGGTGTTATGGTTTTAGTCATTCATACCAGTAATCCAGTTCAGTACTATACAATTGTTGTTAAATCTAGTTTTGCAACTTATGAGTCATTTGCTATTTGAGTAGCATAATAGTAAAATTTAAAACAACGAAGCGAACTCTCTTTAGTAACTCTGATGTGATACATCACAATAGTATATATTGAACTGTATGAATTGAGATAGTTGGATCGGATTATCAGTACTAAGGTAACACCTCGAGAGAGTATGACATAATTGAAAATGGTGGATTTCTCTTTCTCTTTCCCAGTAGTTGATTGTGATATAGAATATTCTTTTGTTGTCATTCAGAGGCTTTGTTTCAAATTTTTTGTGTTAAAAGACTAAACAAAGGGCTTAATGTTGAAGGCAGAATTCAAATGTGAAATACAAGAATATAGTGACATATAAGAATTCAAAAGTTTATAATAAACTTTGAATGTGCTTGCCTACGTATTTATGTTTCAAGGATGAAACCTTTTTAAGTAGGGAAGAATTGTTGTGACCATATATGAGCTAGACTGGTAAGCTAGGGTTTACATAAATGGTTACGTGCTTAATTAGATTGATCATTTCTTAAAGTTGATCAAGGATGGTAGCTCAATTATGATGTACTAAATTTAATGAGAACTCTAGGCTTGCCTTTTTTTTGGTCCCAAACTCTAGGCTTGCCTTTGTTTTGAATAACTAGTGTTTGAGAAGTATAAGCCCTAGTCGGCTGAAATTAGGGTTTTTTCCCAACACGCCTATGTTTGGGTGGTATGGTGATATGATCAAAGGGATTGTGAAGTTGGGAGTTGTTGGCTTCGGTAGAACAGTCTTGGTGGGTAGCATGGCCATGTATCACACGGTCATTTTGGAGAAATAGAAGTGTTGGTCATCTTTATAGTCAAATCTATTGGAACCAAGGCATCTTGGCCATGGTAAGCATCATGGACATGCTATGTGGCATGGACGTCATAGCTTGCACAGTCGTTCTGAGTGTGTAAGTCATTTTCTTCTTCAACTAACTATTCTACAGACTGCAGTATAGCACAACACAATTAGTTATTGGAATCTCATCATGATCTAAATTTTTTAAAGAACCTCTATAAACTCAATGACAAGAAACATGCTAGTTATTCATAATATTTGGAGGAGTTTAACATGTTAAGTAAATGATTTAGAATAACATTTTAATGACAGATAATTCTGTTAAAATAAAAGAAAGTGCAAGTAGGGTCAATTTGCTATTGACCCAAGATGCTTAATTGCTATATATGATAAACCTAACACACTAGGAGGTCTCATATTTTGTGATTCATTCTAGATAAATGAAATACTATAGAGAGAGGGAGAGATAGGGTTTCGATGGAGAAAGTGGTGAAGATGGTGATCTAGGGTTTTCTCATCCTAGAGTTGATGTAATCAAGTAAGTTTGTCATCTCCATATAGATTTTCTGAGTGATTCTTCTCTCACATGTCAAGATTCCACCCCTCCTCTGATTTGATTCAAAATAATATCAAATATCTCCCCTTTCTCACTCTTTGTCCATAATTCTCCATTCCTAGGGTTTTTGAGTTGGAAGGAAGAAGAAAGTGGTGATTTGCTAGGGTTTTGATATGGATTTTGAGAATTTTAGATGTGGGGATACTTTTTAAGGTGTTTTCACACCTTAGGTGAGTGTTTAATTCCTTCAAATATTATATTGCACGAATTAGATTAAATCCTCAATTATCACAAATTCCTTTGTATGTGACTATAAACCCTAAATCTACCTTTCAGTTTAAGCTTATGAAAGATGATCTACAAATGGATTGTTTTCATGTTGTGATGAATTTCAGATGATAAAATCATATTAGAATTGTTTGCAAATCATCTAGAATGGAATTCCAAAAGTTATCGTAGAATTTATAAGAATATACAAAAATCTAGGGGTTTTGGTTATATCAGAATTTGTTGTATAATTGAATAAAGATCTTTGCCTATTTGAATCTCCTTGTTTATGAATGATTATTTTATCTAAGTGTGTAATATAGATATGTCAAATACTATATTGGATTTCATTTGATGTTAACAGTGTTTGCTTGATATTTAGTCAATAGGGTGAAATCCTAGATGAATGGAAAGTTGGAAGTTTGTGAATAGATCATGAAATTACATCGATGTGATTCTTTTGTCATTAGAAATTCGTTTATTCAAGATTATTCTTGATGCATGATATTTTAGTGAATGGAGTAGAAATAGTTCATTCTGGAGTTTTATATATATATATATGTTTGGTTATTTGTGAATTGTTGAAAACATTCTTTATTCAATGAAAGCTTATGATGCATTAAATCCTTATGCGAGTCATGTGATATGTGAATGAGGCAAATGAAACCCTGAGGATATAGTTTTCTGTGAATCAATTATTTTCAATTCAATGATCTTCAGTATGATAAGTGGTGTCGATCAGTTGCTCAGTTTACAATATAGATTGTTGATAATTTACATAAAGCATTCTTTATAAGGTTAAATAAACAAATATTGATTTGATGATTGAATGATGAATTTAAAGAGTGAATTAGATATTTAGCCTGAACACTATAGAATCATCATAGGAGGCATGCACTGTGGGGAGGAAACATGCCTCTTGACTAGAGGTATCATGTAGGTCAAGGTAAGCCAGAGCACAGTAGTTGGTTGAGGGGATCTAGGTCAGTGAGGGTGGACTCCTTAGATGATTGGTATCCAACATCAATTGGTGGATGTCCTTGGTACTAAGTTATGAGTTGTGATAATCATTGGACATCTTTGGTAGGTCCATTGGTGCACAACAAGCATGAGGGCTTTGACTCCCTACTTGAGTACCCAAGTTGAGAGGAGGATTTGATGATATTCGGCTGCTCCCATTATCCTCCGAGAGCTAGACTTGGTTGTGCTAACTACAAATGTGGTATTGAGACTAAAAACTTAGGATCCCAGGTATGTTTCTAAGTCTTGTATAGTGAGGTGTAGCTTGCTACGATACTTTCACATGTTGTGGTACACCTCATGTGGGTTCAAGGCATAATAAGATGAATGAGAGATTAATCAAGAGTGTGCAATTATTCAATTATTCTTTATATGTTTATGAGTTACTAGTTCCTTATGTGATTAATCAAGTATGGTCATATATTGATGTACTCTATTTGGATATTTAGAGTATCCTGCCATATATATGTCTGTGAATGATTAGTTCCTCTATAGTTCATTATTGTCCTACTTTTAATTTAGTTGCTCAATAATATATCCTTGGCTATTAAAGTGCTTTATATTGTTTCTTTGAAGTATTCATTCACTGAGTGAGTAGGCTCACCCATCTACTCACAAATTCATAGGGAAACCATGTGGATCTGAAGAATATCAACGCTAGAGTATATCTACCATGAGAGTTAAGTATCAAATTAGTGAAGTTCAGTCAGTCCCTATCACTCTAGGTCCTTGTATAGTACTGAGAGAGTTGTAAACAATGATGTGTAACTTCATTTCCTTAATAATAGAGAATGTATCTGATTAGCAAGTCATGTGTACATGGAAATATGAGAAACAACATGCATGCTTATATAGGTATCTTTATTGATGGAATTAGATTTGAGGAATCTAGGTTTGTATCCCTTGTAAAGTTATTTTTGCATGATTGAATGAGACAAAACAAAGAGTTTAAATAAAAAAAATTAAGAGTGATATGTGTATTATGTTAAATCCTCAACTTATGCCCTAATCCCATGATTAGAGGTTATCATGGGGTGTGGGTGTAAAACCTTAGTATCAGAGGTTTGGATGAGTCGTTAGGGACAATTAGGATAGAAAGTTAGAGTCCTAAGTGTGGCATTTAAGAGGTGATGTTTCCATATCTATGGGAAGTTTGGGTATTTGGATACCTTGGCCTGGTATCTGAATACTTAGGTTAACCAGTATCAAGCTACTTTGTTTATTCTTCTATGGATATCATGGCCAAGTATGTAGAAGGAGGATGGGCTAGAGATAAACCCTAGAAATAAGAGGGTTAGAAGACCATATGGTAATGAAGGAATAAGTTCATAAAGATATAATGAGACACAACTTTTGTTTTATATTGTTGTTTTGATTGGAGATCAATAGAAATTCTCTTATATATATAAGAATTTAAATATTTAGTTTTTTGACATATATATTGTTCTTAAAGATTGTTGTACACAATAAGGTTTCTTCAGTTATTTTTTTACATTCTTTGAAATAAGTAGACCACAAATGATCTTTAAATGAGTTTCCTCTAAGTGGGTATTCTTTCCACATGTTTGAGATGAATAGCAGTTAGTTAATCCTAAGTATATCTTGTCTTTAGGACTACAGGTTAGGCTTGGTCCGGATAGCAAGATGTGTTACTGGGATGTAATCACTCCTATTAACAATATAGTAATAGTAGACTCTGAATAGATTAGATCCACATTGTAGTGAGAATGTACATACACTAAGATGTTTCAATATAAGGGAAAGACGGGTGTAGCTAAAACCAATTGGAACTGATATCTATGATCCAAATGTGGGACCTCAGATAAGAAATTCCAAATTGGAAATGAAGGAAGAGAGAATATAGATACAAGACATAGATTAGTATGTAACAAACAAAATGAAGACAAAAGGATGGTTAGATAGGACTAAATGATATAACTAATTCAGGCACTTTATTCAATTTGAAATCAAGGAAATATAAGAGAAAACTATATAGGAAGCCAAGATAGAGAGAATCAATTATGATGAATGGGTCATATAATCAAGTAAAATGCATTTATGTACTCCAAAACAAAGTAAAAAAATTGAATAAAATAGTTAAGTATACAATAAGTACATAGAAGTGAAGAGACTTTAGAAGAATGAAATTGAAGAGAACTAGATGAATGTAAATTATAAGACTAGGATAAGAAACTCAGATGAAACAAAAGGGAAGTGATGGAAATGATGAGTTTGATTAAGGAAGGAGAGTTACATAATATGATGGAAAACATGTAACATGTACTTCTATTATAAAGTTTAATGCATTTGTACTTACTGCCTTTTGATTCAAAGTCTCTCTAGAGTAACAACCTAGTTTCCATCATATGTATTCATAGGTTCCTAGTGATGAATTGGAACTAGTTCTCAAAAGAAGAACAAAGGTGCAAATAAATAAATGAACAAGTCATATAAAGGTAAATTATATTTAGAACATACTTGATTGAAAGAGAAAATATGTTTGACCCATGCATGAGCTGCCTGATTTGAAACAAAATGCATGTAATGTATTAAACATAAAATGAAACTAGTAGGGAGAATATCAATTTAGAATTTCAAATTCATATTAGTAAAAGGATAACTGGAAATATATGTGGCGTGGAATACATAATTGTGCACATGAATGATCAATATGATCATAAGAGATAAGTAGAAGTTAAAGATGATAGGTGGAATAGTGGCATACAGTAAGAGGGTGATGGAAATTAAAAAAAAGGTTTGAAACATGATGGAGTAAAATAGATTATAAAAGTGAGAGAGATTATGAGATGTGAGAAAATGCTAAATAGTCTATTCTCCTTGATGATGACTAATCAAACCTAGATATGAGAAATTGTATTAAGTGAATAATTGATGATCATAATTCTAAATCTCAAAAACATCTTCTCTTTTGTATCTTTCCTAATGAGAGCAATGTGGGAATGAAGTGAGGTGAAAATTAATTCTATATAATGCATAACCACCATGGTAGAGAGATATACAGAATGTACTAATGATACATAATATGGTGATGAAACCCTAGTAGGGTAAATAAAGAAAGTAACCTATCAGAAATGTCAAATAAGAGAAAAGGAATTTGAGTGATAAAGATTAAGAATACTTCTTTAAACTTCAATAGAGATAAACTTTGAATTTCGAATGAAGGGAGTAAAATTATGTCACAAAAACATCATGTCATTGGTAAGGATCAAACCCTAGAAATTTCAGGGTTGTAGTAGTTCAAGGGATGTCACTAGTGATTTGACCTTGAGCACTAACATCTCTGTAAGATAAAATCCTGAGATCAGCAATATGAGAAAAAACTAGCAATAATACTATTCCCTGGTTTAAAGGTTGCAAATGAGAAAGGTAGATAAACAACATGGAAATGACTAAGAAAGAATGATAAGAAATATATTTGAGATGTAATGATTTGAACAAAAGGAGAAGTGAAACATGAGAAAAATGTGATCTAATAAATTCTTGTGATGATAGCAAGAATGATGAATAATCCATTCTTACCTCGATATATTAATGGTAGAGATTTTTAATATGTATGATAGAATGAGAAAGTAAGTAAGAAGAATTAAGTAGTAGTGGATAAGAAAGAAATCAGAGAAAACAAATGGCTTTCAATAATACATAAATTTATTTTGAGAAGTATAACTTATTGAAGGTATATCAAGAGATGTACATTTTTTACACATATGAATTCAGTTATACATCTACAAGCAATATTTTAAATTGAAAAGGGTGTTACATTTTTAGTCATTCATACCAGTAATCCAACTATACGATTGTTGTTAAATCTAGTTTTGGAACTTATGAGTGATTTTCTATTTGAGTAGCACAATAGTAAAATTTAAAACACCAAAGGAAACTCTCCTTGGTAACTCTAATGTGATACATCACAATAGTATAGATTGAACTGTATGAATTTAGATAATTGGATCGTATTACCAGTACTAAGGTAACACCTCAAGAGAGTAGGACATGATTGAAAATGGTGGATTTGTTTTTCTCTTTCCCAATAGTTGATCATGATATAGAAAATTCTTTACTATCATTGAGAGGCTTTGTTTCAACTTTTTTGTGAGTAAACAAAGGAATTAACGTTGAAGACAGTATTCAAATGTGAAATACAAGAATATATTGACATATAAGATTTCAAAAGTTTAAAAGAAACCTTGAATGTACTTGCATGTGTATTTATGTTTCAAGGATGAAACCTTTTTAAGGGGGATAGAATTGTTATGACCACGTCTAAGCTTAACTAGTAAGATAGGTCTTACCAAAATGATTACATGCTTAATTAGATTGATCATTGCTTAAAATTGATCAAGGATGGTAGCTCAATTATGATGTGATAAATATTATGAGAATTATAAGCTTGCCTTTGTTTTGAATAACTTCTGTTTGAGAAGTACAAACCCTAGTCGGATGAAATTAGGGTTTTTGCCTAACACGCCCAAACTTGGGTGGAACGGACGATGTGATCAAAGGGATTATATCGATGGGAGTTGGTGGATTTGGTAGAACAGTCGTGGTGGGTAGCATGGTTGTGTAGGGTTGTTGGTGGCACAAGCATTCTAGGCCACGCGACCATTTTGGAAATATATAAGTGTTGGTCGTCTCTATAGTCAAATTCTATAGAACCAAGGCACCATGGTCGTGGTAGCTTGCACGGCCTTTCTGAGTGTGTAAGTCACTATCTTCTTCAACTGACTATTCTGCAGACTGTAGTATAGCACCACATAGTTATTTATTAGAATCTCGGCTTGATCTGAAATTTTTACTAAATCTCTAAAACTCAATGATAAACAACATGCTAATTTTTCACAAAATTTGAAGGAGGTTTGACATGTTAAGTAAACAATTTGCAGTAACATTTTCATGACAGAAAATTCTGCTAAAATGAAAGAAAGCGTGAGTAGGGTTAACTTGCAATTGACCCAAGTAGCTTAATTGCTCTATATGATCAACCTAACATACTAGGAGATCTCATATTTCTTGATTTATTCTAGGGAATTGAAATTATAGAGAGAGAGAGAGGGAGAGCTAGGGTTTGTATGGTGAAAGTGGTGAAGATAGCAATCTAGGGTTTTCTCTTCTGAGATTTGATGATATCAAGTAATATAGCTTTTCTTGGTGATTCTTCTCTCACATGTCAAGATTTCACCCCTCCTCTTATTTCATTCAAAATTATATCAAATCTCTCCCCTTTCTCACTCTTTGTCCACAATTCTCCATTCCTTGGGTTTTTGAGTTGAAAGAAAGAAGAAAGCGGTGATTTGCTAGGGTTTTGATATGGATTTGAGCATTTTAGATGTGGGGATACATTTTTAAGGTGTTTTCACACCTTAGGTGAATGGGTACTTCCTTTAACCTATATATTACACAAAATTAGATTAAATCCTCAATAATCACAAATTCCTTTGTATGTGACTAAAAACCCTAAATCTACCTTCCAGTTTAAGCTTATAAAAGATGATCTACAAATGGATCATTTTCCTATTGTGATGAATTTTAGATGATAAAATGATATTAGAAATGGATACAAATCATCTAGAATTAAATTCATGGAGTTATTGCAGCATTTATAAGAATATGTCAAAATCTAGAGTTTTTGGATCATCTAAATTGCTATATAATTGAATAAAATACCTATACCTATTTGAATCTCCTTGTTTATGAATGATTGTTTTACTAGATGTGTAGTACAAATATGTAAGATACTATCTTGGATTTCATTCTATGTTATCAGTGTTTGATTGATATCTCAAAAAGAACGGTGAAGCCCTAGATGAATGGAAAGTTGCCAGTTTGTAAATAGACCATGAAATTCAAAAAATGTGATTATTTTATCATTATAAATTTATTTATTCAATGTTATTCTTCATGCATGGTATTTTAGCAAATGGAAAGGAAACCCTAGTTAGTTCATTCCATGGTTTCATATATATGTTTGGTTATATGTGAATTGTTGAAAGCATTCATTATTCAGTGAAAGCTTATAATGCATTAAATCCTTATGCGAGTGATGTGATATGTGATTGAGGCAAAAGTAACCATGATGATAGGATTTCAGTTAATTGAGTATTTTCAATTCAATGGTATTCATTATAATAAGCTATGTTGCTCAGTTGCTTAGTCTACAATACATATTGTTGCTAATTTGTGAAAAAGGATTGTTTATAAGGTTAAATTAAGAAATGTAGATTTGAAGATTGAACTATGAATTTAAAGAGTGAATTAGACATTTAGATGCCATGAACACTATGGAATACTCATAGGAGGTCTGTGATGTGGGGATGAATTCCTGACTTGAGGTATCATGTAGGTTGAGGTAAGTCAAAGTGCACTAGTTGGGTGCAGGGGTCTTGGCCAGTGAGGGAGGACTCTTTAGATGATTGGTATCCAACACCAACAGGTGGATGCCAATGGTACCTAAGTTACAAGTTGTGGCGATCAGTGGACATCTTTGGTGCATAACAAGCTTGAGGGCTTTAACTCCCCACCTGAGTACCCAGGTTGAGAGGAGGATTCGGGATATCCAGCCACTCCCATCAGTCGTCAATATCTAGATGTGGTGATGCCATCTATGGATGTGGTATTGAGACTAAAGACTTAAGATCATGGGCATGCTTCTAAGTCTTGTACAATGAGGTCATAGCTTTCTGGGATACTGTCACATGTTGTGGTATGTGTCATGTGGGTTTAGGGCATAATATGATGAATGAGAGATTAATCAAGATTGTAAAATTATTCAATTATTCTTTATATGTTTATGAGTTACTAGTTCCTTGTGATTAGTAAAGTATTCTCAGATCTTGTTGTAATCCTTTTAGATATTTAGAGTATCCTTCCATATATATGTCTATGAATGATTAGCTCCTTTGTAGTTCATTACTGTCCTACTTTAAATTCAGTTGCTCAATAATATATCCTTGGCTATTAAATCTCTTTATAATATTTCTTTGAAGTATTAATTCACTGAGTGAGTAGGCTCACCCCTCTATTCACAAATTTTTAGAGAAACCATGTAGATCTGAAGAATATCAATGCCATAGTAAAACTACCATTAGAGTTAAGTATCAGGTTAGTGAAGTTCAGTCGGTCCCTATCACTCTAGGTCCTTGTAGAGTAGTGAGAGAGTTTTAAACATGATGTGTAACTTTGTTTCCTTAATAATAGAGAATGTATTTGATTAGCAAGATGTATGTACATGGAAGTGTGAGAAACAACATGCATGTTTAGATATGTATCTTTATTGTTGGAATCAGATTAGAGGAATCAAAGTTTATATACCTTGTAAAGTTAGTTTACGTGATTGAATGAGATGAAACAAAGACTTGAAATAAAAAAAATAGGAGTGATCTTTGTATTATGTCAAATCCTCAACGTATTCCCTAATCTCATAATTAGAGGTTATCATGGGATGCGGGTGTAACAAAAAGCATTGTCCAAATATTTGCAACGTTTACATTTGAATCAATATACACGATATAGAAATTGCCTTGCTCAGACCTTAGAGTACAAGGGCAACTCTAGCACTCTGCACCAAACCACACCAACCTATCGAGCTCTACTGATCTCCAAATTGGGCCTCCTCACCACCACCAGTCTAATTGTGTTGTTGATCACCTAAAAAGGTGTGGAAACCCACAAGGTGGGACCCATGTCCCAATGATATGATATAATCTCTAATAATGTTTATTGCTTAGAAGCAGATTATATAACTAAAGCAGTTAAGGTAGATAGTTTGACCAGTTAGAAAGATTGAGTAGTATGTATATAAAATCTTCAAGAATAATTAAAGGTTACATGTATAGGTAATTACACTTAACATGATATGAATCATATATAATGCTAGTAGGAAAGCAACACATTGATTATCATTCAATGTCATTCGCCAAAGAAATCTAACAACTATATTATGTGGTTGCATTATTGATTTTATCAAGCCATGGGTAGTTTGAGGCATACCACAAACTACTAATTGACCATTGTGAAGTCACAATTAGTCCCTTATAATATCTAGGATGTTTATAATCCTAAAGATTTGTTCCCCTCGATCAGTATGAGTAAAAACCATAGTGTTACATCGGCCTAAATACCAAATAGTTTGGTCCATCTTGGGTACACAATTCATGGCACTAAGATCCAGGATAATCAACCCTCAAATCCAAGTTAAGATCATAGCCACTCCCAAACACACATAATTTGAGATACAACCTCAACCGCTCTCTAAACCTTAAAATATGGATGATAAGAATATTCTTACCTAGCACCCACATATAATCAATAGTACATGGCTCTGAGCTCCTCTTGGGATTACTTATTTCACTATCTAGAAAGTCATGATACTAAGGTAGATCTACGGTCTCAGGGCACTACATGATTAGGGTTACACTTGATTAATTACATCCTTTAAGTATTTTGACTATATTAATTAGGTCACGTACAAGCTCCCGAATAATTCTGGTAAAAAGAATAAAATCTTAGATTTAAACTTCAAAATATATAAAATTTATGAAACATGTTCCATGTCATTCCATCAATGTATATTCAATCACCCTTGGCCATGTAGAGGCCTAAACATCAAACTAGGGCGCATAACAATCCAAAAAGCACTTAGACAAAAAAACAGTAATAACTTCTTGTAGTAACATCATTATCCTTGAAAATTTTGCAAAGAGTCTAATGAATCACAGACAAGATATCAAGCAAAATTTTAGCATATAATTCCAATGGATGTAAAATTTATGATGTTTATAAGAACTCGCCATTTATAAGTTCAAATCCTAGCATGATTGAGTTACTTTCAGCACTATGTCTTTGTTTGATTATCATTTTAGCACCAAAACAGTATATATAAGCTTTATGACCACCATCACTTAACCACTATACATCAAGGTTTAGTGTGTGGGTCGGATTTCTTTGCATTGGATACCTAAACAACATCTATGTGACATTCTTAGGAGTCATAACACAAATATTTTGGATTTTAGGCCTTGTGTGTTCAAAGAAAAACTCATTTACATAATAAAAGCGTTCATAGGGTCTAAGGAAGGCTCAAGTACTCGTATCATCATCATTCTCATGTCAAACACTGCACAAAAAGACCACCCTTTCTCATATTATGGGTTTTCTAGACCAAGATTTACATAAAACAGGTTATGAGTAGACAAGAAATGTATTAAAGTTTGTATCACTTGATTTGTGAAACTGTAACCTCAACCAGTTTGCATCCATCCTAGAAAACCATTATTTTATGAACATGCAGAACTTCCATTGAAAGGCACATCCAGAACAACCATTGGAAGGCACGCCTAGAATAATCATCAGAAGGTACACCTTAAACTTCCATCAGAAGGCATACACAAAACTCCCATTGGAAGATACACCCAAAACTTTTATTGCAAGTCACAACTAGAACTCCCATCAGAAGGCACACCTAGAACAACTATCATAAGGCACACCCAAACCAACCATCTGAAGGCACACCAAGACCAACCATTGGAAGGCCACACAAAATTAACATCAAAGATTGGTGCCTTTATGCAACAAGGTTTATAAGAATTAGATAAGACAAACTTTACCAGATTATTAAGAATATTATGCAACAAAATATTCATGTGTTGAAATTGTGATTAGATGATCTGCCTCAAATTGATATATAGTTTGTCAACTGATATCAAAATATAATCTAGGTTTTAATTACAAAACTAAGCACCCAATTAAAATGTACGAGTCTGTTCAAGCATTAAATCGGGTTAGGGTCTTAAATAGACTTAAACCCTTAATCCATATTGACTTTTATAATTATATAACTCAACAAAAAATTGAAATGCCCCATGTGTATGGTGTCAAATGTAACAAATAAGAACACAATGACTGAGAAAGTAGGATGATAAAGGCATTGTTCTTCTGCTCAGATAAGTGATAAGTAGTGTATGAGTAAAAAGCTAAGTAAATGTAAAGAGATTTTTTCAAGCTTATATAAGTGATAAGTAGTGCATTAAAAAAATATGACCAAAATATTTAAAGTGGAACAAAAAACAAAAATTAAGTATGAATTCCAAACACATGTAGGTGAGAATTCTAGATGAGGGTCTATCATGATTTATAAATTTAGTACTTTTGAGCTACATAGGCAAACAACCTATAGTATCATAGATATGGTTTAAATTGTTTTTGTCATTTATTGATGAGATATTTAATTTATTAGCACCAACTTGATGTTTGGCATGTTTACGAATTAATTACTTGTAGACGTGATTCATTGGGGTTTGATGGAGAGAACTAAGGTCTTGTTGATTAGAGTTTAAGGGGGAGATTCCATCACTCAACATATTAATTTGGTGAAAGTATAATCAAATAATTATAAATGACATGATCCTAATAACCAAGAGTCTGTGAGGGTTGTTTTAAATCCTCATTGAAGGTTGGAGTTCATTGGGGTTAATGTTTAATACCTTGGCTAATTGTCATAGAAGGTAGACAGAATTTGTCCCTATAAAGGTCAACAGTAGTGACCTTGCATACCTTTCTAGTTGAGCAAACAACATTTCTTTGCATTTGAAACCTGAATAGCATGCATTACTTGGAAAAAAAGGTCCAATGCATGCACTTTATTATTGATAAAATATTTATTTCTTTAAACATAACATTTAAAGCAATTGATATGCATCAATTAGTCAAAAACCTAATTTGTGTCATTTGATCCCTCACCCTAGTATATATAATGTATAACTGATCCAAATATACGGTCATCATCAATAGCACCTCAAATTATAATCATAAATACCTTTAAAATCATAATTTGCTAACATTATTTTATCATGCAAAGTTTCATAAATAGGCTAGAGTAGTAAAAGCTACAAAATTTGGAAATAGTTTGGCTAAATAAGCATATCCCAAGCAAAAAAATGAATATATATATATATATATATATATAGAGAGAGAGAGAGAGTTCGAATAGGTTAAACGATAGAAAAGTGATGAAACAAAACTTGAATTGAGGATTTCACCTACAATTATACAAATTCCCTAATATCCTCAAATGCAATGCATGTAGGATTCATTAGTATTGTAATATCACAATATGTGCTATCCTTATCCTAGAAACTGTGATTCCATGAATCATACATGAGTATGCTTAGTTCTTTGGTAATATCCAAGTAAGGTGTAAGTTGTACTCGAATATACCTCATTTTACATATATGAACCTAGAATGAACATAGAATCAGTGACTTAGGTGTAAGATCTAGTTCTAGTTATATATGACCATAATTCATGACTTGGGTTATAAAATATTAAGTGATGATGAAATTAGATCTCTATTTGGAATAATTTTGATGAATTTGTGGTTAATGGATAGTTATGGTTAGACTTAAATCCCAATTAATTTGATAAACCCTAACATGCACATGCATGGTAGCATATACAGTACAATGATGCCCTTAGATGTTGAAATTCTTTGAAGTAGATAGTTCATATTTGTATGGACCTAATACCCTTTAATGACCTAATATGTATGTTTGAGTTCATAATGTGTATTAACATGTCACATGCTTCATTAACATAGACATATTCATTCTATTATGGTTAATATTGCCAATAAGAGAGTAAACATGCTTAACTAGCTCATGTGGGTCGGAATTTGATTAGAACTTTAAAAATAAGTAATATTATTTTATATTATATAGAGTTATTTGAAGAACTGAATGTTATATAATTGAATATTTTATATGATAAGTAAATAAGTAATAATTGACTATTATATATAAATTGAGATCATTTAAGTCATTGTCACCTTACGAATATTCAATTTAGTGTACTTGATGACTCTATTAAGTAAAATATCAGATTTGACTAAAGATAATGTCATGTAATTGCTTTTAGGATAGGAATAGTGGCACTACAAACGAATATCCTATGTGTTAAAAATGAGAACTATAAGTAAATGGTATTTATATAATTATTAATATGATGGATGTCTTAACTTAATATCTCAAATTACAGTTCAAAGGTTAGAGTCAGATTCTAGAAATCATAATATGGCTAGGATACCTAGTTTCAAACTAATTGGACATTTATAGTTATCCTAATTAATTAGAACAACATAATACCTAATGGTAAGTCTTATGATTAATCAAACTATCTTTAGGTCCATTTTATTCACATTTCCCCCAGTTTCAGCCTATCTCACTGACACACATATGACAGACGTGTAAACGTAAGTGTTGTGTCAAGTAATATAGGACCGTGGAGTCCCAAGTTATCAAACACGGGGAATTGTGAAGCTACAAACTACTATCAACTAGAATCCAGTCATCTAGATATGAGAAAAAGTTTGGTTAGATTGTTAGGCTAAGAATTGAAATTAACAAAGCTATTGATTGAATTACATTGTAAACAAAAAGATGGATTATTCTATAGGATTATAGTTTCTCCACAATATTAATTTATACACAATTTCTCTTTATCTAAAAATAAACTATTTTTGCTTTTAGATTTAGTCATCTATAGCCAACATTACCCTTCTTTCATAATATAATGCACTATTCAATCTAATTCTAAATCCTCTTTCATAGTGCCATATAGAAGATCAAATGTATTAGATTTCACTTTGAATATTTAACCTCATAATTCTTAGCTAGTTTTTACAGTGCAATATTAATTATGGTGATGATATTTTTTCCAATTATTAACCCCACTTTCACAATGGTAAAAATATATAGAATATTTCATGTTGATCGTACATGAACATGGTATATCAAAGTAATCATTATAATCAAAATTCAAGCAAAGAAAATGATCTTAAAATAAAGATTGTCATGTACAATTAATATCGGGCCACTCATGGTCCTGGAGAATAGGGGATTATCTTGTATTGTTGACATGGTATCACAAAAAAAGCAAGGAATAAGGAAAATATGGATCCAAATGATGAACAACTAGAGTTGTCATTAGTGGATATTCCCTTTAAAGATGAGTGTGAAAGGGCAATATTTCAGTTGTCAGATCACACTATAAAGGTGTTGAGACCACCATACGCCATCAAACCCTTCTATTTCTCCTCTCTTCTATCATATGTTGATTTTAGTGCATGGCTATTAGGATGTGTCCCTCATGACTACAACCCTCTTGATCTGAAGTGGGAAAATATTTACTACATGATTCAAATTGTTAGATTTTGCATACTAATACACTTTGTCAGATTTCTAAATTGATACGACTGACTTAATTTGGTAGCACAAAGTTCTCTATTTCCTTGTACAATTAGAACAAGGGTTGGTACTACCACACTAAGTATCAGTAGTATCAACACATGTTTGGAGCACTCCTGCACCAAGTGTTGTACCAACAACATAGGTCTCAGTAGCAACAATTGTTAAGAGAGTATTCCTATCTTGTTATGGACACATAAGTCATGACCGTCGAGTTGAGTGTTGGTAGTACTAAGTTTTTATCTCACTAGCACCGAAACCTCTTTGACAGTGTCGATATCTCAATGTAGATTTCTAAATATTTTCATTGCAAACCTTGTCAGTGGCACCAAGATACATCTCGTTAGCATCTACTTTGACTTCAAATACAACTTGTATGTGAACATCCAAAAGCAAAGTAATAAGACAAGAATAAATATGATAATTTGTACAAAAAATAAGGAAAAGGAATGGAATTGATGCACAAAGGTTTCTCAGGCTGGTTCATTTAAATATGAGCTCAAAAACATAAAATTGATAATGAATGCACAAGAAATAATATAAATTGATCTATGGAATAACTATATGATTTGTATGCATCAAAACCCCATGTGATTGAATATTTCCCATCATCCAGCAACACTACTCTCAGATTTGGTTGAAAATGTTTGAAAGAACTCATATTTAGTAACTCGACTTTCCTAACCACCCTCTACAATTTTAGTCCTAAATTGGTCCTTTCTTCTAATCTATAATTGATCAATTATACAAATAACAAGACATCAACAACATATCAATGAAATCATAAATAGGTCGAAGTAGAAAAAACATCATGAAAAGTTTGATACATGTCGAGTGCACCACATGATTTCCATATCTACACTACTCTAGAAAAAGAAATCAATCTACAATGGATGTAATTCCATGTATATAAAAAAGAGGATAAATCACCTTTTTTAGCCTACCACATAGAGTAGTGGGTGGATGGATTGGGTGGTTTGAAATAAAATTCATAAATTAACCAGATCATTTATGTAATAAAACAAATATCATGCACCTAAATGATGGATAAAATGCAATATCTTTTTAGATAATGTTTCATAATATTGATATTGACTTATGCAAACTGTGATAAGTCATATGCGAGCAAAAAACATGAAGTTTGTTACATGTTGGATAGAAATGTAGTAAAATATAAGGGATTCAATCACCAGTAGTGTATCCATGTTTAGTAGAGTGTGATTATAGTATTACATATCCTCTCAAAATGAGGGTATCTCCTGAACCATAGGTGTGCCCCATAGTAAGCTAGCTAAGGAGAATAGTGGCCATGTCTTCCTTTGGGTTGGAGATGGAAAAATCTCTATTTTCTCTTGCTCCTTCTACCGAACGATCCATCGGCGCTCTTGTGTTTCTAGGCACAATGATCTGGTTGTAGAGGTCCTTGTGGACTACGTCCCCATTGTTGTATCTTGCCATGCAGAAAATCATGGTAGTATGTATCCACCTACTGCATAGCTAGATGTATTGAAATTGTATGGTTATTGAACAATATCTTGTTACGAATAGTCCATATAACCCATATGATTGATGCATATAGAGTGTCATGTTGAGAAAATGTTTCTTCTGTTTCTAGTGTGTATCAACCTATGGAAGGTGTTTAGCTAGGAGTTGGCAAGGGTGGTGTGTCCATGGTGTAGTGTGTATAGATTCTTCTGGATGTGTGACATCCATAGAAGAGGAGTTGGTTGGTTTCCTCATTGTTGTAGCCAAATGGACATCTAGATGGTCCCTGAAAACCTCTATATCTCATCATAATGGCAGTGGGTAATTTGTCATGGCAGATGAGAAAAATTAGTGTGTGTAATTTGGGTGGGCATTTTGTCTGCCAAATCTTCTTATGTAGTATGGTTTTGCCTCTAAATGTAAAGTGTTGATATGCTTGCTTGGTGGTGTAGTTTTGTTCCCCATAACCAGGTGATATGTTTGTGTGTGTCGTATTCAAGTTGTTGCATGATATCTAAATATGTAATTGGATACATCCATTCCCTAAGGAAATGTTTGAGGTTGTTTTCCTTGTTTGAACCCAATTTGATCAGTGTCTGGCAGTTGTTGTAGTTGTAAAGAACTGGGAATGGTCATGGATGGTAGTTGTAGGTTGATGAGTTTCTGTCCGTGCCACCATGGATCGTTCCAAAATTTGGTGTTTATCCAAGCATGTTGTGGTGCCCGAATGGTGTCAGAGATAATGTGAAGAGTGTTGGCAATGTCTTTCCATAGTGGTGAGGCAGTCCTGGTAGCTGTGAAGGACCATGGTGTGTGATGTTTGAGATATTTGTCGGTGAAGATGTGTCTCCATAGCTTGTTATCTTTGTTGTTGATGGATGTGGTGATCTTGTGTATGAGGCAAAGATTGAGGAGTTTGATGTTGATGATACCCCAACCCCCCTCCTCCTTGGGGATGCAAATGGTATCCCATTTTACCAAGTGTAATTTCTTTCCTTTATGTTACCAAAGGAATTTCTATCTAATCTTGTCAATGGTTTTGAGGATAGTGGTAGGGAGGGGGATGCATGATAGATAGTAGATGGTGATAGGTGTGAGGGTGGCATTGAGTAGTGATATGCGACCTGCAAAAGATAGGTAGTTGTTTTCCCATGAGTTGATACGGTGATTGAGTTTATGGATGATTAGATTCCATGCAGAGCATGGTAGACGCTTGGGTGTAAGTGTGAGTCCAAGGTATGTGAAAGGGAAAGCTTCGTGTTGGCATCCAATCATGGTAGTGTATCTTCCTACCTCATTTGTGCCCACATGATTGTTGATGATGGTGGATTTATGGTAAATTTTTTTTAGTCCCGAGAGTTTAATGAAAATTGTCAAAATCCTGATAAGATTGATGACATTTGAGTCATATGGCTTGGTGATGATAATGGTGTCATCCCCATACTGTATAACATTATGTGTACACCCCATGAGTAGGTTGAGGTACCCATATTCCATGGAATTCTAATGAGGGAGTTTAGAATGGAGGTTATGATAATAAATAAGTAAGGTGATAGAGGGTCACCTTGCCTAAGTCCATTCGAGTTCTTAAAAAATCCATGGGGGAACCATTGATAAGGGTAACAAAAGTGCTAGTACTAATACATGAGTGTATCCATGAGCACCATGGTGTCGGGAAGTTGATAATATGCATGTATTGTATAAGGAATTCCCAATTGACGTTGTAAAAGGCTTTCTCAAAATCTAGTTTGAAATGAGGATAGGTTCATGGAGCATGTGGCGGGTGTGCAGTGTTTCATGTACCATGATGAAAGCGTCTTGGATATTTCTGTGTGGTAGGAAATAACATTATCGGATGTCAATAGTGTCATTCAGAAGTGGTTTCATGCGGCTACTGAGTATCTTGGCGATGATCTTATATGATGAATTGATGAGACTAATGGATCGATAATCCCAATTGGAATTGGGGTTGTTTGTTATAGGAATCTTAGCTATGTGGGTGTGGTTAATATGTATGAGGAGATGGAAGATGTTGTGTAGTCGGTGTATATATGAACATAGCTTGGTGAAATTGTTCTTGATAATATGTCAGGACACTCGGTAGAAGTACATGTCCTAACCATCCAGTCCAGGAGATTTGTCCAATCTGAGATGTTTCATTGCACTTTGGATCTCAGAGTCAAGAAAAGGGTCAAGGAGGTTGTTTGGGGGAGTGATTTTGAGGAAAAAAGCTTGTTCCACTCAATGTTGATCTATTGATGGAAAATTTGTCCATTGTTGTATAGACCTTTGAAGAAATTGGTGATGTGGTTTGTAAGGATGTGTGTTGGTTGAGTGGTGGCATCAATACCATCAATGTTGGTGATCTGAAGTTGGTTGTGTTTGTTATTACAAGAAGCATTAAAATTTTTGTGTTCATGTACTCTCTCAACAATTTGATTTTGGCTCTCTATTTCCATAGGGTTTCTTCATGGGTTTTGAGAAACTTAATGTCTTGGAGAATGGGTATGTGTGTATCTGTGGGGGTGTTATGATGTAAAGACGTAAGGAGTTGGTTTTCCTTGTTCTTGGTGGCTTCTAGTAAGGAGCCAAACTGTGTCTTATTCTAACTCTAAAAGGATAGGTTTGAGCATTTTAAGCTTATGGTGTATGTCAAAACTAGGGTTTTCAGTGGATGGTTGTGAGAGCCAAAAGTCATGTATCATGTGGGTGAAGTCTCAGTGGTGAATCCAAAAACATTCAAAATATAATTGCTTGTATCCCCATCTTCTATATTGGGTGTGAAGAAGGATGGGGAGGTGATCAGATAGGTTGGATGCAATTAGAGATGTGTGGGCCATAGGATGCATGTTAGTCCAAAGATTGTTGCAAATAAAGCAATCAAATCTGGCTTGGGACAGTCCTTTGTGCCATGTCCAACAGTCGTTGTTGGTGTGGAGATCATGAAGGCGATGGGTGGTGATGAAGTTGTGGAAGAGGGTAGCATGACGAGGGGTCTGTGGGTATTCATGGGGGTTAGATTGGTGTCTTTATAGGGGACATTTGATCAGGTTGAAGTCACCTACAATGATCCATGGTGTGGAAATGAGTTGTATGTCCAGTATGTTCAGTTTGGCTAAGAATGGTTCTTTAGAGGACCATAGACACCCTTGAAATGCCAAATCATGTTTGCATTGATAGTTTGGAATTGTACCATGATAGTATGATGGAGCATGAAGGAGTGGGTGGTGTGGTATTTCTATCATTCCACCCTATGAGGATACCTCCACTGAAACCTATGGGTGGGAGTTGTAGCCATCTATTAATGTGTTGTCCACCTAGTTGTTGAAGTTGGAAATCGTTTAAGGTGGTTTTGGTTTCTTGTAAGGTGATAAGATTGATATGTTGTTTGTATATGGTATTCCTAATGGTTCTTCTTCTGCTAGGAACGGTCGCCGCGCAAATGTTTCATGTGGTGAAGGCCATGGTGATGTGTTGATGGAGGGTGATGGAAACATATAACAAAACTAAGCGATGAATCACAGCATGTACCAGATATCTGTCCAATGGTTATGTTCTATAAGATCCTTGAGGAAAGTATCCCCCACCCCAGGTTGTTTGAAATCGATGCCAATGTTGTGACAAAAGGAGATAAATGCCTCAGTGGTGTTCTAAGGTGTGAGTGTGGTGATGCTATCATTCCTAGAGGCGGCAGGGGGTGTACAGGGGATGGCATTTCATACATCATAATAAAAAATGTAACAGCTACCTGAAGGTGATGGTGCAACATTAGGAGAAGGTATATGTATATTGATATATGCATCATTAATGGAAAAGAAGTTCTTGCATTTTTGTGATTTGGGTGTGTAGAGCAAGGCGGCGTATGATTGAACCAGCCCATGATCCTTGGTTGCCATGCTAGATCTGATCAGATTCAGACTCAGTGAAGCGTGTAGATCTTTGATGATGGAAGTCTTCCATTTTAGGAAAGTATCATGATCCATATCATTGTGTGTACATTGAGTCTAACTCATGGAGGCCTCCTAGTTATGCTGTGGAGGTAGGGTAGGCATGATGTTGTGGGTGTGAGCCTTCTTGTGATGATGCATGGGTTTCATAGTGTATGAGGCATGTGAATGTGTCATGTGGTTCTGGTGCATGGAGGTATGGTTTGGTTCAGGTTGTTTGTGGTTGTTTTTGAGATGGTTGGATTCAAACCAGGTAGCAAGGTGATGGGGATGGTCTTTGAAGGAGCTGGTATAGGTGGATGGGTGTTCCCCTTGTAGCTTGACATTGTATACCATATTTCCGCATCTGATATTGATGTCGCCACATATGGTGGTGTCCTTCATCACCAAGAAAACACAGAAGGCTCGAGAGAAGTCAGTAGGGTAAAGCATTTATGGGGTGATATAATGTAGGATAGCGCCAATAGGGTGGGCAATCTCACGGAACACCTCTTCATTCCATAAATGTGGTGGTAGTCAGCAATGGATATCCATCTTGATGCACTAGATGGGGCCGAAGATGCTCCTTGTTTAATAGTCCAGCGTGTGATGTGTGCTTGTGCGAAGCCATTACCACAAGAAAAAGTGAACATGTGTCCAAGAGCATGTTCAAAGATAGAGTTTTCTAGAAGGGTGTAGATGAGACTAGTGGGAGAGAGTATCTTGGGCTTCAGGATTGTGCAAGACGATATAAGGAGTGCTAGTGCCTTTGTGATCTAGATGCATTCGATATCCATAGATGAAGGACATTGTGAAATGTCGATCTAGATGGTACATGCAGAGAGTGCTTTGAGTATGTGCGTACATAGGAGATGCAGATCAATGGCGCATTCAAGGGTGGAGGTTTCCATGGGGAAAATGCTCGATGGCTGATAAGTGTGTAGTGGTTGTTGGTTCAGAAATAGTGGTGTAGAGAGGTCTAGTGGTTTCAAAGAGTGTGGATGGACATGGGACCATATAGTCGAGGTGGTGGATCTAGTAGGTTGCAGAACACAATTAACTTTAGAGGGTGTAGGATCTTCAAGAAGAGGGCAAAAGGAATTTTTGCAAAAGATTTTTATGTCAGCTTTGTGTGGTCACAGACGTGTAGGGGAAGATGTATTGGATACCAATTTATAAGAAAGTAGATGATGGTTATATCGATGTGGTATGACATGTGTGGTAAGAGGATGGGATCTCTAGCCCCTATGTAGGTGTGGGGAGGATATGGCGATATGGACATCTCAGGAGCATGCATAACATCTGATATGGTTCAGGCATTGTTGTCTGTGGTGACCGACACGTAAGCATTTTCCACATTTGTGATATTGGTATAGGTAGGGTTTCTTCCAGGTGACAAGGGTCCATGGGTGGTTTGGGTCATGGTGCAGGGTGTCATTGTGATGTGAGGTAGGATATGTAGAATGATCATGGTGGAGATGTGTGGAGATAGTGGTGATATCATTAGAAGGTGGGATCATGCATGAGTTATGGATAGGGTTTAGAGTGTACCTAAAATGTATTGCAAAGAGTCTATATCCTGCGGGGGGGGGGCTCTGCGAGCCATGACCAGAGATGTGGTGGTGTCCTCTATCTCATCCTCAAGTGCACTGTGCTCCTCATTGTGTGCGGTTGACCCATTTTGTAACCTAAGCATGTTATCCCCAATGACAGTGTCATTCATGACATCCTCCGATGATGATTGTTGATAGCATTCAATACAGTGGAGGCGACAGATGTTTTGGGGATGAGGTTGTTGATATCCGTGAGCCATAAGTTGATAGTCATGTCTTCCTGTGGGTGAAGGATGAGATGCCATCTTATGCAAAGGTTGAGAGTGATGAGCATCTCTCTCCATTCTCTGGTAGATTGTAGGAGACCCCTTCCAATGAGGTAGAAGTTAATGGGGAAGGTTGTGGAACTGACATAGAAGTTTATAATGCCATCATGGATGTCAATATTGAGATATCTCCATGATCTGGGGAGGAGATTCACATGATCATCTTTTTGTCTAGGTACACATCCAGGTAGACCATCGATGGTAATGTAGTGGTAAGCAAAAATAAGAGGAGGGAGTTGTTGGACATTTGACATCGGTGTTGTTGGCATTTCTCAGGGTCTATTCATTGTTGTTGGTGCCTACTGCTGGTATGTATAGACAATCCTAGTGTAGATGGGTAGTTGAGAAGCAAATATGTGGTGATTGAATGTTGTAGTAAGTGTATTAATATCTCCTAAAGAGAATTGACGGTCGATACAAAAAGAATCTGATATCACTGGATGTGCCGACAGTATCTCTTGTATGGTTGTTTCCATGGAGAGTGTTCGGTGGTATATACCTCTTGTGGTATCATCTAGAGGTAATCATATGTATTGAATGGAATGTTTGTTTACAGATCCAGTAGAGTTGGATATCAATATATCTGATTATGTGGCAGTGTGGTTGTTGATATATCAATGTGCACAATGTTTGGTTTGAAAGTGCCCGTAGCCGTTGAGTGTGGTCGGAGGTACTAGCAGTAACTAGAGAGGGTTTTTGAGAGATGTTTGAGCTCTAGTATAGAGAGATGTTGGAGGTCTATTTTCTTTTCTAGCCACTCCTCCCCAATCACGACATTGTAACTGGTGCAGACTATCTTCTTCAATAATGCAATATCTTATTTAATTATTTTCCCCTTTTTTGTGGTATGATGTATGAAAATAATGTCGCATCCTTATGATCAGTGTATATGGATACATGTGTACATAAAGAATATTTCCACTAACTCGTTCATTGCATTTTGAACTTAGAGAGAATATAAAAATTGAACTTAGGAATCATTTTCCTCCTTATTCTCCCCTTTTATATTTCTTTTTTGTTCCACACCTTAGTTAGAAAGAAAAATAATTCATATTTGTATTTTTTCACATGTTTTGGAGGAGTAAGGATATATTTTTTACTATATCTTTCTTGATGGAGAAAAATAAAGTGGAGAATGAAAATGACACCTTGTGAAAACACAATATAATTTATATGCAAATTTGTTATGCAAACAAAATATGCTCCAATGAAATGATATGTAAAAAATATAATGCAAGAGATGATGAATTGACTATATGCTTATTATCATTCCATGCAATGCAATCAAGAGGAAAATATTGAGTTCATCCTATTGTGTTGATGGATGTGATGAGGCTTGACAAGATCATGTGAGTAGGAGACATTATCTTCCTAACCATGATATGTCTCTCTCCTAATTACTCATGAATCAAGGCGATCTAAAATTTATTCATTCAATCACATAAGCAATCAGGCTACTATTTGATCATATTAGACTCAAGCACCATCTTCATGACACATTCCATAAGGTTAAGTTAGGTCATCAGATTTACTACACATGTCTTCAAGCTAATTGGTCCAAACAATTCCTAAATTTTGCACTCTTAAACCATATTAAATGCTTAAATAATATTCATGAGAGCACATAAGATTAAAAAAATTTAAGTGATACCATGTCATCAAGGAACATTTATCATAACTAAATTATCCTGTTAATGTCCATGATTACTCTAGGTAGGAGTGGACCCTTGAAAAGTAAACTAGTTTTCAAAAATAAAAAAATACTACAAATAGATGATGAAAAGTAAAGTTTCAAGAGATAAGAATAGAAGCACTTTTCATATCCACACCAAGCTTGAATTTGACATGATCCTTAATATAAAAAACAAAGGGAAAAAATGGAATACATGAACCCATATGTTGTAATGAGGGTGAGACAATAACCAGGTTGTAAGCATAGTTCTCCACCTAACAATCCTTATATGAATGAATGTCTATCAGCAAAATATCTCAAACTATGCAAATAATGATAGTTTATGTAACCAATATCATCTATGCTAATGAGGTTGAGAAGTGTAAGCTAACATGTAAAGAAATTCCTCCTCATACTCCTCTTCATAGTAATAAACATCTTCATTATCTAGTCAGTGCCAGAGCCATTGATATGATGTCAGTTATACTGACTGGGGTCTCAATGGCTATGTCAGAGTTGAACATTGTGGATGTAAGATGTCTAAAACATAGTTTTTTATGTCAATGTTGGTGCCACGACTTGTGTGTCAGTGCTACCTGGAAGACTTATGATGCTTCCTATTAAAAATTACATCATGGCATGGTGCTACTGAGTTGAGGGTCAGTGATACTAAGATGAATCATGGGATTATCGATGTGTTCAAGAGGTCATGGTTGGTGATGCCAGCCTAATGACATTATGAACACTAAATACAGATGTCATGGTACCTTATGGAATTGCACCAAATTAATAACATCAACTTTGATACTAAACTCAATTAACATGACTTTCCTCCAAGATTACAATAGATAGATTGTGGATTACAATTAATAAAAAAAACAATTACAAATTAAATATGAAAGTAAACTAACTAAAGAAGATGAAAGATAGCATATATTCTCCACCTTCCTTATGGTATTGGTGGGGGGAAAATATGGCGGTAGGTTTGGATCAGTCAAGTTGAACGTGCCATTGAATTGTGGTGGATAAGCTAGTTGTGATGGAGGTTGTGGATAATTGCTTAAGTTCCCTTGGCTTGAGTAATGATTGCAGAGTGGCTCTATAAGATATTCCAATCGCCACGTTATGTTGTGGATGTTTTGTGGGATGTCTATATTTCTTGATAACTCCTATTGAGTAGGCTTCTTCAAACTTTCTACATCTAATGCCAACTGTGAGATCTGAGTTTTCAAGCTTCTTAGTTGAACCCCTTCGTTATGCTTCTCCTGTTGAGATTGGTCAAAATATGATGCATTTTAGTCATAAATTTTCCAAATAGATCCCTGAACATGTAAAGATGGCTTTGACCCCTTGTTTACTTGAGAGATACACATTGTCCATGTTTTGATAATGACTTAACCATTCCATTCATATGTATCTAATATGTTTGTTTAAGATTGATTTTAGGCTTTAGGTACATGAAAAGGATCAAATTACGCAAGCCTTAGCTTGTCCAAGTTCAAGTCAAAAGCAATGCAAATGTGCATTTTGGGAAAATACTCCAAATCACCTTATAATATTTTTTTATCATTTGTACTGATGATACGACTTGTAACTAAGATGAGAAAAAATCAGGGACACTTAATTTTATTGCTTGATCACTTTAAAATCATTTTGGAAAATTTGTCACAACACTTTAATCAGACGAGTTTGGATCTCGACCAATCTATGATGGATTTTGGAAATGGTTGCATCAGTTGAGTTGTACACTCACATAACTCAACCAACCAACTTACTAACCAAATTTGATTTTAGCTAATCGGTTGAGTTACCCCAGGACAAACTCGATCGATAGTTTGAAAATTGGCTTTTTCGGTTAGTGGATCGGTTGAGTTACCTTTATTGAAACTTGACCAAATGTATTGTATAGAAAACCAAAAATTATTCCAACCATTGGAGAGTTGTTAGAAATGAAAATAGATATGTTTCAAATTGTAAAATAGATAGTTTTCAGTCTTAAGTGATACCACACTCAAAGGAACGCCCCCGGATACTCCAAGGTTTGTCATTCATGCTATTCTTGGTCCTTTCTATAGTTGAGTGTGCTACAACCCTTTGAGCCCCTTTCTCTCTCTCATTTACAAAGTATTTCGTGATTATAAGTGAGTTAGGCATGTTGTAAGAGTGGGTAATCCCTGCAAGGCCAAAGACTTGATGCAAGTGTGGGCAAGTCCTTGTCGAAGGCGGAAGACATATTGATCAAGTAGGTAAGTCCTTATGTAGGTGAAAGACTCTTGTCTTAGATAGGTAAGCCCTTGGATGTAAGGTGGTCTTCTTGTATCTCTTATAATGGAATATAAGTATACATGGGTTGCAAACTCCTAGAGGTTGACCTCTCTAGGTAGTGGATTGACGGTCTCTGTGATACACCATTCGAACAAAACGTCATTAACTAAGCGGAAGCGATCATTAACAGCGGATTACTGAAAATCACTAAAAATTAAAACCATTTACAAAGAGATCCAAACACAGGAAAACTCTTTTATCAAGAACCAATGTATTTTATTTACATCCTGGTTCATAAGTACATATCATGTACCATCCCTTCTCGAGGATTACAAGCATCAACTGCTCTGTTAAAACTATACACTGGCAGCATAAGAACCTTGAGGCATCAAGCCAAAATCTCAGATCAGTTCATTAAAAATACACACTACTAACTCCTAGGACCTAAGAGTACAAAGACGACACATAGGACTCATATCTACAAGACACGATAGTCAGTATCTCCACCTGAGATGTCACTGCTGTCCCTGGTGTTGTTGTCCTTCTCCTGCTGTAGGGTTTCTACCTCCTCATCCTTGTCCACCTAAAAAAATGTTGGATCCCGGGGCTGAGACAATTGAAATTGTCCCAGCGAGAGATATAACTCTCCGTCAGAAACATTATTATTGCAGGTAAACAGTAATAAATTGAACAGAGAAATCTTTATTAAACAACAGGATTTAATCATTATTAAGCAGAATAGAGAAATATCATCTTTTAAGGCATTACATCTACAAATGATAAAGCAATAATCATCTATTCAGTTTAATTAGGAATATGAAGAACATGTATAATATATATCCATTTAGGATACAATAAGCATTGTAACATCAACCAATAATTTATGTATTTCATTCTTAAGAAAATACGCTACACGGATGATTACATTTTACAATCATACACATGCCCTGAGGAGATGAAGTATATCGTTCATGCTCCAACTGACCACGATTACGTAAAGCATTAGTTCCATACATAGGTCAATGGAAGAGCCAGACTCCATCACCTCATCTGTCTCGGTCAGTACGAGACCATATTCAGGACATCGAGTGTCTCTGCTAAATATCTTTCCAAGGTATACTGGCAACTTCTCTATAGAGTTATAGCCTGTAGGATATACTCTCTTCAGGATATGGCCCGAAGCTAATGCCTGGTATTGTGAAGTTATGGCCCATAGCCATACTCTTATTGGGATATGGTCCATAACCATTCATGTGCATAGGATATGGCCCGCAGTCATTCCTATGAGGTGTAAGGATATATTCTCCCATTACCCCTACATATTCAAAAACATGCATTCCAGGAGTTCCCATAGGAAAACATGTTTCACCATCACCAACTACTGACGATGATGGATCTATGGCCAGGGCTCTACATGATAATATTCCACTTGATTAGTTAAGTACATTACCATATTCTTTTAGCATCAATCAAAATTTCAAATAGGAATTATTATAACAAATGCTACAAAGGAACATGTAATTATTTTATCAAGTGCTTGTCAAATCTTTATAGAACATGGGGATCTCAATCCCTGATATCATTACTATGAATTCATATCCCTCCACAATGTCATCATCATGGTTACTGGGTCTGGGTATTCAAACCCTTAATTCATCATTGAATAAGGTTACCACTTATCAGGTAACTAATACCTCCAGGTCATTTGACCAAGGTATTCATGATACTTGTTTACACAAGCATCTCACATAGCTCACCAGGCATATTCAACTTCTTGTCACCTCTCACTGGGAAACAATTAAATTAATGGCTCACAAGGCCCATTAACATCATAGCTCATACCTGGTTATGATCATCACCCATGACACCTGCATGGTTAGTATACTTGATAACAACCATATTAATTACATATCAACAATATGTAATACAAGGATAACATCATTATTCCCTTATTAGGGTTAGAGTTTCCCAATTCATGTCAATTAGGGATACTCATACCATTACCCAAAATTAGGGTTATGGTTTATCATCATATTTCCCAAGATTAGGGTTTCATGCACTATAACCCAAAATTAGGGTTTCACATACCTTCACCCTATATTATGGTTAGGGTTTCATATAGCATTACATAGCATCACCCTAGATTAGAGTTTCACATCACATCACTGCATTAGGGTTTCACATGGCATCACCCTAGATTAGGGTTTCACACAACATCATCAATTAGGGTTTCACATAACCTCACCCTATATTAGGGTTTCACACAACATCACCATATATTAGGGTTTCACATAGCATCACCTTGTATTAGGGTTTCATGATTATCTCATTAATCCAAATCCTAAATCAGTGCTTCCACATATCTTGGAGCACATAGCATTATTTAAGTATTAAATCATACTTATCATTGTTCCATATGCTAGGAACACATATCACCATCATGCCTTATTAAGTTGATTTAACCTTTCACTAATTACATACACATATGTTTATCATGGTGTAGTGGATTTATTACTTTCATAGGCATCAAGTGATAATCACTCTAATTACACTAATCACCTAAGTTCTTAGAGGTACTTCCATTGAATTTGACCTTGAGTTACTCTTCAACCACTTATAGGGTTAATAGTACTTACATAGTTTGAATCAATTAGACCTTCAAACGGTCTTGAGGTACTACACCCTCAAACGGTCTTGAAATACTTTGACCTTCAAACGGTCTGGAGACCGTTAGACCTTAAACGGTCTTGGTTCAATTGAATATCCAAACGTTCTTGAGGTGCTTGACCTCCAAACGGTCTTGAGGTCAACATCCTTAAACGGTCTGAAGACCGTTAGACCCTAAATGGTCTTGTCCAAATTCTTCAAATGGTTTGAGACTGTTAGACCATCAAACGGTCTTGAGATAATTGACCTTCAAACGGTCTTAAAGATTGATCAACTCTAAACGGTTTGAGATCGTTTGATCTTAAAATATTAATTAACCCCAATCGGTTTGAGACCGAATGGCCCTCAAACGGTCTGAGACCGAATGGTCCTCAAACGATCTAAGACCATTTGGTCAAATCAACTTGAAATCGTTTAACCCTAATTTAGGGTTTTGTTCCTCAATCGATCTAGGGTTTGCAATCAAGGAACCATCAAATGCTGAAACCTTTGGGACTAGATAAATTGTAACCATTGGATCTCCACCCAATCATGACACCACTTGACCTCAAACGGTCTTGAGACCGTTTGGTCTCAATCGGTCTTGAGACCGTTTGACCTCAAACGGTCTTGAGACCGTTTGGTCACCAAAAAGGTGAAACTGTTTGCTCATAATTTTTATTGAGGTATGTGCTAAGATGAGGTCATCGTCATCAAGCTTCAAACCTTCAAAATATACTACCATTCATAAGGTGATTTCATCAATTATCCAAAAGGAATTTCAAGAAGAAAGAAATGATCAACATGAAATGAAGAGTTGAATTCAATAATAGCATTTAAGGGTTCAAGTTATATAACCCGCCTTCAAAGTTGAATCCAAGATTCAAGATTCACGTCTTTAATGGTGAATGAAGCTTCCTCAAATGTCCAAGGTCCGTTCTCAACTCTTTGGATGCAAAGGATGATCAAGGTTGAACATTGAATGGAGAAAAGAAGAGAATGAGTGTTGAAATTCAATTTCCACCATGAATTCAAGGTTGAAGATGACTATGGAGCTTACCTACAGGTTGGGGCACATTCTTCTCTTGCTCCTAAGCTCCTTAGTCTTCGTCCCAAGCAAAGAAAGAAAGTGGTTTGCAAAATGGCCTTTCAAATAAGGAGAAAATTGAATATATGTGATTGATTTTCTAGGAGAGAGAAAGAAGAAGAAAATCCATCCATTTTCTTGCCACATGCCCCCTCCACTTCCTTACCTTCGAATACATCTTACTTTCCTTAAAAAACCTCTCATTAATCCTTGAATTAAAAGCAACCACTTTAAGCACCTTAATCATTATAATACTATTATCCATTTTTAGTGGACAATTCTTTTTAATTAACAAATGCAAGTGGATTTCTTCACCTACTTAGGATATTTCGGTGCAAATCAAGGCATTTGTACGTCCTTTCATTATAGGATTTCAACTACAGACTTTTATATTAATGGGCACTTCAATTAATATATTTATTTTGCTACAAATTAAATTAGGGTTTCAATTATGCTTAAATCTTGATTATTTTATTATCAAGATTATCTCTCCTCAAAAGAGATTCAAATGAGATGCCCCTCTGATTTTCTTGTCTCTACTTGATACCAAGAAACATTAGGGACTCTCTAGAAGTGGCATTTTTCATATTGAACCCTGAGTTTTGGGTAAATTGCACATTACACCAAAACTAGGTTTTAATGCACAAACATTGCTTAATAAGCTCTTTCTTGGTGCTCAGGCTTGTGGAAGTCATACCTCAGCATCATTCTCATTATTCTGATACTTCAACACTTGAGGAACATTTTATCATGTAACATTTTCAAGTTATCCCCTCAACTTGGGTAAATTTTACTTTAGTCTAAAACAGGTAAAACATTATTTCAACATTATTCAAATAGGACCAAAATTGAAACATAAGCTTTGCTTTAGTCTTAATTACTTTTCAAAGGATAAAGACAAGAATCTAAATGACTTACTTAATCAAAACTTCTAGGGTTAAAGCATAACACAGGTCAAGGATGTTACAATTATCCACCCCTAATAGGGATTTCGTCCCTGAAATCTTCAAGAGAAAAGAGAAGGGTACTTCCTCCTCATCTCTTCCTCCAACTCCCACGTAGCTTCTTCAATGCCCTGATGATTCCATAGAACTTTTCTAAGAACTATATCTTTCTTCTTCAACTTTTTGATTCTCCTGTCAAGAATCAACATTGGTCCCTCTATATAGGATATATCTTCATTTAACTCTACCTCTACAGGTTGCAAAACTAACTCCGTGCCGGGATGACACTTTCTTAGCATGGATATATGAAATACTGGATGCAATTTGTGTAGTTTATGTGGCAACTCCAACTTATAGGCTACCTTTCCAATCCTTCAATGATTGTATAAGGCCCCATAAATCTTGGATCTAACTTACCCTTCCTTCCAAATCTAAGAACACCTGTCCAAGGTGAGACTTTGAGATATACTCTATCTCCAACTTGGAATTCTAAAGGTCTTCACCGTTTGTCAGCGTACGACTTCTATCTATCATGTGGAGTCTTTAATTGTTGTTGTATTACTTTAATCTTCTCAGTTGTCTATTGCACTAGCTCAGGACCCAAAAGTTGATATTCTCCTATTTCATACCAACATAAAGGAGATCTACAACATCTACCATATAATGCTTCATATGGTGCCATATCAATATTGTGCTGATAGCTATTATTGTAAGCAAATTCTATCAAGCTCAGGTGTATATCCCAACTTCCTACAAACTGAAGGACACATGCCCTAAGAAAATCCTCCAAGGTTTGTATGGTCCTCTCAGATTGTCCATTTGTATGTGGGTGAAAGGCAGTACTAAAGCTTAACTGTGTACCCAAAGCTTTATGTAGTCATTCCCAAAAATGACTCGTGAATTGCGGACCTCTATCAGAAACAATAGTATCTAGAACCCCGTGCAACTGCACTATCTCATCTATATATATATATATATATATATATATATATATATATATATATATATATATATATATATATATATATATATATATATATATATATATATATATATAGAGTCAGGCTAGAATACACTCGAGTGTATCCGGAGCGGAATACACTCAAGTAGTTTTTCATGATGCTATATTTTTTTTGAAAATCTAATCCATTGATCTTCTTAAACATCTAGTGAACAACTCATACGCAAATTTTGAGCACATTTGGATATGTATAGCTGATGTTATGAAGACCGCAAAAATTATGCATTTCAAATTAGTTTCGTGCGTCGATTTTGTTGCCCTTGGATGAGTGACTTACACTCATCCAAATGGGCTCAAAATTTGTATGTAGCCTAGTTATAGTATGACGGTGAAGATCAATGGTTTACATTTTGCAAAAAATAGTCTTGATATGCAAACACACTTGAGTGTATTCGTGCGATCCGTACACTCGAGTGTATTCTAGCCTGACTCTCTCTCTCTATATATATATATATGTATGTATGTATATATATACAAGCTTCTCAGCAGTGTATGTTGTTTTGACAGGAAGGAAATGTGTTGTCTTAGTAAACCTATCAACTATCACCCATATGGAATCATGACCTTTGGTTGTTCTAGGAAAACCAACCACAAAGTCCATGGTCACATGATCCCATTTCCACTACGGTATAGGAAAAGGTTGCATTGTTCCTGCGGGCTTTTGATGTTCAACTTTAACCTGCTAACATACTGGACACCGCATAACAAACTCAGCTACATCTTTCTTCAAACCGGGCCACCAATACATATCCTTCAAATTATGATACATTTTGGTGCTCCCTGGATGCATTGCATACATAGATGAGTGAGCTTCCTCCATGGCTAACTTCCTCAAGTCATTGGCATCAGGTACTACCATCCTACCATGGTAACAGACTACCTCATCAGCTGATTCATGAAAACCTTCCTGTTTCTCACTACCATACTCTGACTTGATCTGCTGAATCATAGTATCAGCTTGTTGTGCTTCTTTAATCTGCTATCTCATAGTAGGTTTCACTTGCATCTCAGCTAACAACCCAGCTAACAATGATACCTTAAGCTGTATATTATTTTGCCTCAAAGAGACAAGCATGTCTCATTTAACGCACACTAAAGAGTTCGACTGTGCTTTGTCTATGTTTGGTGATGATGATTTTCTACTTAGTGCATCAGCCACTACATTAGCCTTCTGTGGATGATAATCAATTATACAATCGTAGTCCTTGATTAACTCCATCCAGCGGCGTTCTCTTATGTTCAACTCATGTTGTGAGAAGATATATTTTAGATTATTATGGTCTGTGAAAATCTAGAATGTTTCTCCATAGAGATAATGTCTCCAGATCTTCAAAGCATGGACCACAACAGCTAACTCTAGATCACGTGTCAGATAATTCTCCTCGTGTTTCTTAAGTTGTCGAGAGGCAAAAGAAATCACTTGATTATCTTACATCAACACACATCCTAGACCATTCTTAGATGCATCACATAAAACTATGTACCCCTTCCCTTGCTCATGTAACACCAGAACAGGTGCACTTGTTAACCTTTCTTTCAACAACTAGAAAGAATGTTGACACTTGTCATTCCAGACAAAAGAAACCTCCTTCCTAGTCAACTTGGTTAGGGGTAAATCTATAGAACTAAAGTTCTTAATGAACCTCCTATAATAGCCTTCCAGTCCTAGGAAACTACATATCTTCGTCGGTGTCTTTGGTTGTTCCCATTGCAGGACAAATTCTACCTTCTTAGGATCAACACGGATACCTGAGGTAGATATTACGTGTCCTAGAAAAGAAACTTCTGGTAACCAGAACTCGCATTTGCTAAACTTAGTGTATAGCTTGTGCTTTCTCAATAAAGTCAGGGTCTAACAAAGGTGTTGCTCATGTTTTTTAGCATCTCTATTGTATATCAAGATGTCATCTATGAAGACTACTATGAACTGATCAAGAAAAGGCCGGAAGATTATATTCATGAGTTCCATGAATGTAGCCGGTGCATTAGTTAGTCCAAACGACATAACTATGAACTCATAGTGACCATACCTTATCCTAAAGGTAAACTTAGGTATGTAACTCTCCTTGATACGCAACTGATGATATCCTGACCTCAGATCTATCTTAGAAAAGATAGTTGCACCATGCAACTGATCAAACGGTCATCGATCCTTGGAAGAGGATACTTGTTCTTTATGGTTACTTTATTCAACTGTCTATAGTCGATGCATAATCGCATAGACTCGTCTTTTTTTTTTAACGAAAAGAACCGGAGCATCCCATGGTGAAGTACTCGGTCAGATAAAACCTTTCTCAAGCAACTCCTGTAGTTGTTTCTTGAGCTATGTCATTTCAGCAGGTGCCATTCTATACGGTGTTTGTGCTATTGGTTGCGTGCCTAGGATTAGATTAATCTCAAAATCAATCTCTCGGGGTGGAGGAACACCTGGAAGTTCCTCAGGGAACACATCTTCAAACTCCCTAACTATCGGAACTTCAGAAAGGATAATACTCTCTATTATGGTATCTACCACATGTGCCAAGTATGTGAAGCATCCTTGTCTCATCAACTTCTCATCTACCATAGCCGACACTAGACAGGTTGGAAGAATCTTTCTATCCACCTGAAAGATCCATGTATCACCATTGTTTGTGAACATAGCCTGCTTGGAACCACAATCCAAGACAACCTTATACTTTTCTAGGGTGTCCATCCCAAGGATTATATCAAACCCATGCATCTCATGTGGTATAAGATCCACCTGAATGCTATGTTCAGAAAAAGAAAGAACATAGGGAGAACATACCTCCTGAAACACTACAGATCCAACTAATGGAGTTTCTAATAATAGATTATCTACTCTATGACTGACAGTCATATTGCAGTCATGAATCACTTCCCGAGTGACAAAGGAATGCATAGTACCCGGATCAATCAAAATAGATACAAAGGAGGATGAAGACATATAAGAATGAAATAATTCCATCTGACCTGTCATGACTCATGGGTTAACCACTGCTTCCGGCTGATTCATAGCATAGAATCTTGCCGTTGCTGGTTGTCAACCACTCGCCCTATTGTTGGATGTAGATGAGCTAGCTTGGGATGCCTGTCCACGTCCTCGAGTGCCACTAGGAAACTGTTTCCTCTGATGACCTTGTTGCCTCTGCCTTGGTGGTTGGGTTACCATTGTGTTTCCAGCTGGACAATCCCTTGCTAGATGTTCTACATGTCTACACTGGTGACAGGTTCTATTATCTTGATATGGTCTAAAAGGTCCAGTCACTGATGTTGATGTTGTATTGGGGGCTCTATTTAGAGGAAAACTACGGCCACTGCCCTTACTTGACATCCACTGCATCTGGGTATTGAACTTTGGTGGTGTTGTTGGTGCATAAAACCTTGGTTTCTTAAAACTCTCAGACCTCTGTCCTTGGAACTGGGTATATAACTTCTTATTATTGGCCTGACATTTCTCGGTCACAGACCTTTCTATCCACCTAACTGACTCCACAAAGGTGGAAAACCTCTCTCTATTCTCTAGAGCAGATATTGGTGTGGTTAAATCAGCGTTCAAACCCTTCTCAAAATGTTGAATCCTCTCTTCATCTGTAGCAGCCATGTGCGGACAGAACCATAGAATCTCCATGAACTTAGCTTCATACTCACTAATGTTCATTGGTCCTTGCCTTATCCGCTCAAATTGTGAGATTTTCTCATCCAGATATGTCTTGGGAAAATATCTACTAACAAACTCTCATCGGAACTCTTCCCATCCGACTTCAAAACCTGGCCTTTTGCCTTCTTCTATTGTCCACCAATGACTAGCACACCCCTTCAACATGTACACCGCATGTCTAACCTTCTCAGCTTTTGGGATATTAAGAATTCTAAAGGCCTTTTCTAGCTCAGTCAGCCACATGTTTGCATCTGCTGGGTCAGCTATACCAGCATAATTAGTGGCTCCTACCCAAAGAAGTTGTTCAAAAGTCTTACCAGCTCCATGTCCCTCATTGTGAGCTGGGGCCCTAGGTGCAGTTGGTGGCATCCTGTCCGCCAAATGTGTCATTGTTGCCATAAACTACCCAATTAGAGTATGGAAAGCTGGGTTTTCTAGTGCAGCTTGGTTAAGCTGGGGTTGTTCAGGTACTGGTCCTTCCCTACCCTGATCCCTTGCACCTCCTCCTGGTGCAGCAACACTTCTTTCAGCAGCATGTTCTTCGTGTGATCCAACCATCTTCAAGCTTTACCTCTTCTCCTGAGAGTAGAAGTCACTATCAGATAAGCTGAAAGATACTAGAACATACTCAACAACCTTAATCCTATGTCTCTGTAGACTCAGCAAACCTTAAGCTCTGATACCACTAATTGTGATACACCATTCGAACAAAACGTCATTAACTAAGCAGAAGCGATCATTAACAGCAGATTACTAAAAATCACTAAAAATTAAAACCATTTACAAAGAGATCCAAACACAGGAAAACTCTTTTATTAAGAACCAATGTATTTTATTTACATCCTGGTTCATAAGTACATATCTTGTACCATCCCTTCTCAAGGATTACAAGCATCAACTTCTCTATTAAAACTATACACTAGCAGCATAAGAACCTCAAGGCATCAATCCAAAATCTCATATTGATTCATTAAAAATACTAACTACTAACTCCTATGACCTGAGAGTACAGAGACGACACATATGACTCATATCTACCAGACACAACAGTCAGTATCTCCACCTGAGATGTCATTGTTGTCCCTGGTACTGGTGTCCTTCTCCTACTGTATGATTTCTACCTCCTCGTCCTCGTCCACCTAAAAAAATGTTGGATCCCACTGGGGTGAGACAATTGAAATTGTCCCAGCGAGAGATATAACTCTCCACCAGAAACATTATTATTGTGGGTAAACAGTAATAAATTGAATAGAGGAATCTTTATTAAATAGCAGGATTTAATCATTATTAAGCAGAATAGAGCAATATCATATTTTAAGGCATTACAGCTACAAATGATAAAGCAATAATCATCTATTCAGTTTAATTAGGAATATGAAGAGCATGTATAATATCTATCCATTTAGGATACAATAAGCATTGTAACATCAACCAATGATTCCCCTATTTCATTCTTAAGAAAATATGCTACATGGCTGATTACATTTTACAATCATACATATGCCCTGAGGAGATATACCGTTCATGCTCCAACCGACCATGATTACGTAAAGCATCGGTTCCATACATAGGTCAATGGAAGAGCCGGACTCCATCACCTCATCTGTCTCGGTCATTATGAGACCATATGCAGGACATCGGGTTTCTCTGCAAAATAGCTTTCTAGGGTATACTGGCAACTTCACTATAGAGTTATAGCATGTAGCATATACTCTCTTCAGGATATGGCCCGTAGCCAATGCCTGGTATTGTGGAGTTATGGCCCATAGACATACTCTTATTGGGATACAGTCCATAACCATTTATGTACATAGGATATGGCTCGCAGTCATTCCTATGAGGCGTAAGGATATATTTGCTCATTACCCCCACATATTCAAAAATATGCATTCCAGGAGTTCCCATAGGAAAACTTGTTTCATCATCACCAACTACTGACGATGATGGATCTATGGCCAGGGCTCTACATGATAATATTCCACTTGATTAGTTAAGTACATTACCATATTATTTTAGCATCAATCAAGATTTCAAGCAAGAATTATTATAACAAATGCTACAAAGGAACATGTAATGCTTTTATCAAGTGCTTGTCAAATCTTTATAGAACATGGGGATCTCAATCCCTGATCTCATTACTAGGAATTCACATCCCTCCACAATGTCATCATCATGGTTACTGGGTCTGGGTATTCAAACCCTTAATTCATCATTAAACAAGGTTACCACTTATCATGTAACTATACCTCCAGGTCATCTAACCAAGGTATTCATGATACTTGTTTACACAATCATCTCACATAGCTCACCAGGCATATTCAACTTCTTGTCACCTCTCACTAGGCAACAATTAAATTAATGGATCACAAGGCCCATTAACATCATAGCTCATACTTGGTTATCCTCATCATCTCATGATACATGCATGGTTCGTATACTTGATAACAACCATATCAATTACATATCAACAATATGTAATACAAGGATAACATCACTATTCCCATATTACGGTTAGAGTTTCCCAATTCATGTCAATTAGGGATACTCATACCATTACCCAAAATTAGGGTTATGGTTTATCATCATATTGCCCAAGATTAGGGTTTCATGCACTATAACCCAAAATTAGGGTTTCACATACCTTCACCCTATATTATGGTTAGGGTTTCATATAGCATTACATAGCATCACCCTAGATTAGAGTTTCACATCACATAACTGCATTAGGGTTTCACCTGGCATCACCCTAGATTAGCGTTTCACACAACATCATCAATTAGGGTTTCACATAACCTCACCCTATATTAGGGTTTCCCACAACATCACCATATATTAGGGTTTCACATAGCATCACCTTGTATTAGGGTTTCATGATTATCTCATTAATCCAAATCCTAAATCAGTGCTTCCATATATCTTGGAGCACATAGAATTATTTAAGTATTAAATTATACTTATCATTGTTCCATATGCTAGGAACACATATCACCATCATGCCATATTAAGTTGATTTAACCTTTCACTAATTACATACACCTATGTTTATCATGGTGTAGTGGATTTATTACTTTCATAGGCACCAAGTGATAATCACTCTAATTACACTAATCACCTAAGTTCTTAGAGGTACTTCCATTGAATTTGACCTTGAGTTACTCTTCAACCACTTATAGGGTTAATAGTACTTACATAGTTTGAATCAATTAGACCTTCAAATGGTCTTGAGGTACTAGACCCTCAAATAGTCTTGAAATACTTTGACCTTCAAACGGTCTGAAGACCGTTAGACCTTAAATGGTCTTGGTTCAATTGAATCTCCAAACGGTCTTGAGGTGCTTGACCTCCAAACGGTCTTGAGGTCAACATCCTTAAACGGTCTGAAGACCTTTAGACCCTAAACGGTCTTATCCAAATTCTTCAAATGGTTTGAGACCATTAGACCATCAAACGGTCTTGAGATAATTGACCTTCAAACGGTCTTAAAGATTGATCAACTCTAAACGGTTTGAGACCGTTTGATCTTAAAATATTAATTAACCCCAATAGGTTTTAGACCGAATGGCCCTCAAATGGTCTGAGACCGAATGGTCCTCAAACGGTCTAAGACCGTTTGATCAAATCAACTTGAAACCGTTTAACCCAAATTTAGGGTTTTGTTCCTCAATCGATCTAGGGTTTGTAATCAAGGAACCATCAAATGTTGAAACCTTTGGGACTAGATCAATTGTAACCATTGGATCTCCATCCAACCATGACACCACTTGATCTCAAATGGTCTTGATACTGTTTGGTCTCAATCGGTCTGGAGACCGTTTGACTTCAAACAGTCTTGAGACCGTTTGGTCACCAAAAAGGTGAAATTGTTTGCTCATAATGTTTATTGAGGTGTGTGATAAGATGAGGTCATCATCATCAAGATTAATACCTTAGAAATCGACTACCATTCATATGGTGATTTCATCAATTATCCAAAAGGAATTTCAAGAAGAAAGAAATGATCAACATGAAGAGTTGAATTCAATAATAACATTTAAGGGTTCAAGTTATATAACCCGCCTTCAAAGTTGAATCCAAGCTTCAAGATTCACGTCTTTAATGGTGAATGAGGCTTCCTCTATTGTCCAAGGTCCATTCTCAACTCTTTGGATGCAAAGGATGATCAAGGTTGAACATTTTTTTTGGTGAACATCAAGGTTGAACATTGAATGGAGAAAAGAAGAGAATGAGTGTTGAAATTCAATTTCCACCATGAATTCAAGGTTGAAGATGACTATGGAGCTTACCTACAGGTTGGGGCACGTTCTCCTCTTGCTCCTAAGCTCCTTACTCTTCGGCCCAAGCAAAGAAAGAAAGTGGTTTGCAAAATGGCCTTTCAAATAAGGAGAAAATTGAATATATGTGATTGATTTTCTAGGAGAGAGAAAATAGAAGAAAATCCATCCATTTTCTTGCCACATGCCCCCTCCACTTCCTTGCCTTCGAATCCATCTTCCTTGCCTTCAAAAACCTCTCGTTTATCCTTGAATTAAAAGCAACCACTTTAAGCACCTTAATCATTATAATACTATTATCCATTTTTAGTGGACGATTCTTTTTAATTAACAAATGCAAGTGGATTTCTTCACATACTTAGGATATTTTGGTGCAAATCAAGGCATTTGAACTTCCTTGCATTATATGCTTTCAACTACATAATTTTTAATTAATGCGCACTTCAATTAATATATTTATTTTGCTACAAATTAAATTAGGGTTTCAATTATGCTTAAATCTTGATTATTTTATTATCAAGATTATCTCTCCTCAAAAGAGATTCAAATGAGACGCCCCTCTAATTTTCTTGTCTCTAATTGATACCAAGAAACATTAGGTACTCTCTAGAAGTGGTATTTTTCATATTGAACCCTGGGTTTTGGGTAAATTGCACATTACACCAAAACGAGGTTTTAATGCACAAACATTGCTTAATAAGCTCTTTCTTGGTGCTCAGGCTTGTGGAAGCCATACCTCAGCATCATTCTCATTCTTATGATGCTTCAACACTTGAGGAACATTTTATCATGTAACATTTTCAAATTAACCCTTCAACTTGGGTAATTTGCACTTTAGTCCAAAATAGGTAAAACATTGTTTCAACATTATTCAAATAGGACCAAAATTGAAACATAAGCTTTGCTTTAGTCTTAATTACTTTTCATAGGATAAAAACAAGAATCTAAATGACTTACTTAAGAAAAACTTCCAGGGTTAAAGCATAACCCAGGTTAGGGATGTTATAGTCTCCTAGTTTGGAGATTGGAACCACTCTAAACACCTTGTCCAAGTGTTTGTTTCTATCTCTCTCATCCTTTTTATGCTTGTTTAGATAGGACTTCAAATTCAATTTTAGCATTTGGTTTCAATTGATATAATTTGAAGGTATAACTATTCTTGTGAGAATTTGAAGCTCTATTCACTCCCCCCTCTAGAGACCTAGATCCAACAACTGGTATGAGAGCAAGGATCTTCTCCGAAAAATCTCCTACAAGACAAGAAGATGGGTGAGAACCTACTTGGTTCCCTCAACCTAGAGGGAGGCTTCTCCATGCACCCCTGGGTCTTCTACGGCACCAACTTCCTTTATTGGAAGCGGCAGATGCAATTCTACATTCAAGGGTTGAACTTTGATATGTTGAAAGTGACTATTACACCCTACAAGGAGCCAACTAGAGTTGTATCAATTTGGAATGAAGCAACTCTAAAGAATGCACAGCTCAATGCCAAAGCTATTAGTATCCTCTATGCAGCCCTCACTCTATTCGACTTCAACCACATTTCCTCATGGGATATAACCTATGAGATATGGGGCAGGTTGTGCATCACTTATGAAGGAACAAAGCAAGTGAAGGAGGCAAAGATCTACCTGTTGAATAGCCTCCTTGAGAACTTCAAGATGGGGAAGAAAGAAGGAGTTATCGAGATATACTCAAGGCTCAATTTCATCATCAATGGCCTAGCTTCTTTTGGACGTAATTCAGATAGAGGAGCAATCAACTCAAATATCTTGAGGTCTCTTCCAAAGAGATGGGAGTCAAAAGTGACCTCCATTGAAGAAGTAAGAAGTCTTAGTGATCTTCCGACCGAGGGGCTTATTGGCAATCTACAAGCTCATGAGCCAAGACTTGACAAACAAGAAGAGGAAGAAAAGCAAGAAGAAAAAGAATCAATGAAGATCAAAGATAGTGCCTTCAAAGCTCAAGTGGAGGCTCTTATCCTTCAACAACAATGTGCTTGTCAGATCTCTCCCTCATAGTGAGCATGAAGCCAACTTCTCCAAGGGAAAGCACTTCAATGGAAAGCAATCTTCTTCATCTACTCCAAGGTACTACAAGTGTGGTAAAAAAGGGCACTTCAAGAGTGAATGTCCTTAGGCTAGAAATTCACACCACAAGAGCAGATCCAAGAAGGAGGAAGACTACAAGAAAGATAGAAAATACAAGAGGAAGAATAAAAAGGAGAGGAGACACAAAGACACAGCTCATGCATATTCAGAAGGATCATCCGCTAGTTGCTCAAGCTCTAATGAAGATGGAGAGTGCCACCTTGCACTCATAGCCTCTACATGTGAAGATATTGGTGAGGTAAGTGAGGCAAGTTTGCATGAGTTAGCTAAAGAAATTCTTATTGACATACTTGTTACTACCCGTGCTTCTTATTCGGAATGTAAATCTAAAAAGTAGAGGTTGGGTAAAATCATTGATGACTTGAATGCTAAACTTGATGTTCTTGAGAAAAATGAGAAAATATGTCTTGAGGCATTGATTCCTTACAAGGCCAATTTCTTGATCTTGAGATCCAATACAATGGAGTTGAAGTAGAGAACGATATCTATCTTAAGAATATTGCATCTCTTAAGGAAGACAACTAAAAGTGCCTTAATGAGCTTGAGTTACTCAAAATTGAAAATGTTGAACTTAAGCTTATTAGTGATGCTCGTAGGGATGAGAGGGATGTTTATCTCAAAGAAATTCAATTGCTTAAATATAAAAATGCTAGGTTAACTGGTCAAGTTAATGATTTATCTTCTAGACCTATTTTCCTAGCAATGATATTGCTTCTATTACTCTTGAAAAAGGATTCTTATTTGACTAAAGCCCTTTGTTTAGAGGTTGACCTTGTTCAAGGTAGAGATGCTCTTTCTAGCTTGTCTTCTACTATTATATCTCTTACTGATGACAATCATAGACTTAGAGCCTCTTTGCAAAAATTCCTCAAAGGGACACACTCCCTAAATGAAATCCTTGACCATTCTACCAAAAAAAGTGCTTGTGGTTTGGGATTTGTAGGGGGGGTCCTAAGGGAAAGAGTAAGGCCAAAGGTAAGAAAAAGAGTAAGGAAACTCCTCTTTTCATTAGAGAGTCTTCTTACTCTAAGAACCCTATGATTTACTCTCATTTCAAAAGTGACAATCATTATTCTACTTATTGTCCTTACAAGCCTAGGGGGACCAACCCAAAGATGAAATGGGCCCCCAAGCTAACAGAGAATCCCAAAGTTTGAGTTGGGAACTGACACTCTCCTTTCTTGTTAGAAAAAAGAAAATGGATTGTTGATAGTGGTTGCACAAAGAACATGACAGGTTATATAAGCCATTTCAACAATTTTACAAAGAAGAAAGGAGGTTCGGTCACTTTCGGGGACAATAAGAAAGGTAAGGTAAAAGGTGAGGGTGATGTATGTAAATCCTTGTGTATCAAGAATGTTCTTTTTGTGGATGGCCTACATCACAATTTAATAAGTGTTAGTCAATTGTGTGATAATGGTTACCTTGTGCTATTTACTTCTTTTGAATGCTTGCTCTTATATTCCCTCACTTACCATGTCATATATAAAGTAACTAGGAATGGTAATCTTTATGTAATTGTGCTTGGCTCTATTAAGCCTATTGTTTGTAGATGCCTTGTAGTCAATTTGAATGAATTTCTCTTTGGCATCGTCGGCTAGGTCATGTAAATATGCATCAATTGAAGTAGTTGAGAAAAAAGGACTTGGTCAAGGGACTTCCCAAATTGGATTTTGAAAAGGATGAGGAATGCCAACCTTGTACCCAAGGAAATCAAACCAAGTCCTCCTTTAAATCCAAAGTAGTCCTTAGTACCAAGAGAGCTCTTTAACCTTCTCAATTTTGATCTATTTGGACCTATGAAAACTCAATCACTTTGAGGTTCCAAGTATTGTCTTGTTATTGTCGATTATTTCTCTCGATATACTTGGACCTTCTTTCTTATTTCTAAGAGTGATACACTTGATGTTTTCTCTACCTTTTGCAAATGAGTTGAAAATGAAGCTTCTTACTGCATTGTTTCCATCTGTACTGGTCATGGGGGAGAATTTGAAAATGATCTTTTTGAACATTTTTGTTAAGAGTTTGGATATGCACATAAATTTTCTTCACCTCTAACACTTCAAAAAAATGGGGTTGTAGAGAGGAAGAACATGTCACTACATGAAATGGGTAGGAACATGCTTTTAGAGTATGACACTCCAAATAAGTTTTGGGCCAAAGTCGTTAGTACCTCATGTTTTGTGTAGAACCGGGTTTTCACATATACTTCTTTGAAGAAAACCCCCTATGAGCTATGGTGTGGTAGGAAGCCTTCTATCGAGTATTAACACATTTTCAGGCGTCCTTGTTTTTTTTTGAACATGAAAGATTCTCTTGACAAGTTTGATCTGAAATTGTACAAGGCTTTCTTTGTTGGCTATAGCACTACTAGAAAGGCTTATAGAGTGTGTAATGTTGATCTATCTAAAGTAGAAGAATCTATTAATGCCAAATTTATTGAGACTAACCCCTATGTTTCCAAGAATATTGCTAATGATGATGTTGTAAAGGAAGTTATTCTTATCCTGAAAGAACACAACATCACCCAAAAGGGAAAAGAGTTGGTCACTCAAGAAGAAGAGATAGGTGAAGAAAAGAAGGATCCAACTCCATGCTTTGCAAATAATCATCCTAAAGAGCTAATCATAGGTGGCCCTTTTGAAAGAGTGAAGATGCAGGCTGCCTACAAAAAGAAGAAGCCAACTGATGCGGCCCGAATCGTGCATCTGAAAGGAGGCAGACTCAGAAGGACTTGAACTTTAAATTTATAACCCAAAACCTTCAAGGACCCCTGTAACTTTATTATGGGGTCGAAGTAGATATACAGGATCGAACACATGTATGTGGGGATGTTTAGGATGCTTAAGATGTCGCTCTTAAGTCAGATAAGCCAATCTAAAATTCGAGAAAAGTATGGAGCTAGAACAACTCTAGCAGGTTGTCACAAAGTAAAAGAAAACAAAATACAGTTTGTAGGATTCTACTAATCAGAGAGAAAAAGTTCATGGCTATGTAACCAAAAGTTGGGCAGTCTATGCACCCATTCTCAGGCGTAGACAACCCTCAAACACCCCAGCAAGCAACCTACATCCAAACATAGTACATATTGTGGTGCTTGTTCCTGTGGGGTCATCCCACTCACTTTCACACAGCGTTACTAAAACTAATCAATGACATGAAACCTCTCTTGAGGATGACAAATAAACACCCTAGAATATTCTAGATACCCTCTCATGTCTAGAATATAGATCTAGGCAGAACCTGGTAATGGGCTCGATTGTGCCAGGCTTGGTCCGACCGTGCCCAGATCTACGATTCTGCACAAATCACCTTGAACCATCCTCCTTTCATATTCCGATCCAAACTACCCTCTCTTATCTATTTCTACAACGAATCTCTCAATATAGGCAAAAATAGAAGTTTAAGCAATAAAGAGATCAACCAAACTAGCAATCATAACCATAAAGAGAAGATAGAACAAAAAACATACTAGATCTAGGAATAAAACTACTTGCTAAGTTAAAAGTACATAAACATGCCCAAAACGGGCTACATAGCCAAGAAGGAGTTGAACTAGCCATGGACAAGCATTGTTGGCACCGAACAAAGATGAAAGAACATTGTTTGTATAGAAACAAAGGAGAACAGTAGAAGAAAGGAGAAGAAGAAGAAGAGATTTAGCCCATAAAGGAGAGGTGGCTCTTTCTCCTTAGCCTCTGTATAGGCCAGATCTCTCTTTGGGTCATCCTCCTTGATCTTCTGGACTCTTTGGCCTCCTTTCTCTTTGATTTCATCCCTAACAGTAGCTTGGTGGGTGTATGGAGGTGGAAGATGGTTGGGGATGGCAGAATATGGGTCAATGGTGCTAGAAAATGATAATGGATGGAAGCAAGTGGGAGGAACGGACGTAGGATGAGCACTTCATCCCTTTCAGACCTTGGATCTCTCCCATAGGGCTCTGGGAACCAAAACATGTCAGAACCATGGAATGGGACCTCCAAATCTCAGAACCACAGACCTCCCAAAATTCAGAACCCCTCTCCGGTTCGTAAGGGGTGGGTATTAATAGGTGAAGGAGGAAGACGGTCGTAGCCCTGCCTCAGTCACAGTCCTACTCTCAACCCGACCATACCAGGATGGGCACGGTCATGCAGAGGGTTGTGGTTGATGCAGGCACCACAGTCGAGGTAGATCAACAGTCGAGCCAGATGCCTTAGTCAAGACGGATCCCACGATCGATGTGGGTGTTCCTTGGTCGCGGTCATGTGCAAATGTGTCGTGGTCACAGTCGATGTGTCATGGTCGCGATCGCACCGTGGTCGAGGTTGATGTGCCGCAGTCGCGACCTTGGCCTCGGCCCGACCGTGTCGAGCTGGGCCTGGTCGTGATCGTGGCATTGTATGCGGTCGCGGCATTGCCTCCTTGGCCGCGGTAGTGGCATCCTTCTTTCACGGTCATGGGATCATGGGACAAACCCACCCTCACGGGGGGCTATTATTGGTGGTTTATGGGCATGCATCGATGAACCTTCTGATTGATGAGGATGCATTTTGATAAAGGACTGGCCATCAAAAATAGGGTCCAAGATATCAAAAGTTTCTTGGGCTTGCTAGTCAGTTAGCCTAACCACCATCTCCTAAGTTGGTGCACAAAGTGTGATGCTTAGTCCATAACGGTCATGATGGATGGAAGTCTAGCTGCTGCAAAAACCATGTGTTAGGGAGAAATCTTGTAGAATAGATGTCTTCTCAGGTTCGGTGTCTACAAGTTCCAAAATTGGCTAGTTGAGCAACTTTATCTATGAAAAGATAAAAATTATTAAAAGATAAGGATCTAGGGTTGACACGAAATCATAAATAAATGCTTAGCATAAATGCCTGAATTTGGGTGTTATCAACAACGCCAAGCTTAAACCTTTGCTTATCCTCAAATAAGATTGTTCTCAAAGAACAAAAAGATAACATCCAAATTAAGCATGAAGATAAATGCTAAAGTTAAGAAATATAGTTTAAAACATCAATTCTCTTGACCTATGTCATTTTAGAGAAAACCTCCACCAATCGAGCACAATCCTGCTAAATTAAGATCAAAGAGTGTCCAGGCAAGATTAAGTGATTTCACTACAACCTGTTGATACTCATGGGGGTCTAAATCATAATTATAAAGCATAAAATCATTTTCACATATGTGATCATGTGGGTGATGAGACAATGAGCCATCATTATGTATTCATGTATGCCAATAGGGAACAATGTGCCTCCCACTTATTCAGGTCCTAAGAAGCAACAAAAGTGAAAAGACTCTAATAACTTTTGAAGATCTTGATCTGCATCAGGTTAGTCCATGTAACGAGCAACAGTCCCTACAGTCTGAGCTAATTAGTCTAAAGTAGTGAGACAGACTCCTCGTAATGTGCTTGAACCAACCCTGCTACTGGGATGATCTCATAGATCTCCTAGGGGTTCCTAGTGACTCTCTAATGAGCCTTAGGGTGGCACTACCAAGAATGACATACCCACATTCATGAGCACGGTCATACACCGGCTGGGCGCCATCCTCAACTCTCCTAAAAGAGAAAACAATGCTCATTTATTCACACTCGGGCTTTCATTCTCTATATTCTAATTTATAGGCTTGGGTGTGGACTATTTTGATATTTTGGGGATTTTTTGGGCGGCCAAGCCTCTTTTGCATATTTTAATTTTCATCTTTTTGACTCAATCTAGGGTGAGATGGCGTGTAGTCCATCAAGGAAAACACTTCAAATTTATTATATCTCAAAACTCATCTTTATTCGCTTGATACATGTGTGAAAAGTAGTAATTATGATTTAAGGATCCTTAGAATAGAGGCAAGTTTGTGAAAAACGTAGCTTGGATTTTTTTTAATCAAACTATAACATTTTCCAACAGTCGTATATCCTGGTTTTTTCATTCACAACATTGATCAAGGGAATAATGTTTTAAGCTATGAAAAAGGCGCATAACCTTAGATTTATTACCAAACTTAAGGAAAGAGTCAATGAGAAAATCAAGCAAAAGATCAAGCACTTTAAGATGAAAATTGTGCATTTAGGCAAAAAGATAAGCATTTAGTTCTAAGATTTGCATCTCATAGACTTAATTGCAAAGCTACAAATTATGAAATAAAGTCTTACAAAGCTGAAAATTTATTCTAAATGCAAGGAACATATAAGATGAACATGCATGCATGCAATGAAAGAAATAAAAGGGAAGATAGAGGGTGGTACACCCTGCCACCCCAAGCTTAAAAAATTTGCTCATCCTCGAGTAGGTCTCAAGATCTATATGGTGTGGAAGGTAGCTTCTATTGGTAGTAATTGTTTATATACTGGTTTAGATCATCAATGTCGCCTGGTGGGTTCTCACAGTCCTGGTGCTTCCCCTATTGAAAGTGGAATTACTGTCTGAAGTCCTGGGTCAGCTGGTAGAAAGGTTAGAAGGGTTGTTGGAATGGCTACTAAAAAGTTAGAGGAGGTGGTGGAGGGAAGGCTATGTCAAACCTTTATCTAAGGTACTGCACATCCTGCTCCTGCGCATCGAACCGTCTATTGGAGTCAGCCCTAAAATCATTCATAAACTAATAAAGGTGCCCCAAGTTGAGATTTGGGGCATATTGCTCCTACTGAGGAGATTGATGGTAATCTGTTGAAGGCATCTCTGTGTAGGACCTCCCTGATATGGGATGTCGTGGAAGGTTGCCCATGTCTACAGTCCAGCCTCCTAAGTCTCTGGCACTGGTGGTGTTGAAGAAGATGCTCCTATAGTCACTCCCTCCTGATGAACGTTTCCCTGAGCATCCAATAGAGAGATGTCCATGAGTATGATCCGACATGTGAACTCTGCATTTGCTGGCAGTAGTACTATGTGCATGTCGTGACCAAAGATATAAAGATATCTTGTGTTGTTCTATTTGATCACCCCTAAGCGAATCAAGTGATCCAAGTCCAACTTGGGCCACTCAGTCTTTTCCTACATAAGTGCCAAATGTCCATCTCCAATCCCAAGATGGCGCGCTATGAAAGTGATAATGCTCGCCATTGGCATGAATTGGACCTGTTTCTTGACAGAGTTGTAAAAGTGGCAGATGATGAAGTTACCCACATTCACTTTTCTTCCTATTACAGCACACAACAAAATGTAGAGGTCTGTTGAACTGAGCGCCCCTTGACTGTCCTTCTTCTCCAAGACAAAATTCATGATCATCCGGTGCAGATAATGAAGTGTCGGGTTGTGGATGTGTGAAGTTTTGGTGACTCTAGAAACATATTTATCTCCCTCATAAGAATCTTCCATGCTTAAGCAGTGTCAAAATCGTTATCCCCATATCCAACCACCCCCTGGACATCTCAACATAGTCCTCAATAGAGCATGAAAACCAGCTATTTAGGTGATCCTCAGTGACTTGGTGTCTCTAGTTCAGCAAGCGAAAATGCATGATAGTGTGATGGTGGTCCTTTGGGGTCTCAAGCATAGCATAGAACTCGTAGGTGAGTCTATGATAAGAATCACACTGCGTGTAAACAAGGATGTCTAGGCCAACTGTTGCAAGATATATGTTGACTTGAGCTTGTATCCCCAGCTTGATGAGTATGGCAGGGTCGACATATCGTGGGCCTACCACTCTGCACTTGTCTTTAATTAAGACATCAAACTATTATTTTTGCTTCATATTTCTGAACAGGGGAGAAGGGAGGGAGCTTTGGTTAACACCTTTAGGATTAGGGTGGCGTCTGCTCCCCTGAACTGAATCGCGCGATGAAGTTGAATGGCGTAGAGACGTCGACTGTTCTGTCGACTATTTGTGTTGATCCCCTACAGATGAAGCTTTGTGTGCCACTGCTATAGACGGGCCCTTCTGATGTCATGTAAAGTATGGAGCTCAGTGTCGCGGCATGCTCTTGACCATCTCTTGCTCGAGACTTCCTCCAATGAATCACCACTGTAGGTGTCCATCGGAGTGGCATACACACAGCGGTAGTTAGAATCAATCTCGTGCGACCCGAACCCTACTGAAGCAGAATGCATGGTCTCATCTTCATACACATGTTCGTGGTTCGCGTAGCGTGGGGTGGATATCAGCTCTCGAGCTTCCTTCCCCTTTCTTTTGCGACACTGTCTTCTTGAGCTTCTTGAAGCTATTTCTCATTACGTCCATGTTGTTGATTTTCTGGTGTTGATTTTTGGTCAGATTTGGGTGGGCTCGACCGTGCTAAGGTGGGCACGGTTAGGTAGGGTGAACTTGATGTTGTTGCGGGGTTTACTACTGACTCTCAGCATGGTCGAGCCTGCCCTGGCATGGTCATGCCAGTGAGAAGGTTACTACGGCTGATAGAGGTGGCAAACATGTGCATGTGGCGGGTGAAGATAGAAGTTGCATGGGGTGATTGTGAAGACGAAGAGGTCTGGCGGGGTTCTGCTTCTGCCGACTCTGTGTATGGTTGTACCTACCTTTGGCACGGTCGTATGGGCAAAGTGGAGAAAGTGTCGTTGGCAACGGAAAAGCAGGCTGCGGCAACATGGAAGAGGATGGTGGCGCTCAGTGTCGGAATAGCTATTATGTGGTCGTCGTCGATGGAAGGGGGAGGCAATCTGTGATGAAAGGGGCGTCACTGGCGGCAGCAAATGATGTTGCAGCTGTGGCGGCTGCTTCTATTGTGGTCATTGTGGCTACGACAGTTGCTTCTAGTCTGCTAGCAAGTGGGGGAAATAAGGGAAAGATGGGAAACGGGTGGGGGTGGCGTAAGGGCTTTGTGGGGGAGGAGAGAACTCGGGCGGTGGGTGTGGGAAATATTGTCTAGACCTGGGGATATTAATAGGATGGGTGCACATGTTCACCCTCGGCTCGACTGTGCTAGTTGGGCATTGTCGTGCTGAGGTGGCGGGAAAGGTAGTCCAATGGAGAAAATTGTGGTCAAAGGTATGAAAATCCTATCAAAGTGTAAAAGTCGGTCAAAAAGGCAGAAAAGTCGGAGACAACCCGACATGTCAATCAATCAAGCTAACAATATTGTCGATTTGATTGATTTTTAACTATTTGACCAAGGACTGCATGCAAAAAGTGATTTGTCATGTAACGCGGCAGCCGGAACGATCGTCTGCAGCTGGGCATGGTCGTGTTGAGATGGAAATTTTGAAAAATGATCACTTTTTGACCATTGCTTGACAAATGAGGAATCTGCACAAAAACATGAGAGTGGCCCGACCGTGCCGAGGCTGGCCCGGGTGGACTAAGGTCTCAGCGAACCAGATTTAAGCAGATAAAATGAGGGTGGAATGTGTTGAAAACATTTTCAGAATCAAACATCACAGGAGAACAACAAGATATACTAAATAACTTCTTACAAAAAGATAGACCAAAAGCAATTGTTAGGGTGAAAGGGAGTAAATACATGCAATAAAGAGTAAAAGAAATCTAGATGATGCAAAGGGAACTAAATTTAAATAGTTAGAGGAATGATAAAACTTGAATTGACTTTATTATGCAAAAATTTACAATTTAAAATTAAAGAAAAATTGTGTAGGTAATAGGGGGTGGTTGCCCTACAACTCCTACACTTGGATCCCAAATCTGTAGTTTTGGGGTTTGTGTTACCTGTGTCTCGCCGACAGGCTCTGCCACATAATAGGAGTAGAATAGGCATAGATGTGGGCCCTTCTGAGTCAGAAGAAGAGGAATAAAATCCAGAGACTCAGTGAAGTCATCTCTGTGCTAGGATTTACTTGAACTACACGGAAATGAGTTCTTTGGTAGAGCATCCTCAAGGTACCCCTCAAGATATGAATCAGAATAGGAAGGCCCTAGGATGTCGATATATGATGAGATGGAGGGGAGAGGCTAAAAGTTTTCTAGAGGACTCCTCTCTTCTCTCTCCACCTCTGAAGTTGAGGTTGGATGCTCAGATAAATTTTTATGTATAGACTGAGTCATCCAATCATCTTCTGTATGAGAAGTATCCCCAGGTGAATCTATTTGTGGTTCTACCACCCCAAGCTTGTCACATTCTATGGGGTTTGGGGTATGTTCATGCTCATCAACCATGTTGTAGTGGATTGTCCATCCTGCTCCCTTGATGTCAACTCTTCCTTGAAAAGGGATTGTGGACAACGTCAACTCATGTTGGTCCAGTTTGTTGTCATCAGTATATTCGCTCCACTGAGATGAATAGTCATCATCACTTTCATCAAACAAATTGTTCCAAACCATGAGTGTCTGACTGCTCAAAGTGAAGTGACAAGTCTCAATATGAGATGTGTCACTTTGGTCTGGATCAACGTCTGATTCAGGTTCTTCAAATTGACCTCCATGTTGTGAGATTGTTTGACTACCCTGATCATAATCATCATAGAACCATTCATGCCTATGGCTTGTATCTTCCATTGGTTGATTAGTTAAATCATATGGATAAAATGAAGGGCTTCCCCAGGTGGGTTGGTCTTCACAAAAAAATTTGGGTAAATCCAGTTGATGGTCTGAATAGGATGGTGAGGCATGTTCCAATTCAGGCCCAATGGAATGGTTCTGATGATTGTAATCTTCATGTTTGTGTAATGGCATTTATAATTGAATGGTAAACAAATCAATAAGCTCTTGAAGTCCCATGCCATGTTCAACATCCTTATTATGAAGCTATTGGACTTGAGAAGTAATGCCTTCAAGGTCTGTCAATTCTGCCATGCACTTCTGTTGGAAACCTGATGTATCAGACTGATGTAGTTGGATGATACCTTGTTCAACAGCATTAAGTACACTTCTACTGTAGTATGCGATCTCAATGGCTACTTGGAGCTGATGATCTTGCTTTTCTAGTAGTTGCTAGAGCGTATGGATGTGTTCTTGGAGATGAGGAGCTGAGGAGGAGATCAGTGCATTGACACTTTCTCCATCTAGGTCTACTGCTCTGATCAATTCTTGGTCCCATGATATCATGGAAGTTGAGGTTTGATCAGCCATCTCCTTTGTTGGAATTTAAACATATGACGACGGTGGAGGCGAGTATAGCTCAACTAGATGTAGAGCATAGCCTTCAATTATATTCCAACAGTCAGAACTGTATAAAAACTCAAGAGGACAGGTGGACAAGATAACTTGTCTTGCGGACGCAAGATCTATGGCTGAAAAGATGTAAGAAAAAGAAAATTTATTCAGTATATATGAACAAGTGTGTGTAAAATAAAAAGAAACTATGCATATATATATAGTCTTAAGGATGAAAAAATAAAATCTTTAGGTGTGTAAACGGGGAAACCCACATCCCGACAACAGCGCCAAAAGTTGATGTAGCCCGAATCGCATGTCTAAAAGGAGGCGGACTCAGAAAGAATTGAACTTCAAATTTATAACCCAAAACCTTCAGGGACCCCCGCAACTTTATTACAGGGTTGAAGTAAATATACGGGGTCAAACACATGGACGTTGGGATGTTTAGGATGCTTAAGATATTGCTCTTAAGTCAGATAAGTCAATCTGAAAGTCGATAAAAGTATGGAGCTAGAACTAGTTTAGCAGGTTGTCATGAAGTAAAACAAAACAAAGAAAAGAAAACAAAAGAGAGTCTGTAGGATTCTACTAATTAGAGAGAAGGAGTTCCTGGCTATGTAACCACAAGTTGGGTAGTCTATGCACTCATTCTCAGGCATAGACAACCCTTGAACACACCAGAAAGTAACCTACATCCAAACATAGTACGTATTGTAGTGCATGTTCATGTGGGGTCATCCCACTTGCTTTTGCACAACGTGACTAAAACCCATCAATGACATGAAACCTCTCTCGAGGATGACAAATCAACACCCTAGAATATTCCATATACCCTCTCAGATCTAGAATATTCTGAGATGCTAGGAACAGGTGTGATCTGGGCAGAACCTGGTAGTGGGCCTGACTGTGCCAGACTTGGCCCAGTCGTGTCCAGGTCTATGATTCTGCATAGATCACCTTGAACCGTCCTCCTTTCATATTCCAATCCAAACTACCCTCTCTTATCTATTTCTACAATGAATCACTTGATATAGGTAGAAATAGAAGTTCAAGTAAGAAAGAGATAAACAAAACTAGCAATCATAACCATAAAGAGAAGATAGTACAAAAAACATACTAGATCTAGGAATAAAACTACTTGCTAAAGGTAAAAGTACATAAACATGCCCAAAATGGGCTACATAGCCGAGAAAGCTCAACTAGCCATGGACAAGTATAGTTGGCTCTAAAAAAAGATGAAAGAACGTTGTTTATACAGGAACAAAGGAGAATAGTAGAAGAAAGGAGAAGAAGAAGAGATTTAGCCCGTAGAGGAGAGGTGGCTCTCGCTCCTTAGCCTCCGTATAGGCTAGATCTCATCTTTGGGTCGTCCTCCTTGGTCTTTTGGACTCTTTTTCCTCCTTTTTCTTTGATTCCACCTCGAACAGCAACTTGGTGGGTGTATGGAGGTGGAAGATGGCTGAGGATGGTAGGATATGGGTGAATGGTGGTGGAAAATGATGTTGGATGGAAGCAAATGGGAGGAACAGACATAAGATGAGCACTTCAGCCCTTTCAGACCTTAGAACTCTCCCACAGGGCTTTGGGAACCAAAACAGGTCTGAACCACAGAATGGGACCTCCAAATCTCAGAACTGCGGACCTCCCAAATTTTGAAACCCCTCTCCAGGTCATGAGGGGTGGGTATTTATAGGTGAAGGTGGAAGATGTATGCGGCACCTACCTTAATCGCGGCCTTGGTCTTGGTCTGACCGTGCCAGGCTGGGCACGGTCATGTCGAGGGTCGCAGTTGATGCAGGCACCATGGTCGAGGAGGATCCACGGTCGAGGCAGAAGCCTCGGTCGAGACGGATCCCGCGGTCGAGGTGGGTGTGCCACGGTCTCGGTCGTGTGCAGATGTGTCGTGGTCATGGTTGATGTGTTGTGGTCGAGGTTGATGTGTCGCGATCACAATGAATGCCTGAATTTGGGTGTTATCAGCAACAACGCCTTCATCTCACAACTCGAGCCAAATAATGCCAAAGAATCTCTTGGAGATGATGAGTGGATCATATCCACGCAGGAAGAATTGGAGCAATTCGAGAAGAATAAAGTGTGGACTCTAGTGCCAAGACCCTATGATATAAAGATCATTAGAACCAAGTGGGTCTACCGCAACAAGCAAGATGAAAGAGACAAGGTGGTAAGAAGCAAAGCAAGATTAGTGGCTCAAGGCTACAATCAGTAGGAAGGTATAGATTTTGATGAAACATATGCACTTGTAGCTAGATTTGAGTCCATCTGTATGTTGCTTGCTTTTTCTAGTTATAAGAATTTCCTTCTATATTAAATGGATATTTCAAGTGTGTTTTTGAATGGTACAATTGAGGAGGAAGTGTATGTTCCACAACCTTTGGGCTTTGAACATGATATTTTACCTAACCATGTTTATCTATTGCAAAAATCTCTCTATGGCCTCAAACAAGCACCCCGGGCTTGGTATGAGAAATTAAATAACTTTTTGTTAGATCATGGGTATATCATGGTCAAAGTGGATTCTACCTTGTTTCTCTAACACAATTCTAACAATTTTCTTATCATTAAATTTATGTTGATGATATCATTTTTGGCAGAAGTAATCTTGATCTTTGCAAGGAATTTAGTGATCTATGTAAAGTGAGTTCGAGATGAGCATGATGGGTGAGCTTACTTTCTTCCTCAGCTTTCAAATCAAGCAAACTAAAGATGGGAATTTCATCAACCAAGGCAAGTACACAAGTAAGCTAATCAAGCGCTTTGGGATGGAGAACACCAAGTTGATGGACACCCCCATGTCAAACACCGCCAAACTTGATAAAGATGAAGAAGGTGAGAAAGTGGATTAGAAGATCTAAAGAGGCATGATTGGAAGTTTACTTTATTTAACTGCATCTAGACCTAACATAATGTTTAGTGTTGGTTTGTGTGCTCACTTTCAATAAAATCCCAAGAAATCACATCATATAACTGTTAAGAGGATTTTAAGGTACTTATCCAAAACCTAAAATTTTGGACTATGGTATCCCAAGTCAATGGACTTTACTCTTACTTCTTATAGTGATGTTGATTATGCAGGATGTTTGATTGCTAGAAAGTGCATAAGTGGTGCTTGTTTCATCCTAGGACCATGCTTAGTATCTTGGTTTTCTAAGAAATAGAGAACAGTGGATTTATCAACTACCGAGGTTGAATACATTGCAGCCGAGAGTTGTTGTGCTCAGGTTCTATGGATGAAGCAAATGCTCCAAGACTTTAACATTTATTTGGATTCTTCTCCTATCTATTGTGATAATAATAGTGCAATCAATTTATCGTATAATCCTATATTGCATAGTAGAGCCAAGCATATAGAGATTCGTTGTCATTTTCTTTGTGATCACATTTCTAAGAAGGATAGTTATATCATGCATGTGGACAGGGAAAATCAGTTGGCAGACATTTTTACTAAACCTCTAGCTAGAGAGAAATTTAATTATATTAGATCTAAACTACTCATAATTGCTTTGGATGAATCTATTTTGCATTCTATTTAGTTTTTATCTATCCTATATGATGTTCTCATGTCTTGATCATCCTTGCTTACTAAAGTGATAAATTTCATGTTCTTATGCCTTGTTGTTTTTCACTTGTTTTAGGTATTTTTTGCAAACGATGGTTTTGTCGTTAAATAGTACCCAATAATGAGTGATATGTGCCTAAGTATGTCTAAAATGCAAAATGGACAAGAAAAATAAATTTAATTAGCACTCAAATGGATAGAAAATAAGATTTCTAAATTTGGGACAACCTTCTGTCGGTCGAGTTGCCAACTCAACCGGTTGGTGGCCAAGTTTGTAAAAATCCATTTCGTTAAGTTTCCATATCATAGAACTCGACTGATAGCTAGACTGGAACAAACTTAAGTAGGGCTCGGCTGACTATTCTCCCTCTCAACTAGAGAAAAGTCGACTGGTTCCTCCTCGAGCTCTCTCAAGCTCTCAACCCTAGCCCCGACCTTCCCTCTCCTAGCCCTAACCAGCCCTTGTTTGACCTTCCTATCTCCTTCGCCTATCAGCCCTAGGTGGTTAGACGGCCTTAGGTGGCGATCCTCTCCAGTCTTGGCTCCCATTCTTCTCCATTTCACCTCCATGGATTCAAATAGAAGAAAGAGAGTCACCCATGTTGGAGTTCCCTCATTCTCATCCAACTCTCGCCCCATTCCCTATGACAATACCTTCTTTGTCTCAACTGAAGATCTAAATCGATGTAAGGAGCTCCTTCTAGGAACCAATTTCCCTTTTGTGCTTTGTTTGAGCCTAAACTTGTTAAGAAAAAAAGTCATAGATGAAGTCGAGTTGCTTTATGATCATCACCTAGCTTCCCTGTGTATCGAACGTCTGTGGTTCCACAGTTCCATGACAAGCACTAAGGCGGTTCATGAATTCTATGCCAATCTATCGTGGAATTATGACACTCTTTTACCCCCTCCTAATACTCAAGTGATTATCACTTCCATGATTTTCGGTAAGAAATTCACAATCTCATAAGATACCTTGAATATGTTTTCCAATGGTACTGAGGTAACTGACACATGGAGGAAAGACTATCCTGAGTATTTTGACATCCTTGAACCTCAGTCTTTCTACAAGAAATATGATATCACTCTCCCTGACATACATAAGTTCTTCAATAAGCCTCAGTTTCCTTACAAGAATAAATACACCCTACCTTCCTCTGGCTTGGACCTTAAAAATCACATTCTCACTTTGGTAGTCAATTGTAATATTCACCCCAAAAAGAATCAAACTGAAATTGCAGAGAATGCCACAGTGATTATGCTTTTCCTATTGAAAAACATCAGAGTCAAGTGGTCTAGATACATTCTTCACCATATGATCTGCTTTGACTGTGGGAAGAATACTCGTGGCACCCACCCTCCCTACCCAGCTTTGATATGTGATCTCTTCACCTTTGTGACTGAGAAATCTCTTTTTCATGATCTTCGTTACAAACCTTCTAGAAAAAGAGTTTGTATCAATGAGACCACAATCAAGAAAAGTTTTTTTCCTCCATCTTCTTCCATCACACCTAGAGCCTCTACCTCCACCTAGGAACCTCCACCTCCTCCACCATCCCGACCTACATGCACCTCATTTCATGTATCCAATGAAGCCCTTATGGGTTACATGGTACATCAATAGGCATACAACCTACATGTTCAGGAGCATCTACATCAGGATCTCTGTTCGGTCATGTCTACCATGAACCTTTCATGTACCCATCCTTATCCTACCTACCAGCCCCACCTAGGTGGTGATTATGCTTCCTATGCATATAATCACTTCTACCCGGACCCTCCACATGTTGCTTCTACTACTACACCCTCTGTTCTTGTCGGACCTGCCTTTGTACCTACACCTGGCGTGCTACCTCTACCTACTGGCCCCATAGCTACCCTACTTACAGGCCTTGGCACTTCTGCTCTCACTTTCCCTCAAGCTCAAGAGTTGCATGACCTTGGTTTGTCTTGGGCTGAGCAGAATGACATGTGGCCCAGTCGCAGTTTCGGTCCTTCTACCAATGAGGAAATGCCCGACCAGGTTGATGAGGAAGTTGCTATTGCTGACGAGGAGGCATCTAAGGATTATGGCCATGAGGATGGTTTTGATGATGATGGCTTTGCTGGTGCCTATGGTGACGAAGGTGAAGATGTTGCCTCTGTCGCACCTTCATATGGAGATGAGGACTATGAGCCTGAATCTTCTGATGATGATGGTGATGATGACCCTTTGGACTTAGATAGACTAGATATTTAGATGTTTTAGTTCTTAGTCCTTATATGCTAATCATATATATCTTTATGGACTATTTTTGTACTTAAAACATATGGGCACATTATCTGAGATGTGTTATTTCTATCATCATTTTTTCATCATTTTGGATTCTAGTTGCTTTGAGAACATGCTTTTGTGTTGTAATCTTAATCTTATGTATCATAACTCTATGTATGTTCTATCATGTGAGTTATTGGTATGCTTTCCATATTTTGATTATGGCATTGGTTGCTTGTTTATCTCTCATCTCTGTTTGTTGTGTGTTATGTGGTTGCATGTTTTATCTTGTGGTTGGATGTTATGGTTGTGCTTGGAGAAGAGCTATTTTTTATGCTCTTCTACCCCCTTCCTTTTTGATAATGCCAAAAGGAGGAGAGAAGTTTGATGTTTTGAAGCTCAAACATATTGTTTTTACCGCCTAAGTGATCCTTCTCTTGTCTATTATATGTTTTATCATGTGATTTGCTAAGGGAACATGTAGTATATATGTCATATAGCTTTGTGTAGAAAGACTAACTATGTAGGTAAGAGTGAGCATAGATTAAGAGGGAGCAATTCACATTGTTCAAATGATAAATCCCCTTATAATCCACAAGGCTAAGGTATAACTTTACATATCCTTTTCAATATGTTAAGGAATGGTTTGTCATTGTAAAAAATGGGAGGAATGTTGACTTGAGAGTTATACATTGTCAATATTTTAATAATGACTTAACCATTCCATTCATATGTATCTAATATGTTTGTTTAAGATTGATTTCAGGCTTTCGGTACATGAAAAAGATCAAATTATACAAGCCGTAGCTTGTCCAAGTTCAAGTCAAAAGCAATGCAAATGTGCATTTTGGGAAAACACTCCAAATCACCTTAGAAGATTTTTGTAATCATTTACTATTGATGATATGACTTGTAACTAAGATGAGAAAAAATTAGGGATACTTAATTCCATCATTTGATCACTTTAAAATCATTTTGGAAAATTTGTCACAACACTTTAATCGATCAAGTTTGGATCTAGACCGTTTTGTGATGGATTTTTGGAAATGGTTGCATTGGTCGAGTTGTAAACTCACAAAACTCGACCGACCAACTTACTGACTAAAGTTGATTTTAGTTGATCGGTCGAGTTACCCTGGGACAAACTCAATCGATAGTTTGAAAATTGGCTTTGTGAGTTAGTGGATTGGTCGAGTTACCTTTATTGAAACTCAACCGAATGTACTGTGCAAAAAATGCAGAAAAAGTGATTCCAACCTTTAGAGAGTTGTTAGAAATGAAAATAGATCAATTACAAGTTGAAAATTGCTATTTTTCATTCTTAAGTGATCCCACACTCAAAGGAACACCCCCAGCTACAAATAGGACCTCTTGGAGTTCATTCTAAGGTTGCCCATTCATGGTTTTCTTGGTCCTTGCTATAGTTGAGTGTGCTACAACCCTTTGAGCCCCTTTCTCTCTCTCTTATTTACAAAGCATTTTGTGATTATGAGTGAGTTAGGCATGTTGTAAGAGAGCTACCTCAATGTTACCTTGTAAATCTCTCCATCTTTCCATCTTCCCAATCCCCTTTCTCAACGAGCAAAGGCTGAAGTTATCTTCTCTGAGTGAAGGAGGAGTTCTTCTTCTTCTTCAGGGCTAAAGAAGGTGTGAAGATCTTATCCAAGTGAAGGATAAGGACAAAGGTCGAAGATCCAAGAAGAGTGGATAATCCATGTGAGGCCAAAGACTTGATGTAAGTGTGGGTGAGTCCTTGTCGAAGGTTGAAGACATATTGATCAAGTGGGTAAGTCCTTGTGTAGGTGAAAGACTCTTGTCTTGGATAGGTAAGCCCTTGGATGTACGGTGGTCTTCTTGTATCCCTTATAATGGAATATAAGTATACATGAGTTTCAAACTCCTAGAGGTTGACCTCTCTAGGTAGTGGATTGATAGTCTCCTAGTTTGGAGATTAGAACCATTCTAAACACCTTGTCCAAGTGTTTGTTTCAATCTTTCTCATCCTTACTATGCTTGTTTAGATAGGACTTCACATTCAATTTTAGCATTTGGTTTCAATTGATATAATTTGAAGGTCTCACTATTCTTGTGAGAATTTTGAAGCTCTATTCACCACCCCACCCTCTTGATCCCTAGATTTAACACCCCTTTCATGTTGATTCTTCTATGGAACATTGGGTTGTTGTGGTGGAGAATTGTTATACATGTAAAGGGTCCCATTGGAAATTGTTAGGATCCTTCCAAGAAATTTATGGAGTACTATTTTTTTCTCACATTGGTGGATTGTTGCATGTACATGCATTCTTCTTCTTTACCTATGTATGAGGTGGTGTTCGTAGTCCCCAACTACCTTGTAAAGTGATCCATCTCTATTCTTATCTCCTTGACACATGACTTCATGGACCTCTTGGCTTACACATGTATCTGACATTCATCTCCCCATGACTAGTCTTGTCCAAGTTCTTTAGTATCTAATAAAATTTCTTGGACTTGTTTTTTAGAAAGAAACATACTCCAACATATTTAGTGTGGTCATCTCCTCCTTATACAAACCATAATGAAAGTTTTTTCCTAGCCATATAGGTGTATCCCATGATGTGAGACTTTCCTAAACATATTCTAGTAGTGCTCCCAGGATGTTAAATGGTGTGCATGCATGTTGTTTGAAACCATGTATTTTGATCACCATTTCATTTGTCTTCTGAGGAGGAAACTACCTTTGAAGAACTTATCAATCATCTCACCCCATATGTCGACAGACATAGGAGTCAAATTGAGGAACCATGTCTTTGACCTCTCTATCAATAGATATGTGCATAGCTTCAACAGATGATTGTAGCTGGTATCCTATCAATCTTCAACTTGTCATAGCTATCTACAAAATTGTTAATGTGACACATAAGATCCTCAACGACATGTTTGTGAAACACATAAGACCACCAAAGTCACAAAGTTTGGATCTATCTTGTAGCTCCCTACATTCACTGCCTGGTGCCTAATTGGCCCCAACTGTGATGTGGTTGAGGATGTATTTATTTTATCATGTATAATATTGTCATCCTCAAAAACTATCACATCGTTGCTTTTGTCATCTTATTGGTTCAATGTGACTTTTAGTGCTTCTTCTTAAACTGTTGTGGTGGTGTAGATGGACTTATCTTCCTAGATGAAGTTGAATATTCTTTCGCTTGTTGAAGAATCTTTTCACAATTTATGATCGGGGGAGATGGACTTTGTACTCAGTGGTCTGAGTGTAGATCATAAATAGTACCTAAAAATAGTAAATTCAGTGTAAGCACACAAAATACTGGAATTGAATACTAAAAAGATTTTGCAATTATTTTTTAGTAAAATGGAAGTTAAAGAAAAATAAAGTGTCTTGGAGTGTCTGGTTCTAGTACTCAGTGCTAATGTTTCAAAGTCCCCAACAAATACGTCAAAAACTTGGCATGTGTATGATGTGTGTGTAAAACGTAAGTGTATGAGTCGAATAATATAAGACGTTGAGTCCCATGTTATCAAACACAGGGAATTGTGAAGGTAGAAACTACTATTATTAGAAGTTGGTCAGGTAGATCCGAGAAAAAATTTGGTTTGGTTGTTTAAACTAAGTATTATATTAACTAGGCAATGAATTAAATTGGGTTGTAAGGAAAAATAGGTTCTCTAGGATTACTATTTGACCACGATATCAATTCTTACATTATATATATATATATATATATATATATATATGGGCCCATCTTTATTGCCTGCACGGGTAGCTACCCGCCCACCCTTCTGACCACTTTTTTTTTTTAAATATCACAATTGTAGAGGACTATTTTGTCTAGCTCTCCAAACAAATTTAGCCAAAAATAATATCATTTGCCCCTCCAAAATCAAAAAACCCGTCCTTATATATATTTGTTGTATATTTTGTATAGAGTTACTTTTTTGGCCAGCATAGTTACTTTTTTGACACCATAGTTACTTTTTTTACATCAGAGTTACTTTCTTAGCCAGGAGAGTTACTTTTTTGGCTTCCGGGTAGTGAAAATCCAGGCTACCCGCACGGGTAATGAATGAACACCCTATATATATATATATATATATATATATATATATATATATATATATATATAAGTTTTAGAACTAGTCATCTATAGCCAACATTACACCATTTCACATTATATTATACTATTCAATCTTATTAGAAACTCATTTTCCAGTGTTTATACAAAAGTCAAAATCATTAGATTTCATTATGGATGTGTAACCTCATAATTGTTAGCCTGCTTTTGTAGTGTGTTATTAATTATGGTGATGATACTTCTTTCAATAATTAAGTCTCCTTTCAATGTGATTAAATACTTTGATATACTATGATTAAATACTTTGATATACCATTTCATGTTGATCGAGCATGAAATGGTATACAAAGTAATCAGTATCATCAAAATTCAAGCAAAAAGTTGATCTCTAAAGAAATATTGTCATGTACCAATTAATATCAGCTATTCATGGGTCTTAGAGAAAAAGGGATTAGTCATGCATTGTTGATATGGTATCAAAAAAAGTAAAAAATGGAAAATATGAATTCATACATATGAACCAATAGATCTGTCATTATTGGAGATCCTCGCCAAATTTAAATGTGAATGGTCAGTGTTTTGGTTGTCAAACTGACATCCAATGGTACCATAATCACCAGTTGATTTTGTATCCTTCTCTTTCTCCTCTCTTCTCTTGTTTCATAGTTTTAATGAATGATGATGAGGCTATGTACCCCATGGCTACAACCCGCTTACATCATTAGTAGGCAAATATCCACTACAGGATTAGTATCATTAGATTCTACTTGTTGGGGAGGCAAACGGGCAGGCAATCTTCCTCTATCGCGGCTGAAGCCGTCTCTGATTGGTTGACCCAGGGGCAGCCACCTTGCCTAGGTTCTCTTATAAATAGGTTATCCCCTAATCCCTCCATTTCAACACCCCACCATGTGGGGTCTACAAACATCCCCTTTCACATCGTCCATGGTCACCCGATAACTATTTTCATGAGGCGGAAATGAGCCAGGACACGGGGGCGTGACGCGTGTGAAATGTGCTCCTTGTGGCTAGTTTTCCAGCACAGGACTAGGGGCGGGGTTTTTTTGATTGGGGGTGGGTGGTTTTGAGGTTGAGGTGGTATGGGGTAGGTAAGGGTGACAAGTTGATTTGATAGGTCCGTTGAGAGAAATGTAAATGAAATTTTGTTTTGTGCATAACTTTTGATCTATAACGAATTTTTTAATAAAATAAAAACTGTTGGATTTGTTATAAAAAATACATTCCAACAAGACCAATATTCACATATTTTTTAGAAAATAATACATATTTATATTAAGATGAAATAGAAAGCAAAATTTATTTTGTGTATAACTTTTGATCTGTAATGAATTTTTTGACGAATTAAAAATTGTTGGATTTGTTATATATAATGCATTTCAACAAAACTGGTATGATCATATATTTTTTAGAAAATAATACACATTGGTATGAGGAGGGAAGTAAGAGAAGTGAGAAAACAAATGAAAAAAAGACGTGAGAAGTAAAAAGAGTAAGGAACTAAAGAGAGGAGAGGAAAGAAGTGAGGAGGGAAGTAGTGAGTGCATTCAGTGATATAGTGGGTGAATTCCATTAAAGTGGTCATATTAAGGATAATAGCGGGTGCATTCAAGATAATATCGGGCGCATTTGATTAAAAGTGGGAGCATTGAGAACAATAGTGGGAGCATTCAAACAAAAATTGGCATGTTGAAGCAATAGTGGGTGCTTTCAAGCAATAGTGAGCACACTCAAGCAATAGTGGTCACATTCTAACAAAGTTGGACGCATTGAGGGTTGTAGTAGGCTCATTCAAGCAAATGTGGGTGCATTGAAGACACTAAGGTGTGCATGAGGATTGGAGTGGGTGCATTCAAGTAAACGTGGGCGTATTCAAGTAAAAGTGGGTGTATTTTGGATAATAGTGGGCACATTCAAGCAATACTGGGTGCATTCTGGACAATAGTGGGCGCATTCAAGAAACAATGGGCGCATTCAAGCAATAGTGGGCACATTCTGAACTATTGTGGGTGCATTCAAGAAAAAATGGGTGTATTCAAGCAATAGTGGGTGCATTATGGGCAATAGTGGACGCATTCAAGCAAATGTGGGCACATTCAAGAAATAGTGGGTGCATTCTAGATAATAGTGAGCACATTCAAGTAAAATTGGGTGCATTCAAGTAATAGTTGGCTCATTTTGGACAATAGTAGGCACATTCAAACAAAAGTGTACGCATTCAAATAATAGTAGGCATTGAAGCATTGGTTGCATTCAAGCAATAATGGGTGCATTGAGGGATGTAGTGGGTGCATTCAAGCAAAAGTAGGCACATTCAGCATAATAATGGGCACATTCATGCAAAATTGGGCGCATTGTAGCTATAGTAAGTGCATTCAAGCCAATAATGGGTGCATTCACGTAAAAGTGGGTACATTGAATTGTAGTGGTCGCATTCAAGTAAAAGTGAGTGCATTCAGAACAATAGTGGTTGCATTCATGTAAAAGTGAGTGCAATTGAAGCAATAGTGGGCACATTCAAGCAATGGTGGATACATTCAAATAAAAGTGGGTGTATTGACACAATAATGGGTGCATTTAGGAAATAGTGGGAGCATTCAAGTAAAAGTGGGTGCATTAAAGCAAATAGTAGGCACATTCAATAAAAAAAATGGGTGTGTTGAGGTCTATAGTGGGTTCATTCAAGAAAAAATCCATTACTTCTCTCCTCTTCTTCATTTATGTTCTTCCCTACTTCCCTCTTTTCATTTTCATATTCATCTATTTTATCTCTTTTTATTAATTTTTTACTTCTCTCCTCTTTTCTTTTATTCCCTCAATATTTTCCTCTTCTTTTTTCTTTAAAAAATATGTCAATATTGGTCTTGTTGGAATGTACTTTTTATAAGTATTGTAATGCATTTCATTTCATCAAAGAATTCCTTCTGGTTTGAAAGTTAGAAGCAAAAAAATAATTTTGACAGATTGGCAAGTGGCAAGCGCAGGGTGGCAGAGGGCCAGCAAGTGGGTCCTGGGGTGGTTTCCCTAGCGCATCAAAACATGCATCACAGCAAGTCAGCATCAGGGAAATTTAACTCTTCATGAGGCAACAATGGTGATTTAAAACGACGATACTTCGGGTGATCCCCAATAAAGTAGTCGCCCTAACATCACAACAACTACCTCTGTGGTGGCCATGATTATGGTATTTGATAATATGGTTTTAGCCAGACAAAGTAGGACAATGGACATCACAGACACCCCTGAAATATTGAGGTACTGAGGACTAAAATCACTCCCTTCAACCAGTGGTGGATCTTGGAGTGAAATATTGGGGGGGGGGGGCAAATGTAATATGAAGTAGTCAAGTGTATCTGTCTCAAAATTTCAAAAAACTAAGAGTCGAAATAATTTTTTTACTTCAACTACAATGATAGATTAGATTACAAAAGAAAACATAATGAAATTAATGAAATGATATAACTATAAATTTTAAAAATCAAAATTCTCTCTATAATATTCTTGGAGTCTGTAATAATAGAATTAGTGTCGAATGACTTTGTAATTCCTCTTTCAATATGGACAATGAGATTATTAGCGAGAAATTCATCTTCCATTTGGTTGCATAATTTTATCTTAATAAGTTTCATCACTGAGAATGCATGTTCATTTGTGGCTATGGAGACTAGAAGAGTCAAAATTAGACAGGATCAATCTATCAAGACATATGTAAATTTTGTTGTTTTCAATATTTGTTAGAGCACAACATAAATCTGAAACAATCAAAAGGTTCATGAAATCTGGATTGGTAGGAGCATGTTCCATGAAATGACAAAGTTGATATCTAAAATCAACTTTTCTTGATGATTTAAATCAAATGAGTAATACTTTTAGGAAAAAGATAAACTTTCAACAATTATATCGTGTATGCCATGCTACTACGATGCAAAGTTAATATAAATAAACTTTCAACAATTATAGAGGCAAATATGTAAGTTATATAAAACCGCATGTATGATAAATAAATAAAATCAACGACAAGATGTTTCCTTCACTCCATGATATGTGGACGGTGAATAATAAAAAAAAGCCAAAATTTAATATAAGAATTAACTTTGTTTCTCTTTGATATGTGTTGTTGTTCACACCTATGTGTGTTCGAAAAAGGTAGAGGCAACCAGTTTCCAAAGATTGTGTTGGTTTCTTAAACAATATTGAAAGCGGGGTAACTCTGTTCATGTTGACGCTTGTTTAATAAAATATGGAGTTTGATACGTTCAATGTCGTAAGTTTACAGATAGATTTATAGAGGTCGATTGTTTCCTTTATTTATGTTTGTTGTTTTGGATAATGATAATTATCAAAAGACTAGAGGAGGGAGAGTAAAATTACACTAAAAATCAAAATAGAATAGGAATTGTAGAAGTAAATAGCACAAGAAATCCTCTTTACAATTGTAAAAGCAAACCAAACTAAAAAGGAATCTACAAGCGCATCAAATTACTGAGTAATTGTCGAAGATCATTCAAAATGATAGAGATTTTTAATTGCATTATTTAACTTGGAAAGTATAAAAGAATCATCATTGGAAACTCTTGGGGGAACTTATCAAATAAGAAATTGTCAACGCAATAAAGTAGATTAATTACCACATTTTAACCAAATCATATTCATTAATTTTTAGAAATCAAAACGGAGTAGAAATTGTAATAGCCAATAACATAAGAAATTCTTTTCATAATTGTAAAATAGCACAAACTAAAAAAGAATCTATAAATGCATTATTTTAGTGAGTAATCTCGAAAAGGAGTTAAAATAATAGAAATTTTTTATTGTATGTTTAACTTTAAAAATATAAAAGAACCATCAATGAAAAACTCATAGAGGCATATCAAATCAGAAATGATCAAATATAATAAAGTAGATTAATTAAAACCTTTCAACCCAATCATATTTATTAATTTTTAAAAATCTTAAGGGATCGTGTTCCACCATTGCCTTCAACAGCTACGTGTTCCTGGTCTACTGTCGCATTTGCTCGTCGACCCTCTAGCAGATGAACTAGTTCTCACAGCACGTTTGGGCCATGCTTGAGAAGACCCTTAAACCCCGAATGTGAAATCTCCACCCGAGATGTGTGGTAACTAAATGTAGGATAGAATAGGCATCATCATCCATCATAGTAGAAGAGTCAATCCTCATCATGCAGACCTTATTCATCGAGAAGGAGAGGCAAACCAGAGAGACACAACGGTAAATCATCAAGACGCCCACTCAGTCACTAGCAGTCCTACTCCATAGGTAAATGCCTCGTCGCAAGATGATGAATCGACGGTTGATCAAGAGATTCCACCACCAGTAATGCTACCTGATCCTCTCCTTAGAGGCCTTGATCTCAATAGCTAGAGGTAAGCACCGCAATGGTCAGATCATCTACCACATCAGTGAAGACCCCTAGCAATCGATATACCCCACAATGCCTGCTATTATTTCCTGGGTTGTGGCCACTAGTAGAGCCAATGTCACAATCCAAAATTCTATTACAAATGCCTCTGTTCTAGAAATTAGGCCATGTTTGGTACGGAGCAGTCGGATGCTTTTTGGTGCATTGAAAAAATGATACAAATGAAACCTTGTGTTTTAAATGTCATCTACTCCATTTGGAAGGGTGTAATTTAATTTCCATACATTGTTGTGTAAATGTTTGGTTGCCCCATGTTTTGTGTTTAGTAAAGAGGAACGTATGACCATAGAGAACTATGAGTGCATGAGGAGATGAGAGGTCACGACACGGATGGAGAGAGAAAGAAAACGATCTATTAAACTTGGTGCCAGAGAGAAGGGATTGTGAGCCCGTATGTTACCGAAACAATGGGTCTGGGATGCTAGATGACCAATTGCTTTTTCTATGGCTTTAATTTTTATAGAAACTGGACCTAACCACACAATTATATGATGTAGTACATATTCGTTGATTTTGGCCTTCATTGGACAGTTTTATGCATTTCTAAACTTCTAATTCATGCAATTACATCCTATTGCACCCTACCAAATAAAAATTGAACACATAATCATGACATTTAAACTCCAATTTTACTAACTACATCCTACCAAACAGGCCCTTAGCATACCAATGTTGAGCCTTGACTCCTAGGGTTCCTCCTGATGTGATGTCTGAGCAATCCTTCTCACCTTTGTAGTCAAGATGGATGGAGTGAGTGATAATACCCAAATTCAGGCATTTAGGCTAAGCATTTATTTATGGTTGTGTGTCACTATAGCCATAATATGCCCAAAATAACCCTAGATCCTTATCTTTTAGTAATGTGTATCTTTTCATAGATAAAGTTTCTCAACTAGATAATTTTGGGACTTGTAGGCACCAAACCTGAGAAAACATCTATTCTCTAAGATTTCTCCCCAACACATGGTTATTGAAATAGTTAGACTTCCATCCGTCGTGACCACGAAAGAAGGATGTCGCGACCGCGGCCAAAAAGATAATACCACGACCGTGGCCAAAATGTTGTATCGACCGACACTCGGCACGACCGGGCCCAGGCCAAGTTTGTGAACGTGGCACATCAACCTCGACCGCGGCACGACCGTGACTGTGGCACATCGACCGCATATGTGACACGTCAACCTCAACTGTGGGGTCTATCTCAACTGAGGCATATGCCTCGACCGCGACCCCGGCACGACCGTGCCCATCCTGGCACGGTCGGGCTGAGACCAGGGCCATGACCAAGGTAGGTACCAAGAACATCTTACGCATTCACCTATAATATCCACCCCTACGACCTGAAGAGGGGTTCCAAAGATTGGAAGGTCCCGTTATGTAGTTCTTAGATTTTGGAGGTATCGTTCCGCGGTTCAGAGATTTTTCTAGTTCCACATTGTGGTTCCACACATTCTTGGTTCCCAGAGCCCCGTGGGAGAGTTCCAAGGTCTGAAAGGGTTGAAGTGCTCATGCTACGTCCGTTCCTCCAGTTTGCTTCCATCCACCGTCATTTTCCACCACCATTCACCTATATCCTACCATTCCCAGCCATCTTTCACCTACATACATCCACCAAGTTGTTGTTTGGGATAGAATCAAAGAGAAAGGAGGTCAAAGAGTCCAAAAGATAAAGGAGGATGACCCAAAGATGAGATTCAGCCTATACAGAGGCTAAGGAGCGAGAGCCACCTCTCCTCTACGGGATAAACCTCTTCTTCTCCTCCTTTCTTTACTGTTCTCCTTTGTTTCTATACAAATGATGTTCTTCCATCTTTGTTCGGTGTCAACTATATTTGTTCATGGCTAGTTGAGCTCCTTCTTGGATATGTAGTCTATTTTGGGCATGTTTATGTACTTTTACCTTAAGCAAGTATTTTTATTTCAAATCTAGTATGTTTCTATTCTATCTTCTCTTTCTGGTTATGATTGCTAGTTTGGTTGATCTCTTTCTTGCTTGAACTTCTATTTCTACCTATATCGAGAGATTCTTTGTAGAAATAGGTAAGAGAAGGTAGTTTGGATTGGAATCTAAAAGAAGGATGCTTCAAGGTGATCTGTGCAGAACCGTAGACCTAGCCACGGCCGGGCCAATCCCGGCAGAGTCGGGCCCACTACTAGGTTCTGCCCAAATCACACATGTTCCTAGAATCTCAGAGTATTCTAGACCTGAGAGGGTATCTAGAATATCCTAGGGTGTTTATTTGTCATCCTTGAGAGTGGTTTCATGTCATTGATGGGTTTTAGTCACGCTGCACGAAAGCGAGTGGGATGACCCCACAGGAATAGATACCACAATGCGTACTATGTTTGGATGTAGGTTGCTTACTAAGGTGTTCGAGGGTTGTCCACACCCAAGAACGGGTGCATAGACTGCCCAACTTTTGGTTACATATCCAAGAACTCTTTCTCTCTGATTAGTAGAATCCTACGAAGTCTGTTTTATTTTCTTTACTTTGTTTTATTTTATTTTGTGACAACCTGCTATACTAGTTCTAGATCCATACTTTTATCGACTATCAGATTGGCTTAACTGACTTAAGAGTGAGATCTTAAGCATCCTAAATGTCCCCACATCCCTGTGTTTGACCCTTTATATCTACTTTGACCCCGTAATAAAGTTGCGGGGTCCTTGAAGATTTTGGGTTATAAATTCAAAGTCTGACCCTCCTTTAGAGCCGATCAACTTTTTGTCGATGTTGTCGGGGAACGTGGTTTTCTACGTTTACACGCCCAAAGATTTTGTTATGTCATCCATAAGCTTGTATATATATGCATAGTTCATCTTTTGTGTTACACATACTTATTCATATATACTGAATAGTTTTTCTTTTTCTTAAACACCTTTTCAGTCATGGATCTTGCATCTGCAAGACAAGTCATCTTGTCCACCTCTCCTCCTACATTTTTCCGTAGTTTTGACTATTGGAAAAAAATTTAAGGTTGTGCTCTACATCTAGTCGAGCTATACTCACCTCCACTATCATCATATGTTGAAATTCCAACAAAGGAGATGGTTGATCAGCCCTCAACTTCCATGTTATCATGGGATCAAGAATTGATCGGAGTAGTGGAGCTAGCTGGAGAAAGTGTCAATGCACTAATCTCCTCCTCAGCTCCTCATCTCCAAGAACATGTATATCCACTCCAACAACTACTAGAAAAGTAGGATCATCAACTCCAAGTAGCCACTGAGATCACAGACCGCAATAGAAGTATACTTCAAGCTATTGAACAAGGATTCAATGAGACCCCTAATCTTGTTTGAAGTGTTAAACAAGCTTAATTACCATAATTTTATTCTTACAACTATAATTTAACCTTGTGATATGCTTTGGAATCATAAGACAAGCTTAAGTTTCAAATTTGGTCCAATTTGGACACAGTTTGTGCAAGTTATGCAATTTTATGTACATTTTGGACTTTTTTGCAATTTACCCAATTGAGGGTTTTCTCTGCAATATGTCACCTGAATTATGTTTTTTATATGTTATATTATCATTATTTATCTTTTTTAGCCATGGGGCTCCTGGTTAAACCTTGATTTGAAGGTGTTTTCTCCAAGGGTATTTTAGGGTTTACCCCTTTATGGATGAGCTACCTTTAATCAACTAATGATTTATTTGTTTTGCTGGGAAATTCAAGAAACGAGGGATAAGAAAGTCTCTATGATATGTGGGGCATATTCTTGTGTGTGTTCTTGTATATTCTTAATAGTTTAAGGCCATGGACACTTGGAAAGATACTAGAACTTCATCTTTTTCTTTTTCTTTATCTTAAAGTTTTATATACTTATCTCTAAGCACCCAAATGAACCATTTTCTCTCCACCACTTCCCTCCTCCTATGAACCTCATTCTCCCTCTATTCTTATTCAAAGTTCCTATCCAAGGAAGAAGAAAGTGGGGATCTTCTTGGGGAAAAAGCTCTAGGGTTGCAATTGACTTCCTTTAAGGGTTTAAAAAGCTTCCTTCTAGTGATCTTGATCTAAAAGAGTAAGAATCCCCTTCTTTAATCCGTTTATTTCTATCGTATCCTTTCTCCTACCTTTCTCCAGGTCAAAACCTTGTTGTTCCATGGTAGAAATTTCTCTAAAGCTCTAAAACCCTACCTTTCTTGCTCCTTATGCTTAAGGTTTGCTCATTTGATGGAGAAAGGTGCTAGATGGACGAGTTCACAACTTATGCTTGGATTTTCTACCCTACCTGCTCGTGTTTTCTTCTATTTGGTAGTTTATATTCTAATTAGAGGCTAGTTTTATAACTTGCTCCATGTTTATTTATTGCTTACCATAAGCTTGCTAGCTCATGTTCTTACTTTTCAATGATGATCCATGCACTAAAAAGCTATGCTTGACTTGGATTTCGATTTTTATAATGTTCCCTATTCTGATTTCAGTTCTAGATGAACCTGTGATCGTTATTCCTAAGGTATAATATGACTTGTATCAGGTTGGTTTGACAACCGATGGTGCTAAACACCTATCAACCAAGGGTCAATTTTAGGGTTTAAAGCTGATTTCTTTTATAAATACATGACTCAATGGTGGTACCATTGCAACAACCGATGGTGTTATCTTCATGACAACTGATGGTGGTGACCAAGGGTGTCAACTGACGTTCACCCCTTAGGTTAGGTGTTGGCCTAATCAGAAGCTTAGTGATTAACAACTAAGTACCCTACCGATGCTATCAATCAATGGTGATATTAGTTTGATATTCAATGGTGATTAATGAATATAGTATTGATCTAACAACCTATGGTGACTTAATGGACACTACTAATGTTGGATTAGGTCTCCATAACCTATGGTGAGTTAAGCATGCATTTGTAGAATCAATTAAGCCTGAAACCAATGGTTTCTTGGGTCATTTTATGCAATGGCTGGACCTATACTCCAATTGATGGTTTTAATATATGAACTTTTTTTTGGTCGGTAAAAAATCATGTTACTAAAAAGATGATGACCAAAAACATTGGGTACAAAGAGTTTTGTGCCCCCATTACAGACCTAGAATAGATTATCCAAAAACTATAAAAGCAATAAACTAAAGACACTAAACTACTAAAGTAGCCTACTATCTAGAAAAAAGGAGGAAAAGAACCCTACAATACAACTTCATCAGCTAACAAAACTAGCAGAAAAAAAACAATCCAAACTACTCCGGTCAGCACTGACAGTATGCTCATCCCTCAGAAAATGGAGGCATGGGCAGCCGAATCAAATCTTCAGCAGACGGGAAACCACAAGAGGATATAAAGCAGGAAATAATTCCCTTCTATCATCTAGATCATAAAGTCTCTGGCAAGCACAGAAAACACCAAGAGGACCTCCAAAAACATTGGGTTCTTTAGAACAGATTACCCCTGTTAACTGATCACTCGCACACTGACGGTAACCTCATCCCTCTGAAAGTTGTATGGACTAATCAGCTAAACAGAGAGCAAAATGAACCTCTGACTCCAACGCCAAGAGATCATCTGATCTTTCCTTATGCAGTACCTGAGACCAGTAGCATGAGAAGAAAAAAAAGGAGACCAAGCATCTCGACTGACCTCAGCCCCCATCTCTTTTCTTCCTTGTTGCTTTCTTTTTCCTATTGGCCCATGTATCCTCAAAATCCAAGGACTCATCAACCAAGTGGTCAGAGTCGATACCTGAATACAAGTCATCAATGGAGCCATCATCTTTGTCAAAAAGTTGCTCTTTTCTCAGTTGGTAGTCGGCTGAAAAGCCACTACTCTCCTAGATCGTGTTGATCCTCCACGAATCATAGCAACTACAAGTATACTCCAACTCCCATTCTAGATTGAGACTACCTAGATTGCAGATCGGGGACGACCCAAACATATCTGGTTCTTCTGTCCAATTTGGAGCGATCTTGGATTAACGATCGTGGGATGAGGCATTACTGTTGAGGATGACTTCTTGAATCTGCTAAGCAATGAAGTTCTATAGGCTATTGTCATCTTCAGTATTACCAGACATCACCACGGTCAATTCCCCCTATTCTTTTGCAGCTTGAGTCACCTTTTCAGTAGGGGCATTAATACAAACACCTCTCTGCTTCCCATATCTTACATGTAGGTCATTGTCCGGGGTGGGTTTTCTGGGCTTCGACAAATAGGAGGTTGCCCTGTGACCAAATTTTTACAATTCAGATAGGATACTGGCTTTGATACAAGCTCAACCTTCACCTGCTTGATGAAGGAGTCCACTTCAACCAATGGTTATGATCTAATGTTTCTTCATCCAATAAATTGGAATGATGCCCAAATGTAATATTTGGTCCTCATAAAGTGATTTAAATGTTTTCCTTTATGAGATCAACTTAAGAAGCTTATTTACTGGCAGCTTTTTTTAAAGAAACAATCACTTGTGGGTTTTACCCTACTCTTTATGGAACTTTTTATGTTGTTAATCAAAGGATGTCTAGGGTTAGATGGTGACTCTTTCTAGAGAACAACTCAATGAATTCATAGGTGGTTTGTTCAAAATGTTTACTTATGTAAATGACCAATGTCTTTACCTTTTCAACATTTAATGGTTAGAAGTTGATGCCTCAATATTCCCATTGTTTTGGATGAATCCTATAGTGTAATGTTATGATTCTAATGATGAGAATTTGATGGTTTAATGCCTTAAACTTGTAGTCTTACCCTTACCCTCATATGATTATGATTGATAAACACCATAATGAATTAATGGGTAACCCTAATGAGGTATAGCCTGCTATACCTAGCTCTTATATAACTAAATGATGGTAATGGGGTATGAATAGTCCTTGAATGATTAATACAATCATGGAGTACTCTCTTATTGTTGTTGAAACCTTAGTATGCTATAACCCAATGGTTACACCTTGATTTATGTGTGGATTCATACTTGAGAATATTATGGAATGTGATGGTGATGCTTCACCTTAAGCATCCATGATCCAATGGGGATGTCGTGAGTTGGGGTTTGGGTATAAGTGTTGATTAGTAACATTAATACAATTTATCTTGTTGAACCTAACTCTAATGCAAATAGATAAAGATGAGTATTCATGTTTAACATTCTAATATGATGGAATGATGGTGAAACAACCTCCTTAATATGATCATAACCTTAATATGTTAATTGGTGATTATCATAGCCACGTGGTTGATACTTTCTTATGCTAAATATGTGCATTATGAATATGATGAGGGTTAATCATATCTAGATTCCTTGCATGTTGATGTAATAAAGGAATGTTCTTAAAGTTAATGTAATCCTGCTATGATTGTTTATGAATATCACCTAGCACATTAATGCAATATTGTGCTGATCTAGTGTATTATATGTAAGTGATGTTGTTGAGCCTTGTTGTAAGGCATGCAAAGATAATGATGATCTTATAGGGAATAGTATGATGGTCTTAATGACCTTTGGGCATGGTTGAGCCCTGAATGAGGTGTAATCCTCTTGTGTTGATAAGGGTTTATACCCTATGATATTGTGAAAAAGATTCATATCTTGTGATAGTATGATGACTAATGTAGTCTCATGAATGGCAAGTGAATAGTACCATGTGATGATGAGATGAGAAATTATTTATATCTTTTGAAGTTGTGATATTTATATGCTTGCTAGATGTGAATTAGGGTTTGTATGTCCACGTGTTTGATGCAGTCTTAATTCACCCAATTTTCATAACTAATCAAGTGCAACTCTAATTAAGTAGTGCCATGTGTCGTAGATCCATATTCAGTGTCAGAACTTACTGGATGGTGAAATGAGTATTCCTAAGGGAAACTTGGAGCACATACTATTGAATATGTGGGGGTGGAAAGTTGAGGATATATCCTTGTCATCCCCAATGCAGGTTATGGAGGATGGCTATAGTCATGCCTCAGACATTTGATGTGATTGAGGACAAGTGTGGTTGTACCTCAGATTAGAGGGTTTTGTATACCCTAGTTTCTAGAATCGTGACCTGTACCAAGGGCGGACTAGTGGTTAGCAGCTTGACTATATGTCACTATAGAGGCAGCTTTGACTGATATGTCACTACCTTTTTACACGTACTGACCGAGGGGAAGAGATCTTAGGATACCAGCACTCCTTGATCTTGTACAAAACTGAATAGCCCTTTGTAGGGGTCGGCTAGACTTTGGGTGGTACGATTCAAATTCCCCAGGGCATAATAAAAGATGTAATATAGCCATATAGCATATCTATTTAGGGTTATACACAACACTTCACATTGGATGATAACCCTTCTTTGTTCTCTTTACATAAAGATGATGCTTAGTGCAATTAAGAGATGGTAGATATACTTATGTTGTGGATATGCTTAAGATTGTAAATGTGTACATACAGTAGCCATTCTTATGTTGATATCTATATTGCTATTGCTTATTATAATTATGATGCTAGCTATATCATTTTGTTAGTTATATTTAGCCTGCTAGCCATGGCTCTGTAAGTAGAAATGCTTATACTGATAATCATGCTTATGCAAATACTCGTGCTTATGTTGTTAGCTCTTCTTATGATATTGATATGTTCAAACTGTTAGACATGCTAATGTTGTTAGATATGCTTATGATGGTAGACTTATTCATGTTAATAGAGATAATATGCTACTATACTTGCTTATGCTAGTTATGCATATGCTACTGAATCTCTTATACGTTTAATAAGGTAAATGATGATAGTCAGCTTAATGATGATAATTTTTATCATCTCCTTTATGTATTTTGTTAATCATCAGTGTTGCTGAGCCTATTTGTTATATCTACTTAAATTGACTCACTATCTAAAAATGTTGGAATCAATAAATGTTGTTGGAGGTTATATCTCTTGCTGGGACATGGGTCTCACCCTGTGGTTCACCACATCTTTTTAGGTAATCGGCATTGACGACAACAGAACTATGGAAGTAAAGAGGAACTACAGTAATGAATCTATGAGAAAGTTGATTAGATGTCTAGTGTGTCCTAGAGTCATCCATGTACTCTCAGGTCTAGGCAGGAAAAGTTTGTATATGGGGTTTCAAACGAATCAAAATTGTGTCAGTATGTTAATGTTTGTTGTGTGGCATATACAAATATTGTTCTCATGTGTATATATGTTGTGGCTAAGATGATAGAACAATTTGTATCAAATTATTGACATAGTATGGATATAAGAAAGATGTTGGACTCTTATGCAAATGTTTATGAGCGGGTGCTGATGTTGAAATCAGTTTTAATTTACCCACATTTTTTGATATGTGATTAATTAGTGATCGATTGTGTTTTATGTTTTGAGTAATCTCATTTAGTGTAATGGGTTCTTACAAGTTGGTATCAGAGCTTTAGGTTGTGATGGAGTGAGTTTTTACTTTATTTTCTCTCTCTCGTTATTTCTTTTCTCAAGTTATTGTTGACAAAACTACCCTCAATTTAATCATTGCATGACAAAGCTTAAAATAACACTTGTGGCAAAAAGAAAGCAAACCCTAGTTTACTTGATAACCTAAACTAATGATTGAGACAAATGCTCAATTTAACTATCTACAGATCGATTTTTGCTACCAAATTCGTACACAAGGTACACTTTGACCTCACTAGCAAGCACCTAAAATTTGGTAACAATTGGGTCAACCAATTGGGAGTTATGCCCATTTTAATTTCGTGTATTATTCTCTTAATCATAAAGACTTGGACCAAGTTCGTATCATTTTAATTCAATTTAATCTGTCACGCTGGCTTCTAGGCTACCTTGGACGCGGCCCACTCATTGGGATTTAATCCCAGCCGCCCGATTTAGGTGCACGCTGATCCATCCTTGATCCGAGGGCGAAGACCTCGTCTTCTACCTCCGAAAGACCCGCTCTCCGCCTAACGCTGAACAACCGATCTTCCAACGATCCTCGCGCCCAAACCCCACCTCCTCCTCGTGAGATATTTGGAGGAAGTCTCCTTCTCACCCGGGCGAGCTCAACGGTGGTGACCACGTCACCTAACTCCCCCGGATCAGGGAGAACGGTTCCCCACTTTCCCGCACCTCCCACTGGCGGCGGCAACCAATTTAGGGCTCCCCTTCCTAGCACCCCCCACGCCTATATAAAGAGCCCAGTAGCTCTGCCACCTTTCCTTTAGTCGCGCCAGTACCTCAATTGCAACCGAGATCGCCCCTATCTCCCTCACCTCGAGCACCCCTGCTCACCTGCTTCCCGACCTCCCTCTCACTCTGGTGGATTCCTCCGTTCAATCGAGGACGATCACACCATCTCGGGATCCCGACGAGTCGAACGCCACCCCCAGTTGGTGTCGCGGAGGCCCAGAGCCTCGGGTCGACAAGCCGAGCAACCGAGCTCCAAGAGCTCCACCACCGGCGAGGTTGGAACCTGTTGAGGACTGAAGGAGGATCGGGAATACCTCATCAACCTTCCGCGGAGCTTTGGGACCACTTATCTCAGCCAGAGGGGCAGGTAAACCCAACTTTCCATTTTCTTCTTCGTTTAACCTGTAAACATGGAAATCGTGGTATCTTTCACCTCTGACGATGATCTGGAGCTCGTTGAGCTCAGAAGGATCTCGCGGAGTGAATGCAACCCTCTGCATTCCTCCAGGCTTAGCTCAACTCGAGCTAGCCACCCTTTCCCTCACCTCTGTGACCTCGCTGCTACTCGGGGGCGCGAGTTTAACAATCAACCCGGTAAAATTACCTATCTGCCCCGACCGTCGCGACGCGATACAAACCCCAAAAGGGGCATTCCCGTCCTTTACCCCCGCCTTTGACCCAGTTGACTGCTACTGGCTCGCGGGTTAAGGAGAGGATCCGCGTAGCCGGATCCCTCTTCTGATCCGCGAGACCAGCGACCCTTTTTCTTTTTTTTTATTTTCATTTTATTTCCTAGAAATTCCCTGATTGGTCAATTTTCAATAAATTATAGAAAATAGTAGGATCATCAGAAAATAGCAAAACTATATATCTTTTTGACCATAAAAACGAGACCTATTCATATAAAATATGATCAGACCCTGTTGATCATTCCTGTTCGAAAATGTAATCTAAACCCATTTTAATCAATGTTATATGATTATCTTTAGGATGATCTTAATCAAATATTGATATCTTTTATCCTGACATGAGTTAAATCACCCAGAATCTCGAAACCTTAATCCCATATGATCAATCTTCAAGAATCATATCTAGACTCTTGCATATGACTTTCTTATTTCAATACTTGTTGAAAACATCATATCAAACCCTAATCTTCTAAGATCTCTTTAAGAACCTGATTAATCAATCTCCTTTGGTCAACTCTGATCTCAAGGATCAGGAGTACCCTAATGATGACTCTAATGATCCCAATCCTATGATCTAAATCCTAAGGATCTAAACCCTAATGATCTAAACCCTAAAATTATAAGAAATGATAAAGATATTTTGTAACATAGGGTTACTCATATTTCAGGAGGATCTTCTCTCAACCCTTGATCTAGGAACCTGTGAGAACCTGATCTGCTAGAAGGTACGTGGTCGTATAAGTATATGACTAGATTTCTGGTTGCATATGATATGTGTACCTTGAATGCTCATACTTGAATATTATTGCTTGTTTGATTAGTATGAGTTATACTTCGCCAAACCTAATGAAACATAAATGGTTAGGATGAGTTGTAGCTACTAGAGCACATAGCCTGGTGTGGATGTATGTTGCCTAACATGGATGTATGTTTTTCCTTGGCCCATGTTAGATGTATGATGATATTATGTTGCCCACACTAGATGTAAGTTAAGTGCAATATGTGTAGTACAACTGCATCAAAATGATTGTAATAAAAAGGATGTTTACCTGATTTTTGCCTTAAGAAATGGTTTTATCTCTCCTTTCTACTTGTTCAAATATTTTTCCTTTATGCAACCTTATTAAATGTACCTTTTTCCACGTACCAGCCTTGCTGATGTTTTGTTTCTCGTATTTTCTAGGTGCAAGGAACAATTGACTACAAAATGAAATGCATGCTCAAAGTATCTGAAGGCACAAATAATAAACTTGGAGGATGTTATAGATAGATTCTTTTCCTCTTATCTCGTTTCTTGTTAGATGTCAGTTTTATTCTTTCCTTAGTAATCTTGAGGATGATTGAAATCCCATGTAATAAAGTTAACTTTCTTTAGAACCATATTTCTCTCCATATGTAATGACTATACTATCTTTATGAATGAATATTTATGTGGCTTTATCCGATGATGTGAACTAGATCTTGGCTTAATCTCTGTTTTAGTTGACTACCTTAATCTCTTATATTTTCCCTTTTGACATCTATAGATATGAGTGCACGCATATCTATGAATGTCACTATGGAAAGTATATAGAAATTGGGGGACGTCACAATTGGTATCAGAGCCAATGTTCACACATCAAGTCACATGAACTTCATTCACCCTATTTGAATCTAGGGTAGTCCTTGAGTTAGGGATGTGAAGGGTTGAGGTGTCTAGGATAGCATCTGCCATGGGTCTGACTAAAGTCTCCGAGCCACTTAGCTTGGCAATCACGAGGCTACCTTTATGGCAGTATAAGTCTACCTGGTCGATATCCTAAGTGTCCCCTATTCTTGGACATACCTTAATTTAGGAATCTTCTCATCTATAGATGTTCCCTCTCATCTCTTCTATAGGAAAAATTTCTCCCTCTCATCTATGTTTTTAAGATAAATTAAATTCTCCTCTTACCCCTGTTATAAGGTTAGGAAGGAGTCTCTCTATTTAGAAAGTCCTAAGGATCGACTGATAAGAATTTTAGGATATCCTCCCTAAATCATAACATTCATAATATTAATCATTAAATGATGAGAATAATAAAATATCATGTGAACATAATAATGATAATGACGAGAAAAAAATTGTTGAAGTAATAATCTAATACGTTCAAATTAATTTCAGGATGCCTCCTAAGACTCGCAGCTCAGGGGAATCTTCCTCTAAGAAAAGAAAAGAACGTGAACCCTCTGAAGTACCTGATCCCGATGCTGAGGCCAAGGAAAGGTGGGAAGAACAGAAGAAAATCCTTTTAGATTTTATGGAAACCCTTTCCACAAAAGGAACCCCAGAACCCAGCTCATCTAGGAAGAAAGAGGTGACGGTGATAGATTTTATTAAACTAAACCTTGATTCTTTTTGGGGTGAGGATCAGCCTGAGGTCATGGATAAGGCTGAAGCCTAGATTTTGACCATAGAGAATGGTTTTCATACCCTAGAAGTACCTAATGAGAATAAGGTTAGGTTCGCCACCCATATGCTTAAGGGAGGGGCAAAAATCTGGTGGGAGAACTATGGCGGGAATAGGGGTGAGGAAATAGACAGCATGGAGTGGGAAGCCTTTAAAAACCTCTTCACATATCGTTTTATGCCCATAGCCGAGAGGAAGAGGAAGGAAAAGATGTACATGGAGTTAAGGCAGGGTAGTCTTTCAGTAGCTGATTACACCTGGAAGTTTAGGCTTCTAGAACGTTATGCACCCATAAAGACTGAAGACCGCCTTACTGAACACTATGTTGACTGCCTTTCCGCCCACCTAAAAACCCTAGTCATAGCCTCTCGTCCCAGAAGCATTGATGAAGCCCTAGACATGGCCCTTAAGCAGGAAAGGGAGCAGGGATTGCAAAAGCCTTCTAGCATGGGATATTTAGGATTGACTACCACTGAGGAAGAGAAGTTCAAGAAGTTCCACCTAGGCCATAATAAAGGATCAGGGAAGGGAGGAGGTTCAGGGAAGAAAGGACCAAAGAATAGCAAGCTGATGGATTACCGCAGCAAATGCAAGACTTGTGGCCGAGGACATGATGGGCCTTGTCGCTACACCAAGCCAGTCTGCTACAACTGCAAAAAGGAGGGACATTTCCTTGCCAAATGCTCCAATGCATCTATCCTTGGCAAACCTCCCGCGGGTGCTCCGCCCCCTCAAGGACACCGCAATGCCAGGGTGTTCGCAGTGACCGCAGAAGAGGCTAGGGAAAATCCGAACCAGCTTGTCGAAGGTAACCTTAAATCTTTTTCATATATCTAATATTTTGTTCAATGCCTTCAATTATTTAAAAATGTAATTATCATGTGTAGGCATTGTTTTCTTGAATGGACATCCTGTTAAAGCATTATTTGATTCTGGATCTACAAACACATTTATATCTCGAAATCTGGCCTCAATGTTGCACTTACATATAAGGGACTTGGGATATATTCTGGATGTCTCAACTCCTAGTGGCAAAATATTCACTACATTGCAGAAAACCGATGTCCTCCCTCTAAAATTTGAAAATCATGACATGCCTTTTGAATTCATTCTCTTAACTATGGAAGACTTTGATGTTATTCTTGGCATGGATTGGCTATACACATATCATGCTTATATTGACTGTAGAAACAAGATGGTTGTTCTCTCTCAACCTCATTCCTCTCCAGTAGTGATCCCTCGGGGAAGCGGATTTTGTAATAATATAATAATTTCCTCTCTTAAAGCTAAAAAGCTCATATCTAAAGGATGCAAAGTCTTCCTCGCATTCGTCTCAGAGACCAGTCCTGACAACGGGCCTGTAGAAAGACTGGAGGTGGTACGTGATTTTCTTGACATATTCCCGGAGGAGCTTCCTGGGCTGCCTCCAAACCGAGACATTGAGTTCTCTATAGATCTTCTTCCTGGAACCACTCCGATTTCTAGGGCACCGTATAGGATGGCACCTGCTGAGCTTATGGAGCTGAAGAAACAATTACAAGAACTTCTCGATAAGGGTTTTATCCGCCCTAGTGTTTCCCCTTGGGGTGCACCTGTTCTTTTTGTTAAAAAGAAAGATGGCTCGATGCGGATGTGTATTGACTATCGCATGTTGAACCAAGCTACCATTAAAAACAAGTATCCTCTCCCTCGTATTGATGACCTCTTTGATCAACTTCGTACTGCTAAAGTCTTCTCAAAAATTGATCTTCGTTCCGGCTACCATCAACTTAAGGTCAAAGATTCCGATATATCTAAGACTGCTTTCCGGACTCGTTACGGGTACTACGAATTTCTGGTAATGTCGTTCGGGTTGACCAACGCACCTGGCGTATTCATGAACTTAATGAACAAAGTCTTCCAACCTTATCTTGATGAGTTTGTGGTTGTCTTCATTGATGATATTCTGATTTATTCTGACTCTATGGAGAAACATCGTGAGCATTTGAAGTCTGTCCTTGAAATTCTTCGAGCCCAGAAATTCTATGGCAAACTTTCAAAATGTGAATTCTGGATTGACAAAGTTATGTTTCTTGGTCATGTCATTTCTGGGGGTAATATATCTGTTGATCCTGCTAAAGTATCTGTTATACTTGATTGGAAACCTCCTCGCAATCCTTATGAAATCTGGAGTTTCTTAGGTCTGGCTGGATATTACCGTCGGTTTATTCCAAATTTCTCCAAGGTGGCACTTCCTCTCACTAAGCTTACTCGGAAGGACGAGCATTTCATCTGGTCAGCTGCTTGTGAGTCTAGCTTCCAAGAGCTCAAGCAGAAGTTGATGTTGGCTCTTGTTCTTGTTCTACCCTCTGGCAATGAAGGGTTTGTAATTTTCACTGATGCTTCGAGGAATGGATTAGGATGTGTCCTACAGCAGAATGGTAAAGTAGTGGCCTTCGCGTCTAGACAGCTAAAACCCAATGAACGTAATTATCCCACCCATGATTTGGAACTAGCTACAATCATACATGCCCTTAAGATCTAGAGGCACTACCTGTACGGGGCAACGTTCGAAATCTTCACCGATCACAAAAGCCTGAAATACATCCTGACCCAGAAGGACTTGAATCTACGTCAATTTCGATGGATTGAATACCTTAAAGACTACGATTTCACTATTGCCTATCATCCAGGTAAGGCAAATGTAGTCGTTGATGCCCTTAGCAGAAAAAGGGCAGTGTGTGCATCTCTTTCTGTCCCTGAATGGAGGAACATGGAGGATCTAGTGGGCTGGAAACTGCAGTTTCTGTCTGATCGGGTGCATGTTAATAACATTTCCATCATGTCCAACTTGCATTTTGAACTTTTGGAGGCGCAGAAAGCTAATCCCGAACTTGCAGAGCTCTCCTCTCTCCTAGCTAAACCTCATACACATCTGTCTGTGGGTCTTGATGGTGGTCTTCGATACAAGAACCGCATGTGGGTCCCTGAGCAGTCAGCGGTAAAGACAACCATTCTTAGCGAGGCGCATGGGTCCAAGTACACGGTTCATCCCGGCACAACAAAGATGTATCAAGGACCTACAACGACAGTTCTGGTGGAGAGGCATGAAGCACGACATTGCAGAATTTGTATCCAGGTGTCTGACATGTCAAAGAATCAAGGCCGAGCATCAAAGACCAGGTGGTCTACTGCAACCCCTCGAGATTCCGGAATGGAAATGGGAACATATCACTATGGATTTCGTAGTGGGATTACCCAGGACCAGGAAGGGGTACGACGCTGCATGGGTCATTGTGGACCGTCTTACTAAGTCAGCTCATTTTCTACCAGTGAAAACTACTACGAAAGTTTCTGAGTTGGCCGATCTTTATATACGGGAGATTGTACGTCTACATGGAGTTCCAGCGTCCATCATCTCAGACCGGGACCCGAAGTTCACCTCAAAGCTGTGGAAGCAGGTTCAAGAGGAATTGGGCACCAAACTGAATTTCAGTACCGCATACCATCCGCAGACAGACGGGCAGTCAGAATGAACAGTACAGATTTTGGAAGATCTTCTACGAGCTTGTGTGCTCGACTGGGAAGGCTCGTGGGACCATTACTTGCCATTGGCTGAGTTTGCGTATAATAATAGCTATCAGGAGAGTATTGGGATGCCGCCTTATGAAGCTCTCTACGGCAGGCCATGCAGATCTCCGTTACACTGGGAGGATGTTGGAGAACGCACTTTGATGAAATCCGAGGAGATACAGTTGTATACAGACAAAGTTGCACTGATTAAGCAAAGAATGAAGCGAGCACAGGATAGGCAGAAATCTTATGCAGATGCTCACCGACGAGAACGACAATTCAAGGAAGGTGATCACGTATTCCTGAAGATCCGACCTATCCGAGCTTTGGCCAAGAATAAGGGAAAGCTCAGTCCTCGTTATGTGGGATCCTTTGAGATCCTTGAAAGGGTTGGAGAATGCGCCTATCGTCTTGCTTTGCCACCTCAGTACAGCGCCATGCACAATGTTTTTCATGTATCCAATCTGAAGCCGTACGTCAAAGATCCTACTCACATTCTGAATCATGAGCCCCTCGAACTGAAAGATGATCTGTCATATGCTGAGTCACCAGTCAGAATTCTCGATCTAAAGACAAAGGAGCTTCGCAACAATCGGAGTATAGATATGGTGAAAGATCTCTGGAGCCACCATGATCCAACCGATGCTACCTGGGAGCTCAAGTCTGAAGTTGAGCGGAAGTATCCTCATCTCTTTCAGGCTTCTTGAATTTTGAGGACAAAATTCTTTTAAGGAGGGGAGAATGTGATGGAGTGAGTTTTTACTTTATTTTCTCTCTCTCGTTATTTCTTTTCTCAAGTTATTGTTGACAAAACTACCCTCAATTTAATCATTGCATGACTAAGCTTAAAATAACACTTGTGGCAAAAAGAAAGCAAACCCTAGTTTACTTGATAACCTAAACTAATGATTGAGACAAATGCTCAATTTAACTATCTACAGATCAATTTTCGCTACCAAATTCGTACACAAGGTACACTTTGACCTCACTAGAAAGCACCTAAAATTTGGTAACAATTGGGTCAACCAATTGGGAGTTATGCCCATTTTAATTTCGTGTATTATTCTCTTAATCATAAAGACTTGGACCAAGTTCGTATCATTTTAATTCAATTTAATCTGTCACGCTGGCTTCTAGGCTACCTTGGACGCGGCCCACTCACTGGGATTTAATCCCAGCCGCCCGATTTAGGTGCACGCTGATCCATCCCTGATCCGAGGGCGAAGACCTCGTCTTCTACCTCCGAAAGACCCGCTCTCCGCCTAACGTTGAACAACTGATCTTCCAACGATCCTCGCGCCCGAACCCCACCTCCTCCTCGTGAGATATTTGGAGGAAGTCTCCTTCTCACCCGGGCGAGCTCAACGGTGGTGACCACGTCACCTAACTCCCCCGGATCAGGGAGAACGGTTCCCCGCTTTCCCGCACCTCCCACTGGCGGCGGCAACCAATTTAGGGCTCCCCTTCCTAGCACCCCCCACGCCTATATAAAGAGCCCAGTACCTCCGCCACCTTTATTTTAGTCACTCCAGTACCTCAATTGCAACCGAGATCGCCCCTATCTCCCTCACCTCGAGCACCCCTGCTCACATGCTTCCCGACCTCCCTCTCACTCTGGTGGATTCCTTCATTCAATCGAGGACGATCACACCATCTCGGGATCTCGACGAGTCGAACGCCACCCCCAGTTGGTGTCGCGGAGGCCCAGAGCCTCGGGTCGACAAGTCGAGCAACCGAGCTCCACCACCGATGAGGTTGGAACCTGTTGAGGACTGAAGGAGGATCGGGAATACCTCAGCAACCTTCCGCGGAGCTTTGGGACCACTTATCTCAGCCAGAGGGGCAGGTAAACCCAACTTTCCATTTTCTTCTTCGTTTAACCTGTAAACATGGAAATCGTGGTATCTTTCACCTCCGACGATGATCTGGAGCTCGTTGAGCTCGGAAGGATCCCACGGAGTGAATGCAACCCTCTGCATTCCTCCAGGCTTAGCTCAACTCGAGCTAGCCACCCTTTCCCTCACCTCTGTGACCTCGCTGCTACTCGGGGGCGTGAGTTTAACAATCAACCCGGTAAAATTACCTATCTGCCCCGACCGTCGCGACGCGATACAAACCCCAAAAGGGGCATTCCCGTCCTTTACCCCCGCCTTTGACCCAGTTGACTGCTACTGGCTCGCGGGTTAAGGAGAGGATCCGCGTAGCCGGATCCCTCTTCTGATCCGCGAGACCAGCGACCCTTTTTCTTTTTTTTATTTTCGTTTTATTTCCTAGAAATTCCCTGATTGGTCGATTTTCAATTAATTATAGAAAATAGTAGGATCATCAGAAAATAGCAAAACTATATATCTTTTTGACCATAAAAACGAGACCTATTCATATAAAATATGATCAGACCCTGTTGATCATTCCTGTTCGAAAATGTAATCTAAACCCATTTTAATCAATGTTATATGATTATCTTTAGGATGATCTTAATCAAATATTGATATCTTTTATCCTGACATGAGTTAAATCACCCAGAATCTCGAAACCTTAATCCCATATGATCAATCTTCAAGAATCATATCTAGACTCTTGCATATGACTTTCTTATTTCAATACTTGTTGAAAACATCATATCAAACCCTAATCTTCTAAGATCTCTTTAAGAACCTGATTAATCAATCTCCTTTGGTCAACTCTGATCTCAAGGATCAGGAGTACCCTAATTATGACTCTAATGATCCCAATCCTATGATCTAAATCCTAAGGATCTAAACCCTAATGATCTAAACCCTAAAATTATAAGAAATGATAAAGATATTTTGTAACATAGGGTTACTCATATTTCAGGAGGATCTTCTCTCAACCCTTGATCTAGGAACCTGTGAGAACCTGATCTGCTAGAAGGTACGTGGTCGTATAAGTATATGACTAGATTTCTGGTTGCATATGATATGTGTACCTTGAATGCTCATACTTGAATATTATTGCTTGTTTGATTAGTATGAGTTATACTTCGCCAAACCTAATGAAACATAAATGGTTAGGATGAGTTGTAGCTACTAGAGCACATAGCCTGGTGTGGATGTATGTTGCCTAACATGGATGTATGTTTTTCCTTGGCCCATGTTAGATGTATGATGATATTATGTTGCCCATACTAGATGTAAGTTAAGTGCAATATGTGTAGTACAACTGCATCAAAATGATTGTAATAAAAAGGATGTTTACCTGATTTTCGCCTTAAGAAATGGTTTTATCTCTCCTTTCTACTTGTTCAAATATTTTTCCTTTATGCAACCTTATTAAATGTACCTTTTTCCACGTACCAGCCTTGCTGATGTTTTGTTTCTCGTATTTTCTAGGTGCAAGGAACAATTGACTACAAAATGAAATGCATGCTCAAAGTATCTGAAGGCACAAATAATAAACTTGGAGGATGTTATAGATAGATTCTTTTCCTCTTATCTCGTTTCTTGTTAGATGTCAGTTTTATTCTTTCCTTAGTAATCTTGAGGATGATTGAAATCCCATGTAATAAAGTTAACTTTCTTTAGAACCATATTTCTCTCCATATGTAATGACTATACTATCTTTATGAATGAATATTTGTGTGGCTTTATCCGATGATGTGAACTAGATCTTGGCTTAATCTCTGTTTTAGTTGACTACCTTAATCTCTTATATTTTCCCTTTTGACATCTATAGATATGAGTGCACGCATATCTATGAATGTCACTATGGAAAGTATATAGAAATTGGGGGACGTCACAGTTCACTGAGTCTATAAGGACACTAGGACTTAGGACTAGGATGATGTTTAAGTAAGGAATATGACATAAAAACATGGTGCATACTGCCTAATCTCAGTACTTGGATGCCTTCACCAGATATTCAATTATTGAAGAAAATGTAAGTATGGAACTTTTAGATTGTTATCTTTTTTATTACTCTTATCAAGTAGTCATTTTGAAACAATCTAAATAGCATAATGAATCAAAAATCATGATGTGGATAACTCAATATTACCTCAAGAGAAGATGAGAATTACATCATTAACTATCAAAACTTGAATGTTTGGTAACTATAGAGAAAGATACAATAACATGAAATATAAATCTGAATACAAATAAGCAAAAGAGGAGTTCTTTAAGATGTAATTCAAGAAGATAATAAAGTAAAAGACAAATAAGTGTGTTCTTATAAAGTGATTCAAGGTATGAAATTCACATAAGATGGAGAGAATTTCTATGATAAGTATAAAATGAGATGATGAATGGGAATAATGACAAAGGAATAAAGTGGAACCTGAGTTAATCTCAGACCAACCTATGTATGTAAAAAAAATTAATGTAAAATCAACATGGCATGTGAAAGAAATTAAGGGAGATGGTCCTTGTTTAATGAAGAAAATTTGGAATATGATGATTTACCTCTAGATAAGTGGTTGAAACATATATTAAAACAAGAGAACATATCCAAGTGTGATAAATAGTCATCAAGGAAAGAGTAATGAGATATGTTAATCATGATAATTCCTATGCTAATAGCAAGGAACCCAAAATGAAAAAGGTAAAAGGATACATAAGAAGTTGTAACCTGCATAATGAAATAGAATTGGTTACCTTTTTGCTAGTGACCCTTGAACAATTCTGCTATGACGTGGGAAGTGTGTTTCCCTTTGTGTCTTTCCTTTCTAGGGAACAGCTTTCAAGTGGATCATTTTCACTTGGTATATGTGGATTCATTGTAAATGTGAAGGTGGATAGCTTATTATAGCATAAGGTTGCTTGGACTATGGGTCCAAGATCATAAAGTTTCTGATGAGTTTACTTTTGAGCCTTCCAATAATTAGGAAGACTCCTCTTATATGTCTTAAGATTTGTTATGTGTGTAAAAGTAGATGAGATAAGGATGTGAGTTCCTTATAGTGCATGAGGTGGATACCAAGGCAATGAATCTTAGTATCCAAGATGTATCAATAGTATGGAAGTCTGTGAAGGTTGGAGATGCCCATTAAATGAACACTCCAAATATTCCTCTCCCTTAGACATACAGAGAGAGAGAGTTGATGATGACCCTATAAATGTTATTTGGAAGGAAAAACAAAAGTGATTCTATAATGTTGTGTATGATTGAGTGATAGTTGGGCAAGACACTATCAAGGATAGATGGTTTGTTGATCGGTAGATATGTGCTACCATGTTCCTTTAAGATAAACCTAGGATCAAATATCAATGCATAAGAGTTAGAGTGGATGACATAAGTTACATGACTGTGATGAGTTTATGGTTATGTCCTTTAGACTCACCAATGTACCAATAGAATTTATGAATAGGAGGAACAGAATGATCAGGTCATGTATTACAAGTTGTAGCAAGCTTTGAATGATGACATCTCAAAGTATTCCAGAGATGGTCAGTAACATTGTCAATATCTTTGTTAAACCTTAAAAATAATGAAGCAATTGTACTTATGTGTGACAAGTCTAGAAAGAGTGAGTTAGTGTTGACTACAGTATCCTCTTGGAGTTATGATACCTCTGTTAAGTGTGTTATGGGAATCTTGATAAGATGAAGATAGTGTCATTATTCTACCCCTAACAAGGTCAATCAGGAACGGTTATAGACAAGTGTGTAATTCTTCAACCAAACAGATGGTCAGTTCACCATTGAGATGATTAGAGAATCCTCTAAAAACATATGCCTTACAGTTCTTGAAAATTAGGAGATGCCTACATGTTGATTAAGTGGTTAATTACAACAACCATTAAAGGAGCATAGAGATGAAACCTTGTAAAAGTTACATATGATAAGAGATACATGGTGTTCTATGTTTGGTAAGAGACAGTGAGTATGGCCTATGAGTGATGTGTGATACAACAGATAGTATATTTTTGGATGATAGCAGAGTCCCAAAGTTGAAAGGTACTACCAGACCTGTACAGGTGGTACAACAATTCCTATGTTGAACCAAGGTGACACATGCAGAAGTTGAGGGAGAAGAATATGCCTTATATGAGAATAATGTGACATCATCATGAGATGAAAGTTACCATGTGGAAGATTGGGGATGATGTGCATGAGAAGTAGCCATCTTTGTTACCTTGGATTTTGGGGGCAAAATCCCTGTTAGAGGTTTATGGTTGTAAGACCCCTAACCTTGTTTGAAGTGTTGAATGAGCTTAATTACCATAATTGTATTCTTATAACCCTAATTTAAACTCGTGATATGCTTTGTAATCATAATACAAGCTTAAGTTTCAAATTTGGTCCAATTTGGACATTGTTTGTGCAAGTTATGCAATTTTATGTACATTTTGGACTTTTTCTACAATTTACTTCATTGAGGGGTTTTGTTTCTAATTTGTCACATGAATTATGTTTCTTAGATTTTATATTATAATTATTGATATTTTTGAGCCATGGGGCTCCTGGTTAAACCTTGGTTTGAAGGCATTTTCTCCAAGGGTATTTTAGGGTTTACCCCTTTATGGATGAGCTACCTTTAGGAGCTATCAACTAATGATTTATTTGTTTTGCTTGGAAATTCAAGAAATGAGGGATAAGAAGGTCTTTATGATAGGTGGGGAATCTGCTTGTGTGTGTGCTTGAATATTCTTAATAGTTTAAGGCCATGGACACTTGGAAAGATACTAGAACTTCAACTTTTTCTTTTTCTTTATCTTAAAGTTTTATATACGTATCCCTAAGCACCCAAACGAACCATTTTCTCTCCATCACTTCCCTCCTCCTATGAACCTCGTTTTCCCTCTGTGCTGCTATGAAGTTCATGTCCAAGGAAGAAGAATGTGGGGATCTTCTTGGGGAAAAAGCTCTAGGGTTGCAATTGACTTCCTTTTAGGGTTTAAAAAGTTTCCTTCTAGTGATCTTGACCTAAAAGAGTAAGAATCCCCTTATTTCCTCCATTTATTTATTTCTTATCCTTCATCCTACCTTTCTAAAAGTTGTAACCTTGTTGTTCCATTGTATAAATTGCTCTAAAGCTCTAAAACCCTACCTTTCTTGCTCCTTATGCTTAGGGTTTGCTCATTTGATAAAGAAAGGTGCTAAATGGACGAGTTCACAGCTTATGCTTGGATTTTCTACCCTATATGCTCGTGTTTTCTTCTGTTTTTGAGTTTATCTTCTAATTAGATGCAAGTTTTATAACTTGCTCCACATTTATTGCTTACCATAAGCTTGCTAGCTCATGTTCTTGCTTTTAAATGATGATCCATGCACTAAAAAGCTATGCTTGACTTGGATTTTGATTTTTATAATGTTCCATGTTCTGATTTCAGTTCTATATGAACCTATGATCATGTTTATATTATTCCTAAGGTATAATATGACTTGTATCAGGTTGGTTCAATAATCGATGGTGCTAAAAACCTATCAACCAATGGTCAATTTTAGGGTTTAAAGTTGATTTCTTTTATATACACATGACTCAATGGTGGTACCATTGCAACAACCAATGGTGGTGTCTTCATGACAACTGATGGTGGTGACCAAGGGTGTCAACTTACATTCACCCCTTAGTTCAGGTGTTGGCCTAATTAGAAGCTTAGTGATTAACAACTAAGTACCCTAATGATGTTATCAATCAATGGTGATATTAGTTTGATATTCGATGGTGATTAATGAATATAATGTTGATCTAACAACCTATGGTGAATTAATGGTCACTACTGATGGTGGATTAGGTATCCACAACCTATGGTGAGTTAAGCATGTATTTGCAGCATCAATTATGCCTAAAACAAATGGTTTCTTGGGTCATTTGATGCAATGGTTGGACCTATACTCCAATTGATGGTTTTAATATATGAACTTGACCTAACGGTTAAGAATCTAATGTTTCTTCATCCAATAAATTGGAATGATGCCTTAACGCAATATTTTGGTCCTAATAAAGTGATTTAAATGGTTTCCTTTATGAGATCAACTTAAGAAGCTCATTTAATGATGGCTTGTTTTAAATAAACAATCTCTTGTGGGTTTTACCCTACTCTCAATGGAACTTTTTATGTTGTTAATCAAGGGATGTCTAGGGTTTGATGGTGATTCTTTCTAGAGAACAAATAAATGACTTCAAACGTGGTTTGTTCAAGATGTTTACTTATGTAAATGACCAATGGCTTTATTTAATGGTTAGAATTTGATGCCTCAATATTCCCATTGTTTTGGGTGAAGCCTATAGTGTAATGCTATGATTCTAATGATGAGAATTTGATGGTTTGATGCCTTAAAGTTGTAGTCTTACCCTTACCCTCATATGATTATGATTGAAAATCATCATAATGAATTAATGGGTAACCCTAATTAGGTATAGCTTGCTATACCTAGCTTTAATATAACCAAATGATGGTAATTGGGTATGAATAGTCCTTGAATGATTAATACAATCATGGAGTACTCTCTTATTGTTGTTGAAACCTTACTATGCTATAACCCAATGGTTACACCTTGATTTATGTGTGGATTCATGCTTGAGAATAGTATGGAATGTGATGTTGATGCTTCACCTTAAGCATCCATGATCCAATGGGGATTTCGTGAGTTAGGGTTTGGGTATAAGTGTTGATTAGTAACATTAATATAATTTATCTTGTTGAACCTAACTCTAATGCAAATAGATAAAGATGAGTATTCATGTTCAACATTCTAATATGATGGAATGATGATCAAACAACCTCCTTAATATTATCATAACCTTAATATGTTAATTGGTGGTTATCATAGCCACATGATTGATACTTTCTTATGCTAAGCATGTGCATTATGAATATGATGAGGGCTAATCATATCTAGATTCCTTGCATGTTGATGTAATAATTAATGCTAATATAACCCTACTATGATTGTTTATGAATATCTCCTAGCTCATTAATGTAATATTGTGCTAATCCGGTGTATTATATGTATGTGATGTTGTTGAGCCTTGATGTAAGGCATGCAAAGATAATAATGATCTTACAGGGAATAGTATGATGGTCTTAATGACCTTTGGTCATGGTTGATCCCTGGATGAGGTGTAATCCTCTTGTGTTCATAAGGGTTGATACCCAATGATATTTTGAAAAGGATTCATATCTTGTGATAGTATGGTGACTAGTGTAGTCTCATGAATAGCAAGTGAATAGTAGCATGTGATAATGAGATGAGAAATTATGTTTCACACGTTTTATATCTTTTAAAGTTGTGATATTTATATGCTTGCTAGAAGTGAATTAGGGTTTGTATGTCCACTTGTTTGATGCAGCCTTAATTCATCCAATTGGCATAACTAATCAAGTGCAACTCTAATCATGTAGTGCCCTATGTCGTAGATCCATCTTTAGTGTTAGAACTTGATGGACGATGAAACGAGTATTTCTAAGGGAAACTTGGAGTGCATACTATTCAGTATGTGGGGGTGGCAAGTTGAGGATATATCCTTGTCATCCACAATGTAGGTTATGGAGGATGGCTATGGTCATGCCTTAGACATTTGATGTGATTGAGGACAATTGCGGTTGTACCTCGGATTAGAGGGTTTTGTATACCCTAGTTTCTAATGTCGTGACCTGTACCAAGGGCAGACTAGTGGTTAGTAGCTTGACTATATGTCATTGTAGAGGCAACTTTGATTGATATGTCACTGCCTTTTTACTCATACTAACCGAGGGGAAGAGATCTTAGGATCCGGCACTCCTAGATCTTGTACGGACCTGAATAACCCTTCACAGGGGTCATATGGACTTTGGATGGTACGATTCAAATTCCCCAGGGCATAATAAAAGATGTGATACAGTCGTATAGCATATCTATTTAGGATTATACACAATGCTTCACATTGAATGATAACCCTTGTTTGTTCTCTTTACATAAAGATGAATCTTAGTGCAATTAAGAGATAGTAGATATACTTATCTTGTAGATATGCTTAAGATTGTAAATGTGTACATACCATATCCATGCTTATGTTGATATCTATACTGATATTGCTGATTATAATTATGATGCTAGCTATATCATGTTGTTAGTTATGTTTAGCATGCTAGCCATGCCTCTGTAGTTAGAAATGCCTATATTTTTAATCATGCTTATGTAAATAATCGTGCTTATGTTGTTAGCTCTTCTTATGATATCGATATGTTCAAACCGTTAGACATGCTAATGTTGTTAGATATGCTTATGATGTTAGGCTTATTCATGTTAATAGAGATAATATGCTACTAGACTTGTGTATGCTAGTTATGCATATGCTACTGAATCTCTTATACGTTTAATAAGGTAAATGATGATAGTCAGCTTAATGATGATAATTTTTATCATCTCCTTTATGTATTTTGTTAATCATCAGTGTTGTTGAGCCTATTTTTTATATCTGCTTAAAATGTCTCATTACCTAAAAATGCTGGAATCAATAAATGGTGTTGGAGGTTATATATCTTGTTGGGACATGGGTCTCACCCTTGTGGTTTGCCACATATTTTTAGGTAATTGGCAGTGACAACAATAGAACTATGGAATCAAAGAGGAACTAGAGTAATGAATCTGTGAGAAAGTTGATTAGATGTCTAGTGTGTCCTAGAGTCATCCATGTACTCTCAGGTCCGGGCAGGAAAAGTTTGTATATGGGGTTTCAAACGAATCGGAATTTTGTTATCATGTTAATGTTTGTTGTGTGGCATGTACAAATATTGTTATCCTATGTATATATGTTGTGGCTAAGATAATAGAACAATTTGTATCAAATTCTAGACATAGTGTGGATATAAGAAAGATGTTGGGCTCTTATGCAAATGTTTCTAAGTGGGTGCTGACGTTGAAATCGGTTTTAATTTACCCACATTTTTGGGGTATGTGATTAGTTAGTGATCGATTATGTTTTATGTTTTTAGTAATCTTGTTTAGTGTAACGGGTTCTTACAGATTCATCCAAGTGCATCAGTCTGATACAGTGGGTTTCCAACAGAAATGCATGGCGGAATTGACGGACCTTGTAAGCATAGCTGCTCAAGTCCAACAACTTCATGAAAAGGATGTTGAGAAAGGTAGAAGGATTCAAGAGCACATCGATTTGTTTACCATTCAATTGCAACCGCCATCACACAACCATGAACATTGCAATTATTAGAACCATTCAATTGGACCTGAATTGGAACATGCCTCACCATCCTATTCAGACCATCAATAGGATTCACCCAGATTTTTCTATGAAGACCAACCCAACTAGGGAAGTCCTTCATTCTATCCAGATGATTCAGTTGATCAACCAATGGATGAAACAAGCTATGCATGAATGGTTCTGTGATGATGACTATTCATCTCAGTGAAGTGAGTATGCTAATGATGACAAATTGGACCAGCATGAGCCGATATTGTCCACAATCCATTTTCAAGGAAGAGTTGGCACCAAGGGAGTAGTATGGACAATCCACTGCAACATGGTTGTTGAGCATGAAGATACCCTAGACCCCATAGAGTGTGATAAGCTTGGGGTGGTAGAACTACAAATAGATTCACCTGGGGATACTTCTCGTTCAAAAGATGATAAGATGACTGGGACTGTACATGAAAATTTATCTGAGCATCCAACCGCAAGTTTAGAGGTGGAGAGAGAAGAGAAGATCCTTGTAGAAAACTTTTGGTGTCTCCCCTCTATCTCATCAATGTGTCGACATCCTAGGGCCTTCCTATTTAGATTCATATCTCAAAAGTTACCTTGAAGATGATTTGCTGAAGAAATCATCTCAGTGCAGTTCAAGACAATTCCAACACAAGGATGAATTCACTAAGTCATCAGATTCTATTCCTCTACTTCAGACTCAGAAGAGCTCAGATCTCCGCCCCTTGTTCTCCTACATGGCGGACCCCATTGGCAAGATACAGGTGACACTGGTCCTAAAACTTGGAATTTGGGATCCCACTATCGGTATCGTGGGGCAGCCACCCCCTTTCTCTTACCCCTTTCTTTTATCTTTTTGTTAAAATAAATTTTTTTTCATGTTCTTGCTAAGATAGTTTCTTTCCTCTAACTGGTTTTACATATCCTTGCATACATGCATCATACTAGTACTTTAATAAATGTCTTTCCTAAACATCCATGCATTCCTTCCCTACTATCTCAAGTTCAAGGCATGCTCGAGGATGAGCAAAGCTTTAAGCTTGGGGTGGTAGGCTATTCGCCCTTTTATTTCTTTCCTTGCATGCATGCATGTTTATATCCTATGTTACTTGCATTTAGAGTAAATTTTCATCTTTGTAAGACTTCACTTCGTAAGTTGTAGCTTTTGCTATTAAGGCTATGAAATGTGAATCTTAGAACTAAATGCTTATCTTTTTGCCTAAATGCACATTTCTCATCTTAAACTGATTGATCTTTTACTCGACTCACTCATTGACTCTTTCCTTAAGTTTGGTAACAGATCTAAGGTTATGTACCTTTTTCATATCTTAAAACATTATTTCCTTGATCTATGTTGTGAATGGAAAACCCAGGATTTTGGAACTGTTGGAAAGAACTAAAGTTTGATCAAGACTCCAAGCTGCATTATTCACAAACTTGCCTCTATTCTAAGGATCTTTGAATCATAATTACTACTTTTCACACAGGTATCAAGCAGATAATGATGAGTTTTGAGCTATAATAAAGTTGAAGTGCTTTCCTTGATGGACTACACGCCCTCTCACCTTAGATTGAGTCAAAAAGATGAAAATTAAAAATATGCAAAAGAGGCTTGGCCGCCCACAAAATCCCAAAAATATCAAAATAGTCCTTACCCATGCCTATAAAACATAATGTAGAGAATAAAAGCTCGAGTGTGAATAAAAATATGAGTGTTGTTTTCTCTTTTAGGAGAGTTGAGTATGGTGCCTAGCCAGTGTATGATTGCGCTCATGAACGTGGGTATGTCCTGCCAGGTAGTGCCACCCTAAAGCTCATTTTAGAGTCACTAGGAACCCTAGGAGACCTATGAGATAATCCCAGTAGCAGGGTTGGTTTGAGCACAGTACAAGGAGTTCATCTCACTGCTTTGGGCCAACTAACTCAGACAGAAGGGACTGTTACTCGTTACATGGACTAACCTGACGCAGATCAGGATCCTCAGAAATTATTAGTCTTTTCACTTTTGTTGCTTCTTAGGACCTAAATAAGTGGGAGGCACATTGTTCCCAATTGGTCTACATGAATACATGATGATGGATCATTGCTCATCACCCGCGTGATCACATATGTGACAATGCTTTTTTGCTTTATAATTATGATTCAAAGCCCCATGAGTATCAATAGGTTGCAGTGAATTTGCTTAATCTTGCATGAACACTCTTTGATCTTACTTTAGCAGGATTGTGCTCGATTGGTGGGGGTTTGCTATGAAATGACATAGGTCAAGAGAATTGATGTTTTAAACTATTTTTCTTAACTTTAGCATTTATCGTCATGCTTAATTTGGATGTTATATTTTTATTCTTTGAGCACAGTCTTTCTTGAGGACAAGCAAAGGTTTAAGCTTGGGGTGGTTGATAACACCCAAATTTAGGCATTTATGCTAAGCATTTGTTTATGGTTTTGTGTAATTATAGCCTTAATATGTCAAAAATAACCCTAGATCCTTATATTTTAGTAATTTGTATCTTTTTATAGATAAAGTTGCTCAGCTAGCCAATTTTGAGACTTGTAGGCACCGAACCTGAGAAGACATCTATTCTCTAAGATTTCTCCCCAACACATGGTTTTTGCAGCAGCTAGACTTCCATTCGTCGTGACTGCTAAAGAAGGATGTTGCGACTGTGGCCAAGAAGACAATGTCATGACCACGTCCAAAATGTTGTGTCGACTAGCACTCAGCACAATTAGGCCCAGCTCGGCACGGTCAATCTGAGGCCAAGGCCACGACCGCGGTATATCAACCTCGACTGTAGTGCAACCGTGACCGTGGCACATCAACCTCAACCGCGGAACGACCGCGACTACAGCACAACCACCTTGGTCGTGGGGTCAGTCTCGACTGAGGCATATGCCTCGACCGCAGGGTCTGCCTCGATTGTGACCCCGGCACAATTGTTCCCATACTGGCATGGTTGGGCCGAGACCAGGGCTACGACTGAGGTAGGTGCCAAGACCGTCTTATGCCTTCACCTATAAATATCCACCACCCGCGACCTGGAGAGGGGTTTTGAATATTGAAAGGTCCTGTTCTGTGGTTCCGAGATTTTGGAAGTCCAATTCTACGGTTCGGAGATTTTTCTGGTTCCACATTGTGGTTCCACACATTCTTGGTTCCCAGAGCCCTGTGGAAGAGTTCCAATGTCTGAAAGGGCTGAAGTGTTCATCCTACATCCGTTCCTCCAGTTTGCTTCCATCCACCACCATTTTCCACCACCATTCACCTATATCCTACCATTCCCAGCCATCTTCCACCTCCATACACCCACCAAGCTACTGTTTGGGGTGGAATCAAAGAGAAAGGAGGCCAAGGAGTCCAGAAGATCAAGGACGAGGACCCAAAGATGAGATCTAGCCTATACGGAGGCTTAGGAGTGAGAGCCACTTCTCCTCTATGGGATAAATCTCTTCTTCTTCTCCTTTCTTCTACTGTTCTCCTTTGTTTCTGTACAATTGATGTTCTTCCATCTTTGTTCGGTGCCAACTATGCTTGTCCATGGCTAGTTGAGTTCCTTCTTGGATATGTAGTCTGTTTTGGGCATGTTTATGTACTTTTACTTTAATCAAGTAGTTTTATTTTAGATCTAGTACGTTTCTATTCTATCTTCTCTTTTTGGTTATGATTGCTAGTTTGGTTGATCTCTTTCTTGCTTGAACTTCTATTTCTTTCAATATCGAGAGATTTGTTTTAGAAATGGGTAAGAGAAGGTAGTTTGGATTGAAATCTGAAAGGAGGATGGTTCAAGGAGATCTGTACAAAACCATAGACCTGGGCACGGCTGGGCCAAGCCCGGCACAGTCGGTTCCACTACCAGGTTCCGCCCAGATCACACCTGTTCGTAGCATCTTAGAATATTCTAAACCTGAGAGGGTGTCTAGAATATCCTAGGGTGTTGCTTTATCATCCTCAATAGAGGTTTCATGCCATTGATGGGTTTTAGTCACGCTATGCGAAAGCTAGTGGGATGACCCCACAGGAACAGATACCACAGTATGTACTATGTTTGGATGTAGGTTGCTTGCTAAGGTGTTCGAGGGTTGCCCATGCCCGAGAACGGGTGCATAGACTGCCCAACTTGTGGTTACATAGCCAAGAACTCCTTTTCTCTGATTAGTAGAATCCTACGAACTATGTTTTGTTTTCTTTACTTCGTTTTATTTTATTTTGTGACAACCTACTAGACTAGTTGTAGCTCCATACTTTTATCGACTATCGGATTGTCTTAACTGACTTAAGAATAAGATCTTAAGTGTCCTAAACGTCCCCACATCCATGTGTTCGACCCCGTATATCTACTTTGACCCCATAATAAAGTTGTGGGGGTCCTTGAAGGTTTTGGGTTATAAATTCAAAGTTTGACCCTCCTTTGGAGCCGATCAGTGAGGTAGGCCACAACACATCCCAAAGTGAATTAGAGTGGAACTAGTCATGAGTGACGGTGATGCAAGAAAGATGATGGTTAGTCTTCAGCTAGAGATTGAGGTCTCATGGCCAATCGAAGATCATTGGGAGGAAGTGGCCCCATTTTTGAAAGAATAGTGGCCTGACACATTGAAGATCTACATATTTTCTAACATATGTGTAGTTTCCTTCTTCCCATCCCATACGGCCACCCAATAGGTGCTCGACGCAAAGTCTCTGATATTCACCACAACAAACTTCACCTATTTTTCTTGATGACTAGTTCCAGCCAAGAGATGCATAAAGGAAGGTTCAAATTCAGGGCCACGGGCATTCCCATTACCTGTCATGACCTCGGCTCCATTGAGAAGATCATAAAGTCTTTAAGATATGTTATCCAAATTTTCAAATGGAAAAAATGAGTGGACAACAAATCTAGACTTTTGATTCTAGTGGAGGCCTTCAATGAAGATATTCCTCAGTTTATTTCTATTTCCATGTTAATCGTAGATGCCTAGTAAACCTCATGATTGTGGCCTCTGAGAATAATGTATGGATACCTTTTCCCTAAACCAAGAAGGATGAGAGATGTTAATCCTCATTAATGTAGTATGTGGACCTTTCGATACAATGCAATCCATTCCCATGTTGATCATCCAAAAAAACTAGTCATAGATGAGCCCTATCATGCCCAAATCCAGAGTAGGTACAACCCTATCAGTCTCACCCCCTCTAGTCCAACATATGTTAACATTGGGCAGAATGAGGATCACCATAGAATACATCCTTTGCATAGTCACAAAGAAGAGCACATTGCTTCCTTGTCCAATCAGAACTATATGCATGAGAACAGACACAACAAGTCCATGATGAAGATGGAAGGAGAATGCACCTACCCACATGAGACTTGATGACTTGTTTGTATTTGATGAACCGAGGGACAAACATAGATTTACTCAAAGCAGTAGTCAATGTACACATGATAGATGTGCCACTACACTTTTATATAGAGCCAACAAACATCACGGAGATAGAGATCGATCTAGAGCTTGTCTGGTTCATCCTTATGGCAAATGCATGGACAAATATTTTGAATCCTCATAATAATAAGTTTGGTTTTGAAGGGAAGATCAATACATGATCTTGTGTCCACAAAGCCAATGGGGGAGTTTTTATTAAACTCCCAAGAGAATGATGGTGCAGCTGAGGTCTATCCTCCAATATGTTAAAGCACTTATTTTGGAGCATTAGGGGTGTCGTGTACAACTCCACTTGTAGATTCCTTGGGAGTCTATGCCGTCGACACCATCTGATGATTGTGGCTCTTTTCAAACCATTTCTACATGCGAATAGGGAAGAAGAGCTCGTTGACATCATGGGCCTTGAGTGGGTGACAGAAAATTATGAACATGATGGAAATTCCCTAATGTATCTCTAAAACCATATGTACATGTGTGTCATTCACAACACATCATGATCAAAATGATATCCAATGTAGGAAAGGAGATTTTCCTTACCTCTATATATACAAAATGTTCTGCATCAGGCAGAATAGATCTATGGCATTTCCTAGTGGACCTGGCTACTTATATTAGTCAAAGGAGATAGGAAATCATTGGAAACTTCAATAATATACACAATGCAATAGAAGAGAGGGGTGATATTGAACCCAATGTATAAGGGGTGATGGAGTTTGACAACCTAGTTTATGACATTGATGTTTTAGATATTCAATATGAAGGTAGTCACTTTACCTAGATCAACAAAAAATATCACACCGCTATTGTTTGGGAACGGTTGGATGACGGGTTTGTGAATGCTCTTGTGCTCCTGCTATAAGGGTTAAGCACTTAACCCAATTTAGAGTTTCTTATCATTGCCTTGTTGATATCTTTACATGAGAACCCAACTATCATAACACCTTGCCCCTTCTCTTTACATGATATGTGGTTGGAGCACCCAACTGCTTGTACACAATCATGGAGGGGTGAGGGACGCATATTACCAAAAAAAATTCCAAGATGAAGAATTTAAGGCAGATCTTAAAGTCTTAGAATTGTGATGTCTTTAACGGCGTACATCAGAAGAAGAGAGACCTTGAAGATGTGGTTCACAACCTATAGAAGGAATTCGATGAGAATCTTAATCTGACTAACAATCACAATTTGAAGATGGTTAAAGAAGAACTTGAAGGAAACCTTTGTCTGGGAGAATTTTTGTGGAAGGAGAAGGATTGCATCAACTGGCTAGACAATGGAGAACATAACACTATATTTTTTCATGTAGTGGTCAAATCAAAAAGGAAACCCAATATTATTCCATATCTCATCAGCTTAGAAGGATCACAGATAGATAACCCCTCCCTCATGGCCAATGAAAGAGCTTCTTTCTTTGAGTAATTCTATTCAATAGAGCATGGACGGATCCAATTTTAGGATGATCCATTCCTCCAACTTATTCCTTCTTCCCTTATTGTTGATGACATTTAAAATCTAATGAGGGTACTCACCGAGGTGGAATTATTGATACCATCAAGATGAAGGACAACAGAGTGGCATGGGGACCTTACGATTTCACTATCTACTTCTACATTACAGCATAGGACATCATCAAATGAGATTTCATGGACCTTTTTTATTTCTTCTTCAAAGGTTGAAAATTCCTCAAAAGCATTCTAAGTTGTAATATTGTCTTAATCCCAAAGACAGACCATTTGTGTGATCTAGAAAAACACTTCAAACATATTTCTATCAATAATATAGTTTTACCTATCATGGCTGGGATCATCATCAACTACGCTTGTCTTCCATCATTTTTGCACTCATATCTCCAAAACAAGGTGCCTACATCAGAAACATGGATATTTGTCTCAATAAACATCTAATTCATGACATCAAAAGTGACAGCGAAAATCCTAATGCAATAAATAAATTTGACATGTCAAAATCATATGATATGGTGGATTGGTCTTACCTCAGGGTTATTTTATTAAGATTAGGCATGATGAATGAACTAGTGGACTTGTGTTTGAGCTTTTTTAGGCTCATGGATGAGCGTTACTTTGAATGAATTCTCTGTATATTTTTTTTAGATGTAGATGGGGCTTAAGCAAGGAAATCCACTCTCTCATCCTCTTCATTCTTTTTAGGAGACTCTATGCAGATGTATTAAGCATGCCCTATGTGATAATTCTATTACCAAATTTGTGCCAAGCGGTAAAGGGTCATCCTCGACCATGCTTATACAAGTTGATAAAATCATCTTATTTACATGAGCCCTTACATCCTCTATTTATGGGGTCAACACCATATTCAGAGAATATGAGCTTCTATCAATATAGAGAATAAATGGGCAGAACTTAGGTTTTTTGTGAGGGGCAATCCATGACGTGTCTAGCAATCATATTACTAATATCTGGGGAGTCCCATTGATGGGTGATGTTTCCACATACCTCAGTGTCCCCATGATGAGAGGCAGATCAAAGATAATACATTTTAAGTTTTTGCTTGATAAACTCAAGAGGAAGGTTTCTTTATGGAAAGGCAACTTGTTATCGTTCCCAGACCACTAACTACTCATCACACAATCTCTCTCTTCCATCTCTCTCTATACGCTTGCTACCTTAGATGTCCCTGATTATGAAGAGCAATACTCTATGATGTCCTCCTTTCTGTAGAGGGGCCAATCTAATAACACATGCCACACTTGGGTAGCTTGGGATGACGTCACTCGACCATCCGTTAAGGGTGGTCTTAGGCTTCCATCTATTTAGCTCTCATCAAAGACCTACAAATTCAAAGCATGTTGGGAGATACTATGTGGAGAATCCATATGGGCAAGATTTTGAAGAAACAAATACCGAAGTTCTTACTGCTCCCATATCGGGCATTTCCCTACTCACCTCAAGTAGGGATCCTTCTCCTCCCCATATTGGCGCAAGGTTTGACGGTGCTTTCCGGCTATGCTTCCCCATTGCGATGGACTATTAGAAAAGGAAACATATCCTTCTATGATGACTTAAGGTGTGATCAACCTATTAGATTGAACACTCTGAATCCACAAGACTTGACTTGGATTCCAAAGTGGTTAACTTCTAGAGTCACTATTCCAAATGGGACTGGATGGCCCTTTCACATATTATCAATAATGAAGGGATTCACCCCATCACTTGATTAGGAGTTGATGTACGTGATTTGGATGACCAGTTGATTTGGTCCCCTAAATTGTTGGGGTTTTCATATTTAAATCTACAGAAAAGAGTACCACCAATGGAAACCATCTGCCATCCTCTACTTCTTGGACATGGAACTTCAAATCAGTGCCCTGATCTAAAGTAGTGATTTGGAAAGTTCTCTAGTGCACGATCCTGACCGACAACAATATTGCCAGATGCTAAATCTACTCAGCATCATGATGTGACTATTGTGAGCGTCATCAATCTGAATCTATGGAGAACCTTTTCCTCTATATGGAAGTAGTTGGGTTTCTCTGGGCCAAGTTCACTCATATGTTGATAATTGACGATACAGACTTCAGATATAACCTTGCTTAGTTCTTCATGTCCTTCCATCGTTGCCACTCCTTATATGGACTTAAGGGGTGGCTATTTTCGAATCTAGCATCTCTAATCTACTTTTGGAGATTCATATGCCAACAAAGATTTAAAGGCAAGACTAGCTCTTTTTCTCGCTTTGGGACTCCAACGTTTCTATTGTTCATCATTAGATGGCACATATATCATTTAGAAGAATAGATGACCAGAGTATGTACCTTTCCCCATAGGCACATGGTAATGATGAGCCACACCTAAAGCTTAAGAAGATTAGGTTGGTTAAATGGGAACCTATGGACCGTGTTAATATAAAATTGTACATCATGATCGAGTGTGATACGTCTACCGATAGTCATAGGAGATGATGTATGGTGAGGATCATCAAGAACTACCACGGTTATTCTAGGCTCACATTCCATTTTTGGTTAAATGGGTAATCCTACCTGGGAGTTTCTATGTAAGGTATCCTACTCACTTTGAAAATTACTAACGAGAAGAACTTGAATATTACCATGATAGAAACTGACGGCCAACATATAGTTGAGATCATTTGGGGTAACATTGTGTGTCCATGGAGACTTGCTCACTATGTTAGAGAGATAAAAAAGGATTTTCTTGATGAATATATCATTGCATTCTGTATACCAAAGGTGACCAATTTGGTGCCACATGAGATTGGTAGGTGGGGTTCAAACTCAGAGGAGACAATTGTGATTGCATAACCTAATCTTATTCTGATGCGCATATGTGGCATGATGATTTTGGATAGATTAGGAGTACCTTATATAGATATCTCTTGGAGATATTCTTAGGCAAGCTTTACCTGAAAAGGATACAACTCGAGGGGGTATACTTTTCATTTTACTTTGTGTTGATATATACATATAGAGTTTTATGCTTCGGTTGGGAGTGGGGCTTTTAGAAAAGTTAGTCGCATGTTATAAGTGGTCAATGTAATTCCTTGACAATTTTGTCTATAAGAGAAGTGTAGGATTAATAAGAGGATCTCCTTACTCATTTAATAAAAAAATATGCATACTAATATAGTTTTTTATATTTTCAGACTCGGTACCAACGACTTGTGTTGGTAGCACCAAGTTCTCTACTTCCTTAAACAGCTGCAACTAGGTCGGTACTATCAAGCTTAGTGATAGCGGCATCAACATGTCTTTAGATATCTTGTACTAAGTGTTGGTACCACTGAGTAGGTCTTGACAGCACCAAGTGTTGGTATAGTATGCCCAGAGAGCCAATCATGTGATGATTGCAATGAGGCATGTGATACTTAGTTTGATAATAATAAAGGCAATTTATGTCTATATGTTTAATCTATTTTGAGATAATGATATAACATGTTAGATGTCTAAAGAATCATATTACTCAATGACGTATGTCTTCAAGTTAAAGACCTGAACAATGAGATCATACAGATGTTAAGAGAATACATTCTTGTCATGTCCCTAGTTGGTTGTTATTGTGGAAATAACCATAGACATCAATAACACAAAAGACTAGAGTGTGTGTTGGTTGATGACAAAATCTCATCAGTCATGATATATGATATCAAACCAAGCACATAGATACATGTTAGAGAATAGTGTATCAGATAGACCCACTGTAAGAGTGATGCATGGAAACCACACTTGGTTAGTCAGGATCATCTCTTATAGTATTGGTGGTGATTGTGGTTTTTAGACCTAAAATCACTACACTCATCGCATGTGGTTGGGTACACTTTGACATCATCAAACGCAGTCCTGAAACATGGGTTGTTATAACGGTGATGATTGGGTGACTTTGACACATGGGGACTTGACTGTGAGTGACAGATATGGAATTTGTCTCTCCTAAGGGAGAGTGATAATGTGGCCACTTGAGGAGTGAGACTGAGAAATGCATGGCCATGCACATGTAAAGTCAATATATGATATTGAGCTTACATATATCTCAGACAGTCTACTCTGAATCAAGAAACATGGATTGAACGTTTGTAGAGGATGACAAGTCCATGCCTCGAGTTCAATCCAGATATCAGCCACAAAGGAACTATACATTCATTGTAACGCCAATAACAGGTTGTAGTTTGAAATTTGTTCTCCAACTTTCCTTTTTACTTGGGTAGCACTGATGTGCGACTAGGCACCACTCTTTGGTTGTGATGTCATAAGTTAGTTATGGACATTCACTACCAATGTGAAATGGAACCTATAGGGTCACACACATAGGATTAACCTGGAAGAGGAGTTTATCCATGAATGATGTTTAGATTGATTACTAAAGTGTTTAGGTACTCAATTAAACATTCAATCAATAGACTTGACTCAGAATCATCAAGTTCAAGTGTTGAACCAACTGATTAGAGTGTCAGATTGATTGAGAACTGCATTGACTGAGTTCTGCACAACCTGGACCACCAAACGACCGGTTCACTGGGTGAACCAATCGGCTCATGGTCAGTGAGACATTCAGTTCACTCTAGTGAACCGATCAGTTCACTTGGACCAAACGAGCAGTGTTGGATTTTCCCATTTTGTGAGAAACGATTTTCATTTCACTTGTTCAATTCGATTGGGACAAGAATTGATCTTTACATTAATTAGCAACAAATAAAGAAAGTCAATTTTGGGCAAGTTTGGGAAGTGAAATGACCGGTTCACTGGGTGAACCGGTCGACTCACCTGCCCAAACGACCAGTTCAGTTATGAACCGATCGGCTCACCTGTCCAAATGACTAGTTCAGTTATGAAACGATCGGTTCAGCTCCTGCAGTGCAATCAGTTCATAGAAAAATTCAGACCCTTCTACTCCCGCACAGACCGGGAACCCTGACCCTGCCCTCTACAATAAATATTGGGGTATAGGGGGCTTTTCAGAACACACAACTCAGAACATCAGTTGCTCTGCAGAGTTGTTGTCCTCTCTGGTTGTGGTAACCAAGAGAGCCCAAGCAAGTTCTACCCATCCAGGGAGGAACAACGAGGGAAAGACCATTGTAGAAAAGCAATTGGTGGTGGGAGAGTGTGTAACTCCCCTCCAAGCACATATATGATAGTGGAAGCAAACCCTATGTTTTCCATAACATGGGTCACTTGGCTCGGAGTAACATTACAAAACATGATATTCAATAGTAATAAGATAAATGAAACACCTTGCATTTATCAGAAATCTTTATTCATACATTGTTCTTTGAAAGATAATACTATTAACATCAACTATCTCATCTTTAAACTAACATCTACTACATGAAAGGTAGAACAAATCTATGACATAATTCTTCTTTGGAAACTTGATACTGGATCTTCTAAGGTGTAGATGGCACCCACCAAGCTAAGTCATGGAAAGTTCTACTTTGAAGCACTCATTTCAATTTCCTTTGCTCCTTGATCTACGGACATCTCATCCCACAGCCATGTGAAAACACAAACACACATCAGTAAGTGACACTATACATTTTATAAGAACTGAAAAGTAAGCATATATACTTGACTTGAGGGAAAAAACTTAATATGAATTTAACTTAAGCATTCTTGATTACATGATTCTTATAACATGAAGAATTAAATAGTAATATATGCATCTCTCTATGATGCCCACTTAAGAGCACATGATTTCTAGGAAAGCCCATGATGACACGAATGCCCATGATTTGGATATCAAAGCCCATAATTCGCATGAATGCCCATAACGACCATAAAGGTCCATGATTTGAGAAGCATATAAAAATTGATTCAGTTCCAATTATCTTGACATTAACATTACCATAAAATGAATTAAATCTTGAACTTGAATCTTAACATGATGGGATTTCTCCCTCTTAAAACATGAACTTTAAATCCATTAATCTTTGATCATTAATCATAATCTTTAATCTTAATGAAATTGATAACCATAAGACATAGGATATAGCAAACATCAATCAATTTATATGATGAACATGATTTGAGCATTAAACTTGAAATTGAAAGAATAATTCCTAAATCATACATAGCACACAATTCAACCAATGTAAATATGTATAGTGGCATGACATGCTTACTTGGAGAAAAAAATATCCTTAAGTTAGGCCTTCTTAGTCATGTCCAACTCCTAAACCACCTGAAAATATCATACATACATCAAATTCTATCTTAAGATGACCTTAAACCCTAATACTAGGTCTTTAGGAAAATCGGATCTGATTTACATGAATTAGGATTTTAAACCAATGAAATCAAGTTCCTTACCGAAAAACCTATGCAATGACTATTTTTGTGTATTTTTTTATAAAGCATGTATTTACTATGACTTTTATAAACTAGGACAAATTGAAATTTTAATTAATTATTTACTTACCTATATTCCTTCTTTTGGGCCGGCCAGGCCTCACAACAGGTGCACACGAATTGGGCCCAAATCCCTCTACCAAAAGACAAACAATAGGGCCCCGTGCCCTATCCTTATTCTCCAGTGGCATGACTTCTTCCTCAATTCCCCATAGCTAGGACTACGTCCCGTCTGTGATCTCCAGTGGATGATCATTTCCGGCCTTGCCCCCTGCTGTCGGGGTTGGAGTGGAGAAATCTCCACCAAGGTCTTTATGAGAGGGGCAAAACAGATAACTAAACCTAGGGTCGTCGTCTCCGCAATCGTTGTCATCGATCTATTGTGGTCGCTAGGGATTTGAGGCAGGTTGCCACCATGGTCAACGGTTACATGTCTATTAATCAGAGAGTTTGTAGGGTTGCTGCCAAGGACTTGGTCTCTTCATCAGTGTTGCCCAAGACATGGCATGATCCATAACACCTGGGTCAAAAGGATATATCGGTGGATGTCGACGATGGTGAGTAGGTGATGGAGAACCAGCAGCACCGTTCAGATCCATCGATGGTAGGGATTGTAGGAATAAGGTGTTGATGGATGGGTCTGATATCATGTGCCAATATTATAGACCTATGGATGTCCGCTTTAAGGGTAGCTTGGTCTCAATATGCTATCCATTGTTGTTTCTTGCTTTAGGGCTCCTGTGGAGGCTGCGGGGAAGAGGGAGATCAGGTTGGTTTTACGTTGTCATTGAGGGATGGTAAGGGGTATCTTACGTTCATTACATCTTCTTTAGGGTTTGGTATGCATGTCTTATATATACAGAGAGTTGGGGAGGTTGGAAACCGCAGACTACTGGAGTCCAGGGAGAGCACAACTCCTATTCCTTCTGATGTAGACTCCTACAAAAAGTAGGAGATGAGGGTTGACCCTCAAATCTTGATCTAGTAGTTCAAAAAGAGCCCGTGTCCAGACATACAGACAGGGATCCACGTGACGGTAGTTGACTAATAAGAAACGATGTAAAACCATAGTCCATATTATGATTATTAGGATAGTTAATTGCATTTTCTTTCTAAATCAAATTGGAACATCTAAAATTGTCCAACTATAAAGAAAATTGGTGCATTAGCTAATTCGAATATCAACATAGCTTTCTATTTTGAGGGTCATAAGCATTGATGCTTTCCAATATAGGATAAACATGTCTTTAATTTAGTCTTATCTAAAGTAGATTAGTGTCTCATACTTTAAAGGGAGTTACTTATTATCAAGATAAATCTAAATAATTTTAATTAGATCTGATTGTGAATATTTAGTTAGGTCAATTTCACTTTGAACTCTCAAGTGTCACATGTTGACTAATTAAGGTTTTATTGGTGAAATAATATACAATTGAGTTTCTAAAGTGCAAATATCTACTAATTTTTGAAAAACATGATTTTACTAACACCTGGATACTTATAATCACATTTAGGTTAAATCGGATCTTCAAATGTCAATTTGAAAAAAAATATAGGGATCCAAATAGAGATCCATTCACAAGTTTAAAATTTTGAGGATGTTATAATTCTACCCACCTTGGAAAAAATTTGTCCTCGAAATTTCATGATACTACCCTCCTTAGGGTTTTCCATAATCTGTGTATTCTTGTTCTCTAATATCATCTTGAAGTCTAAGTATGATACTTAAGATATGATCCTCTCATGGTTAAATATGTAACCCAGAACTAAGATCTATACATATTACTAAAGAAGCTTGGAATCTATCTCATAACATCATCGTTGACATGACAACAGACCTCTCTTACCTATTTTCTTGGGGGTTTTATTCTACCATGGACCTTACTTGTGTATCTGATTAGGTTTAGGTGACTATATGTCTCAAACTTTAGGGCTAACTCTTGTATTATTTGTCGCCTTTAGATACATGTCGACAGCTCATATATTCAAAGGTGACCTAATTTGTCACACTTATCTTAGTACCTCCCTCATGTACATGTCCCATACCACACACACTTGAAAGGACAAGACAAGCATGCTTATGCATATAACATTCTCTCTACAAAATCTCATGAGCATGTGTCCCAAACCATAAACATGTGGGAAAAAGAGATAGCATGCTATATAAAACTCTATAGTTAACATAAAAATGCAAAACATGTAGGCACATAACCCTAATATTTATCTAAACCTTTGTCTCATATCTAGACCTCTACTTTGGTTTCCCTTGCCTTTATATTAATCTTCTATATCTAGGGCTTAGAACAATGTGAATCTTTAGCTTAGTGGCCATCTACTCGTTGCCCTGATACCATATTGTAATGCCCCTCCAAGCACATATATGACAGTGGAAGCAAACCCTATGTTGTCCATAACATGGGTCACTTGGCTCAGAGGAACATTACAAAACATGATATTCAATAGCAATAAGATAAATGAAACACCTTGCATTTATTGGAAATCTTGATTCATACATTCTTCTTTGAAAGATAATACGATTAACATCAACCATCTCATCTTTGAACTAACATCTACTACATGAAAGGTAGAACAAATCTATGACATAAATCTTCTTTGGAAACTTGATACTAGATCTTCTAAGGTGTAGATGGCACCCCACCAGCTAAGTCCTGGAAACTTCTACTTTGAAGCACTCACTTCAATTTTCTTTGCTCCTTGATGTAGGGACATCTCATCCCACGACCATGCGAAAACACAGACACACATCAATAAGCGGCACTATACATTTTATAAGAACTAAAAAGTAAGCATATATACTTGACTTGAGGGAAAATCCTTAACATGAATTTAACTTGAGCATTCTTGATTACATGATTCTTATAATATGAAGAATTGAATAGTAATATATGCCTCTCTCTATGATGCCCACTTAAGAGCACATGATTGCTAGGAAAGCCCATAATGCTAGGAAATCCCATAATGGCATGAATGCCCATGATTTGGCTATAAAAGCCCATAATTGGCACGAATGCCCATAACGACCATAAAGGTCCATGAATTGAGAAGCATATAAAAACTGATTTAGTTCCAATTATCTTGACATTAAAATTACCATAACATGTATTAAATCTTGAACTTGAATCTTAACATTATGGGAATTATCCCTCTTAAAACATGAACTTTAAATCCATTAATCTTTTATCATTAATCTTAATGAGAATGATAACCATAAGACATAGGATATAGCAAACATCAATCAATTTATATGATGAACATGATTTGAGCATTAAACCTGAAATTGAAAGCATAATTCCTAAATCATACATAGCACACAATTCAACAAATGTAAATATGTATAGTGGCATGACCCGCTTACCTGGAGCAAAGCACATCCTTAAGTTAGGCCTTCTTAGTCACGGTCAACTCCTAAACCACCTGAAAATATCATATATACATCAAATTCTATCTTAATATGACCTTAAACCCTAATACTAGGTCTTTAGGAAAATCAGATCTGATTTACATGAATTAGGATTTCAAACCAATGAAATCAAGTTCCTTACTGAAAAACCTATCCAATGACTATTTTTGTGTATTTTTTGATAAAGCATGTATATACTATGACTTTTCCAAACTAGGACAAATTGAAATTTTGATTAATTGCTTACTTACCTATATTCCTTCTTTTGGGCTGGCCTGGCCTCACAGTAGGTGCACACGAATTGGGCCCAAATCCCTCTACCAAAAGACAACCAACAGGGCCTTGTGCCCTATCCTTATTCTCCAACGGCACGGACGCTTCCTCAATTCTTCAAAACTAGGACTACGTCCCGTCTATGATCTACAGAGGTCTCGTATGTAATCTCTAGAAGACGATCACCTCTGACCTCACCTCCTACTGTGTAGGTTGTAGTACAAAAATCTCCACCAAGGTCTTCATGAACTGGGCAAAACAGATAACTAAACTCAGGGTCTTCATCTCTGTAGTCGTTGTCATTGACATGTGGTGGTTGCCAGGGATTTGAGGTAGGTTGCCACCATGGTCAACAGTTGCAGGTCTATTAATCAGAGAGTTTGCAGGTTTGTTGGCGAGGACTCGGTCTCTCCATCAGCGTTGCCCAAGATAGGGCATTATTCGTAACACCTGGGTCAAAAGGATATCGGTGGAAGCCGACGATGGTGAGGAGGCGATGGAGAACCAGTAGCACCATTCAGATCCATCGCTGGCAGGGATTGCAGGAATAAGGCATTGATGGATGGGTCTGATATCATGTGCCAGTATAACAGACCTTTGGATGTCCTCTTGAAGGGTAGCATGGTCTCAATATGCTATCCATAGTTGTTTGTTTGCTTTAGGGCTCCTGTGGAGGCTACAGGGAAGAGCGAGATCAGGTTGGTTTCTGGGTTTATACATTGTCATTGAGGGATGGTAAGGGGTATCTTGCATTCATTACATCTTCTTTAGGGTTTGGTATGCGTGTCTTATATAGAGAGAGAGTCGGGGAGGTTGGAAACTATAGACTACTGGAGTCCAGGGAGAGCAGAACTCCTATTCCTTCTGACGTAGACTCCTACGAAAAGTAGGAGATGATGTTTGACCCTCAAATCCTGATCTAGTGGTTCAAAAAGAGCCCTTGTCCAGACATACAGACAAGGATCTGCGTGACAGTAGTTGACTAATAAGAAACGATGTAAAACCATAGTCCATATTATGACGATTAGGATATTTAATTGCATTTTCTTTCTAAATCAAATTGGAACATCTAAATTGTCCAACTATAAAGAAAAATGGTGCATTAGCTAATTCAAATATCAACAGCTTTCTATTTTGAGGGTTACAAGCACTGATGCTTTCCAATATAGGATAAACACGTCTTTAATTTAGTCTTATCTAAAGTAGATTAGTGGCCCATACTTTAAAGGGAGTTACTTATTATCAAGATAAACTTAAATAATTTTAATTAGATCTGATTGTGAATATTTGTTTAGGTAATTTGCACTTTGAACTCTCAAGTGTCACATATTGACTAATTAAGGATTTATTGGTGAAATAATATACAATGGAGTTTCTAAAGTGAAACTATCTACTAATTTTTGAAAAACATGATTTTACTAACACCTTGATACTTATAATCACATTTAGGTTAAATCGGATCTTCAAATGTCAACTTTATAAAAAAAAATAGGCATCTAAATAGAGATCCATTCACAAGTTTAAAATTTTGAGGATGTTACAATTCTACCCACCTTGGAAAAATTTCGTCCTCAAAATTTCATGATACTACCCTCCTTAGGGTTTTCCATAATATGTGTATTCTTGTTCTCTAATATCATCTTGAAGTCTAATTATGATAGTTAAGATATGATCCTCTCATGGTTAAATATGTAAACCAGAACTACGATCTATACATATTACTACTGAAGCTTGGAATTCTGATTTTACCATGGACCTTACTTGCTTATCTGATTAGGTTTAGGTGACTATATGTCTCAAACTTTAGTGCTAACTCTTATTTTATTTGTCACCTTTGGATACATGTCGGCCGCTCATATATTCAAAGGTGACCTAATTTATCACACTTATCTTAGTACCTCCATCATGCACATGTACCATACCACACGCATTTGAAAGGACAAGACAAGCATGATTATGCGTATAACATTCTCTCTACAAAATCTCGTGAGCATGTGTCCCATACCACAAACACATGGGAAAAAGAGAGAGCATGCTATATACAACTCTATAGTTAACATAAAATTCCAAAACATCTAGGCACATAACCCTAATCTTTATCTAAACCTTTGTCTCATATGTAGACCTCTACTTTGGTTTCCCTTATCTTTATATTAATCTTCTATACCTAGGGCTTAGAACAATGTGAATCTTTAGCTTAGTGGCCATCTACTCGTTGCTCTGATACCATATTGTAACACCCCTCAAAGAGCATATATGACAATGGAATCAAACCCTATGTTGTCCATAACATGGGTCACTTGGCTCGGAGGAACATTACAAAACATGATATGCAATAGCAATAAGAAACATGAAACACCTTGCATTTTTTGGAAATCTTGATTCATATATTATTCTTTGAAAGATAATACTATTAACATCAACCATCTCATCTTTGAACTAACATCTACTACATCAAAGGTAAAACAATTCTATGACATAATTCTTCTTTGGAAACTTGATACTAGATCTTCTAAGGTGTAGATGGCACCCCACCAAGCTAAATCTTGGAAACTTCTACTTTGAAGCACTCACTTCAATTTCCTTTGCTCCTTGATCTAGGGACATCTCATCCCATGGCCATGCGAAAACACAGACACACATCAGTAAGCGGCACTATACATTTTATCAGAACTGAAAAGTAAGCATATATACTTGACTTGAGGGAAAAATCTTAACATGAATTTAAATTAAGCATTCTTGATTACATTATTCTTATAACATGAAGAATTGAATAGTAATGTATGCCTCTCCCTATGATGCCCACTTAAGAGCACATGATTGCTAGGAAAGCCCATAATGCTAGGAAAGCCCATAATGGCACGAATGTCCATGATTTGGCTATAAAAGCCCATAATTGGTATGAGTGCCCATAACGACCATAAAGGCCCATGATTTGAGAAGCATATAAAAATTGATTCAGTTCCAATTATCTTGACATTAACATTACCATAACATGAATTAAATCTTGAACTTGAATCTTAACATGATGGGATTTCTTCCTCTTGAAACATGAACTTTAAAATCATTAATCTTTGATCATTAATCATAATCTTTAATCTTAATGAGAATGATAACCATAAGACATAGGATATAGAAAACATCAATCAATTTATATGATGAACATGATTTGAGCATTAAACTTGAAATTGAAAGAATTCCTAAATCATACATAGCACTCAATTCAACCAATGTAAATATGTGTAGTGGCATGACCCACTTACCTGGAGCAAAGCACATCCTTAAGTTAGGCCTTCTTAGACATGGTCAACTCCTACACCACCTGAAAATATCATACATACATCAAATTCTATCTTAAGATGACCTTAAACCCTAATACCATTTACATGAATTAGGACTTCAAACCAATGAAATCAATTTCCTTACTGAAAAACCTATCCAACGACTATTTTTGTGTATTTTTTGATAAAGCATGTATTTACTATGACTTTTCCAAACTAGGACAAATTGAAATTTTGAATAATTGCTTACTAACCTATATTCCTTCTTTTGGTCTGGCCTGGCCTCACATTAGGTGCACACAAACTGGTCCCAAACCCCTCTACCAAAAGACAACCAACATGGCCTTGTGCCCTATCCTTATTCTCCAGCGGCACGACCGCTTCCTCAATTCCCCAAAACTAGGACTACGTCCCATCTACGATCTATAGAGGTCCCATCTGTTATCTCCAGCGAACGATCACCTTCGGCCTCGCCTCCTGCTGTATGGGTTGTAGCGAAGAAATATCCACCAAGGTTCATGAATGGGGCAAAACGGATAACTAAACCCAGGGTCTTCATCTATGTCGTCGTCGTCATCGATCTGTGGTGGTTGTCGGGGATTTGAGGCAGGTTGTCACCATGGTCAACGGTTGCAAATCTATTAATTAGAGAGTTTACAAGGTTGTTGGCGAGGACTTGGTCTCTCCATCAGCGCTACCCAAGATAGGGCATGATCTGTAACACCTGGGTCAAAAGGATATCGGTGGATGACGTCAATGGTGAGGAGGCGATGGAGAACCAATAGCACCGTTCAGATCCATCACTAGCAAGGATTGTAGGAACAAGGCATTGATGGATGGGTCTATAATCATGTGCTGGTATTACAGACCTATGGATGTCAGCTTAAAGGGTAGCGTGGTCTCAATATGCTATCCATAGTTGTTTGGTTGCTTTAGGGATCCTATGGAGGCTGTGGGGAAGAGGGAGATCAGGTTGGTTTCTGGGTTTATACGTTGTCGTTGAGGGATGGTAAGGGGTATCTTGCGTTCGTTACATCTTCTTTAGGTTTTGGTATGCATGTCTTATATATACAGAGAGTCGGAGAGGTTGGAAACTGCAGACTACAGGAGTCCAGGGCGAGCAGAACTCCTATTCCTTCTGATGCAGACTCCAACGGAAAGTAAGAGATGAGGGTTGACCCTCAAATCATGATCTAGTGGTTCAAAAAGAGCCAGTGTCCAGACATACAGATAGGGATCTGTGTGACGGTAGTTGACTAATAAGAAATGATGTAAAACCATAGTCCATATTATGAAGATTAGGATAGTTAATTGCATTTTCTTTCTAAATCAAATTGGAACATCTAAAATTGTCCAACTATAAAGAAAATTGGTGCATTAGCTAATTCGAATATCGACATAGCTTTCTATTTTGAGGGTCACAAGAACTGATGCTTTCCAATATAGGATAAACACGTCTTTAATTTAGTCTTATCTAAAGCATATTAGTGACCCATACTTTAAAGGGAGTTACTTATTATCAAGATAAACTTAAATAATTTAATTTGGTATGATTGTGAATATTTATTTAGGTTAATTGTACTTTGAACTCTCAAGTGTCACATATTGACTAATTAAGGTTTTATTAGTGAAATACTATACAATTGAGTTTCTAAAGTGCAACTATCCACTAATTTTTGAAAAACATGATTTTACTAACACCTTGATACTTATAATCACATTTAGGTTAAATCAAAGCATCAAATGTCAATTTAAAATAAAAAAAATCAAGGATCTAAATAGAGATCCATTCACAAGTTTAAAATTTTGAGGATGTTACAATTCTACCCACCTTGGAAAAATTTCATCCTCAAAAATTCATGATACTACCCTCCTTAGGGTTTTCCATAATATGTGTATTCTTGTTCTCTAATATCATCTTGAAGTCTAATTATGATACTTAAGATATGATCCTCTCATGGTTAAATATGTAAACTTGAACTAAGATCTATACATATTACTAATGAAGCTTGGAATCTATCTCATAACATCATCATTGACATGACAACAGACCTCTCTTACCTATTCTCTTGGGGTTCTGATTCTACCATGGACCTTACTTGCTTATTTGATTAGGTTTAGGTGATTATATGTCTCAAACTTTAGTGCTAACTCTTGTATTATTTGTCGCCTTTGGATACATGTCGGCCGCTCATATATTCAAAGGTGGCCTAATTTATCACACTTATCTTAGTACCTCCCTCATGCACATGTCCCATACCACATGCACTTGAAAGGACAAGACAAGCATGCTTATGCATATAACATTCTCTCTACAAAATCTCATGAGCATGTGTCCCATACCACAAACACGTGGGAAAAAGAGAGAGCATGCTATATACAACTCTAGAGTTAACATAAAAATGCAAAACATCTAGGCACATAACCCTAATCTTTATCTAAACCTTTGTCTCATTCTATACCTCTACTTTGGTTTCCCTTATTTTTATATTAATATTCTATACCTAGGTCTTAGAACAATGTGAATCTATAGCTTAGTGGCCATCTACTCGTTGCTCTGATACCATATTGTAACGCCCCTCCAAGCGCATATATGACAGTGGAAGTGAACCCTATGTTGTCCATAACATGGGTTACTTGGCTTGGAGGAACATTACAAAACATGATATTCAATAGCAATAAGATAAATGAAACACCTTGCATTTATTAGAAATCTTGATTCATACATTATTCTTTGAAAGATAATACTATTAACATAAACTATCTCATCTTTGAACTAACATCTACTACATGAAAGGTAGAACAAATCTATGACATAATTCTTCTTTGGAAACTTGATATTGGATCTTCTAAGGTGTAGATGGCACCCCACCAAGCTAAGTCCTAGAAACTTCTTCTTTGAAGCACTCACTTCAATTTCCTTTGCTCCTTGATCTAGGGACATCTCATCCCACAGACATGTGAAAACATAGACACACATCAGTAAGCGACACTATAAATTTTATAAGAACTGAAAAGTAAGCATATATACTTGACTTGAGGGAAAAACCTTAACATGAATTTTACTTAAGCATTCTTGATTACATGATTCTTATAACATGAATAATTGAATATTAATATATGCCTCTCTCTATGATGCCCACTTAAGAGAACATGATTGCTAGGAAAGCCCATAATGCTAGGAAAACCCATAATGGCACAAATTCCCATGATTTGGCTATAAAAGCCCATAATTGGCACGAATTCCCATAACAACCATAAAGGTCCATGATTTGAGAAGCATATAAAAATTGATTCAGTTCCAATTATCTTGACATTAACATTATCATAATATGAATTAAATCTTGATCTTGAATCTTAACATGATGGGATTTCTCCCTCTTAAAACATGAACTTTAAATCCATTAATCTTGGATCATTAATCATAATCTTTAATCTTAATGAGAATGATAACCATAAGACAAAGGATATAGCAAACATCAATCAATTTATATGATGAACATGATTTGAGCATTAAACTTGAAATTGAAAGCATAATTCCTAAATCATACATAGCACACAATTCAACTAATGTAAATATGTATAGTGGCATGACCCACTTACCTGGAGCAAAGCACATCCTTAAGTTAGGCCTTCTTAGTCATGGTCAACTCCTAAACCACCTGAAAATATCATACATACATACATACATCAAATTCTATCTTAAGATGACCTTAAACCCTAATACTACGTCTTTAGGAAAATTGGATATGATTTACATGAATTAGGATTTCAAACTAATGAAATCAAGTTCCTTACTGAAAAACCTGTCCAGCGACTATTTTTGTGTATTTTTTTGATAAAGCATGTATTTACTATGACTTTTCCAAACTAGGACATATTGAAATTTTGATTAATTGCTTACTTACCTATATTGCTTCTTTTGGGCCAGCCTAGCCTCACAACAGGTGCACATGAACTGGGCCCAAATCCCTCTACCAAAAGATAACCAACAGGGCCTCGTTCCCTATCCTTATTCTCCAGCGGCACGACCGCTTCCTCAATTCCTCGAAACTGAGACTACATCCTGTCTGCGATCTCCAGCGGATGATCACCTCCGACCTTGCCTCCTACTGTACGGGTTGGAGTGGAGAAATCTCTACCAAGGTCTTCATGAGTGGGGTAAAATAGATAACTAAACCCAGGGTCTTCATCTTCGTAGTCGTTGTCATCCATCTGTTGTGGTCGTCGGGGATTTGAGGCAGGTTGCCACCATGGTCAACGATTGTAGGCTTATTAATCAGAGAGTTTGTAGGGTTGTTGGTGAAGACAGGGCATGATTTGTAACACCTGGGTCAAAAGGATATCAGTGGATGTCAATGATGGTGAGGAGGCGATGGAGAACCAACAACACCGTTCAGATCCATCTAGGTCAATTGCACTTTGAACTCTCAAGGGTCACATATTGACTAATTAAGGTTTTATTGGTGAAATAATATACAATTGAGTTTCTAAAGTGCAACTATATACTAATTTTTGAAAAACATGTTTTTACTAACACCTTGATACTTATAGTCACATTTAGGTTAAATCAGAGCTTCAATTGTGAATTTGAAAAAAAAATCAGGGATCTAAATAGAGATCCATTCACAAGTTTAAAATTTTGAGGATGTTATAGAGTGTGTCGGTGATTGGTCTAAATAGAGATCCATTCACAAGTTTAAAATTTTGAGGATGTTACAGAGTGTGTCGGTGACTAGTACACTGACAGAAAGGGACAAATCCTTCTAGTCTGTCCATCAGGACGACTAGATTTCCCGGTGGTCCGTGTGGACTATCTATAGAGATGGGAGATTTCTGTCACTCAGGCGGACGACCATCAACCGCAGTTTGGGTTTATACCAGGAGCTGCACAGACATCGTCAAAGACTAGGTGGTTGAATACCACACTAGTTGTGAGGTATTATCGATGAGAAAGCCTCATGACTAGGTATATTTTGCTAAACCATCTTTCCTATTTTGTCAAAAAATGATGGGTGCCCAAACGAGCGATTGGAGGATTGAGATGACCGGTTGAGGTGTGAGACGAGCAAATGGTGGCCTAACAAGGAGCATGACAACCCGACGAACCAACTGTCTGGGGGTGCCATACAATCGGTTGGTAACAACCAACCGACCGCCCAGGAGGCGAGCCAATCAGTCATAGGATGAGTTGATCAACCCGGAATGGCTCAAGCACAGATCTTCATCAACTATAGGTTGTTGCATATGATGTAGACCTAGATGACCATAATTCCTTGTGGCTCAAGAAATTATAATAGGATGGCCATAATCATCACTTTATCGCTTCACATGTTTTCTTGTGGGATATAGCATGTATATGATACGTACTATATATGTGGTGATTGGATATGTATATGTATATGTACTTATACCATACCCCTCAAGTAAAATATTAAAGTCTAAGATGCCTTCCATAAGTGGCACACATGATAAGCTTGATCGACCAAGTGTAGGTTACTCCAAAGCGTGGTGCACGGCCCATCTTGTGGAAGTGTGATAGTAGACATGTAGGTTCTGCCAAAGCAGGGTGCATATTTATCGTGTCGGCTTTTAAGTCAGACTTAACTGGTGATTCTTAGAGAGTCTAAGCTCCAGAGGCATGCAGATGATCATGGCAAAAAGTTGCACATGTCATCTATCTAAGAGTTGCATATGATGCAATTGGCATGATGGCCTACCTAAATAATCAAGTTGTGGGCGATCAACCAAAGTTGACTCATAATTTAATGAAATATGGATCTTGGCCACTGGAAGGTTGTACGCTACAATCTTCTGAATTGATGGTGAGGGCTATCAATTTGATCAAAATAGTGGGAGAAATAATTAATTAAAGACCTAATTAATATTGTCAACTTTATCAAATCAAACAAATCAAAAATGTTTTGAAATGTTGCAAAATTCTTTTATAGAATCCAAATGACAAACACAAATACATTATCATTGTGATTAGTTCATAAATGGGATAAACTTTAAATCTGGTTTGGGACCTTTGAGAAGTGTTCTCAATAGTGAGTGTAAACTCTAAAGTCATTGAAAGACCAGAGCCAGTAGAACCACTCCAAATGCGCCTAAGGCTAAAATTGGATGCTTACTTGAAGTATGACAATGATGCCTAAGACATCAAGAACCTTATGCTGAGCTATATGAACTATGAGTTGCATAAATATCTTGAAGCATGGACATTCTTGAGATGGTTATACATCTTAAGAATCATGTAAAGCGTGAAAGGTATAATGTCTTCAAAGCGATATTTGAGTATAATCAGACAGATGGAGATCAAGTATAATCTCATATGCTCAATATGATTGTGCATATAGATCAACTGTGATTTTTTATAGGTCAAGAGTTGACCAAACATATGATTCTACAAATTGTTGTGTAAATCATATAGTCACTTTATCAAATGTTGAGAAACATTGGCCAAACCATTGTCTGAATTGCTTGGCATATTTGATGCCAAAGAATGAATGAAGAAAGGATAAGTCTTGTGATAATGATCAATAGAGTGAAGTCTGTAGACTAAAGCAAGGTCAAGAAATGTTCTGAAACCAAGCTTTGGTCCAAGCCTTCATCACTCAAGATATGGAGATGAGTAAGTTGGAAAGGGAAATAACCTCTTTATAGAGGATCTTAGGAAGATGAAAGAGAGATAGAGATCTCTACTTCAGGACCTAAGAAGAAGTAAGCTAGAAACTATGTAGAGCAAGAGTTACTACCATTACAATTACAATATGACATTCATGGGCATATAATAGAATTACTGAGTTGCTATTATACATCTGCCATCAATTAAATTGACATACATCTTGTATGGACAAGGGTGTAATGAACTGATGTTTCATTTCAAAGAAATGATCTTTGATGGCAATGCCTATGTCTCATCAACTATACTTGATAGTTAAAGAGACAAATGCATGTGACACACGTAATGAATGACATGATAACTCAAACTTGAATGCCTATAACATAGTCATCTGTAGTGCATAAATGAGAATTGCATTTCTAGAAATCCATATGATGGTTATCTAGACTCATTTTGGTTATTGAACCAATAGAGACATACTAATATCATTCATTGTACAATATGACAAAGTTTCTTCACTAAATGTAGTGGGAGAACAATTATTCTATTAAGGATTATACATATTGATGTTTATAGACCTTTTAGAATAAATGCTAAAGGTAATCAATAGTACTTCAATATATTTACTTATGGCCTCAGTAGATATGGTAGTTTGTATTTGATAAATACAAACATGAATCTCTTGAAGTTTTCAAGGAGATCATAAATGAAGTACATTACAAAATTGGTATAAGTATTAAATTTCGATATGATCGATATGGAAATACTTTGAACCAAGAGTTTGAGAACCTTCTGGAAGATCATGATAATGTATCATGATGGACTCCATATGAAACATAATGATAGTGTATCATGAGAAGTGTATCAGAAAGAAGAAATCACACATTGATAAGTCAGAGTGTGATTACTAGCTAAAACTTCAAATTTCCTTTAGAGCACATGCTTCACACTGGGAATAAAGAGAACCACAAAATGTTGTAGAATCTTAAGGTTCCATAAGTAACACACAGAACTCATGGTTCTGGTAGAACATGCCTAGAGCTTGAATGATATATGATATCTTATGGACAAGAAAGCAGTGAGTTGATCATAAGATGAGTCAATAGTCTACATAGAAGCTAATGAGAGCCAGAAATTGAGATATGGATTGAAGCCATGAAATCCAAATGGACTCCGTGTACATCAGCAAAGTATGACCTTAGTTGATCCACCTGAAGGGGTAAAACCCATATGGTACTTTTGGGTCTTTCAGAAGAAGACTGGCATGGAGGTTAAGTTGGCTGAAAAGAGTTTCTAACAAGTTCAAGGTGTTGAACATGGTGAAATCTTTTTAGCAGTTACCATGGATAAATCCATTTGGATAATGCTTGCCATTGTAGCTTAATGTGACTATGATATTTGGCATATGGATGTGAAAACCACATTCCTTAAATGGAATATTGTATAGGATGTGTATGTGACACAGCCTAAAGGTTTTATAAATCCAATAATGCAAATAAAGTCTATAAAGCTGCATAGATCAATCTTTGGATTGAAGCAAGCACCTTAGAACTGGATCTTCAATTTGACAAGATAGTCAAAAAGTTTGACTTGAGTCAGAATGAAGATGTAATGTGTAATTACAAGAATTTAGTGGGAGCATATATATATTCCACATATTGATGGGGAGTATCATCCTTATAATACAAAATCTAACAATGAAGTGCATTCAAAAAGGTTTTTAGAGAAGCATCCTATGTGATAGGAATTAAGATCTATAGGGATAGATCAAGAGGGGCTTCTTGACCTAGGAAAGAGGACATACTTTGGTTAGATGTTGAATGAGTTCAGCTTAGTGAGAGAAAACTTATCCATGTTCCATGGAGTTAGTCTCTCAAGAGCCAAGTGTCCCAATTCTTATGAATAATAAGGAACACATGGATAGAAGCCATATGCATTTGCAATTGGATCTATCACGTATGAACTCATATCATTATCTTGTATGTATTGGACATGACAAGAAAATATGAACTGATTATCTTGTATGCATTGGACATGACAAGAATATATGAACTCATCATCTTGTATGTATTGGACATGACAAGAAGATATGAAATCATCATCTTGTATGATGAGATGATATAAATATCCAGTTATCTCATATCTATTGGACATGATGAATGGATACCTGTCAAACTCCAGTAAGAGTTACTGGAATACCATGAAGAACATCTTTGTGTACTTGTGAAGTACTAAAAGGATTAGTTCTTTAGTTATGGTAATAAGGAAGAATTGGGTGTAAAGAGTTACACCGATGCAAGCTTCAAGCCTTGTTTTCATCTTCCTAGTCACAAGACTACTTCACTTGGAAACTGATCCCATAGAAAAGAAATCATTAGCCTAGAAGAAAAAAAGTAGGCCTTCTCTACAATATAGTTGTTCTGCCCCTCCCTCGAATAGTATTTTGACTTCTGAAATGACAAAATTGTGTTTGACCTTGGAATAAGAATTGTTAGTTGGAAATGTTCCAACATAAAACAATTGATAAATTCTACAATAAGAAGTTGAGTACCTTAGTGTTACAAACACTATAAAGGATGTTGTATGGATCTAGAAGTTCATATGGATGAACTTATGGGAGGTTCTGACCATTGGGGACTCTATAGTAATATTGTGACAACAATGGAGCTACTGGTTAGGCAAAGGAATTTCAAATAGCATACTATGACACTTCCATCTCATAGGAGTTGTCGTACAGTGAGGGGATGTGAAACATGCAATATACTGACTTGAAGAAAATGTTGCTTACCCGCTATAAAAGAACTTGTGTAGCAAAAACATGAGGGACATGTTAAGATCACTTGGAATATGATTCGTGGGTGATTGGCTCTAAGTGCAAGTGGGAGTCTGTTGGTATAGTATGCCCAGAGAGCCAATCATGTGATGATTGCAATGAGGCATGTGATACTTAATTTGATAATAATAATAAAGGCAATTTCCATCTATATGTTTAATCTGTTTTGAGATAATGATATAACATGTTAGATGTCTAAAGAATTGTATTACTCAATGACATATGTCTTCAGGTTAAGGACTTGAACAATGAGATCATAAAAATGTTAAGAGTATACATACTTGTTATGTCCCTAGTCTATTGTTATTGTGGAAATAACCATAGACATCAATAACACAAAAGAGTGTATGTTGGTTGATGACAAAATCTCATCAATCATGATATATGATATCAAACCAAGCACATAGATACATGTTAGAGAATAGTGTATCAGACAAACCCACCATAAGAGTGATGAATGGAAACCACACTTGGTTAGTAAGGATCATCTCTTATAGTATTGGTGGTGATTGTGGTTCTTAGACCTAAAATCACTGCACTCATCACATGTGGTTGGGTACACTTTGACATCATCAAATGTAGTCCTGAAACATGGGTTGTTATAACGATGATGATTGGGTGACTTTGACACATGGGGACTTAGCTATGAGTGATAGATATGGAATTTGTTCCTCCTAAGGGAGTGTGATATCCTAGCCACTTGAGGAGTGAGACTGAGAAATGCATGGCCATGCACATGTAAAGTCAATATACAATATTGAGCTTACATATATCTCAGACAGTCTACTCTGAATCAAGAAACATGGATTGAACATTTGTAGAGGATGACAAGTCCATGTCTCGAGTTCAATCTATATATCAGTGATAAAGGAACTACACATTCATTATAACACCAATAACAAATTGTAGGTTGAAAGTTGTTCTACAACTTTTCTTTTCACTTGGGTAGCATTGATGTGCGACTAGGCACCACTCTTTGCTTGTGATGTCATAAGTTAGTTATGGACATTCACTGCCAATGTGAAATGGAACCTATAGGGTCACACACATAGGATTAAGTTGGAAGGGGAGTTTATCCATGAATGATGTTTAGATTGATTACTAAAGTGTTTAGGTACTCAATTAAACATTCGATTAATAGACTTGACTCAGAATCATCAAGTTCAAGTGTTGAACCAACTGATTAGAGTGTCAGATTGATTGAGAACTGCATTGACTGAGTTCTGCACAACCTGGACCACCAACCGACTAGTTTACTAGGTGAACCGATCGGCTCATGGTTAGTGAGATGACCGGTTCACTCTAGTGAACCAATCGGTTCACTTGGACCAAAGGAGTAGTGTTGGATTTTCCCAATTTGTGAGAAAAGATTTTCATTTCACTTGTTCAATTCGATTGGGCCAAGAATTAATCGTTGCATTAATTAGAAACGAACAAGATAAGTCAATTGTGGGCAAATCTGGGAAGTGAAATGACCGGTTCAATGGGTGAACCGATCGGCTCACCTGCCCAAACGACTAGTTCAGTTATGAACCGACCGACTCACCTACCTAAACGACCAGTTTAGTTATGAAACGATCGGTTCGACTACCGTAGTGCAATCAGTTCGTGGATAAATTCGGACCCTTCTACTCCTGTACAGACTGGGAACCCTGACCCTACCCTCTACTATAAATACAGGGGTATAGAGGGCTTCTCAGAACATACAACTCAGAGTATCAATTGCTATGCAAAGTTATTGTCCTCTGTGGTTGTGGTAAATGGGAGAGTCCAAGCAAGTTCTACCCATCTAGGGAGGAACAATGAGAGAAAGACAATTGCAGAAAAGTGACTGGTGGTGGGAGAGTGTGTCGGTGACTAGTACACTGACAGAAGGGGACAACTTCTTCTAGTCTGTCCATCAGGATGACTAGAGTTCTTAGTGGTCCGTGTGGAGTATCTATAGAGGCGACATATTTTTTCCGCTCAAGAGGACGATCGTCAACCACAGTCCGGGTCTACACCAGGAGATGCACAAATGTCGTCGAAGACTAGGTGGTTGAAGACCACACTAGTTGTGAGGTATTGTCGCTGAGCAAGCCTTAGGACCAGGTATATCTCGCCAAACCATCTTTCCTATTACATAGTTGTTGATGCGATCTACTGGTTATGGGTTTGTAGTTAGATAAAAAATTTGTTTCCATTGCATGTTCTGTCCCACAAAACCCAACACCGAGTTGTCAAGATAGTGTTCCTATCATGTTGTGGGTATTGCCGAGTTGAGTGTCAGTAGTACTGAGTTGTCATCTTACAAGCACTAAAATTGCTTCGATAATACTGGGATCTCCATGTAGTTTTGTTGACTTTTTGTGGTACAAACCATGTTATTAGCACTGAGATGCGTCTCTGTAGCACTAACTTTGACTTCATTACACCTTGAACCTAAAATTACAAAATCAAAGTAATAAGACAAGAATAAATATGATAATTCATACAAAATATAAGTAAAAGAGATGGAATTGAAATATAAAGGTTTCAAGGTTGTTTCATCACATTATAGGCAAAAACATATAAAACAGATGATGAATGCACAAGAAATAACCTACATTGGGCTATGATATATATATATATATATATATATATATATATATATATATATAATTTGTGTGCATCAATCACATACTCTATTTAATTAGTCTTGCTTCCTTTCTTGATCCAAGTTAGAGTTCAAATCTAGGCAGCATTGAGGCTCTGGGTCATAATTCTGACCCATGCCATGCCTTTCTCAGACTCTAAGTTCCTAATTTCCATTCCCTCCTCATTTTTTCCTTATCACTCCATATTGATCTCTACTTCTAGTTCCTCACACACACCATGCCTCCTCATGGTATTTTTTTACCAAATTTTATGATGTTTCATGTTTGATAGAGTTACCCCCAACCCTGGCTTTTCCATTTAGGTTATGTCCTTCTCCATTTACAATCCCATATTTTTCAATACTTATCCTCTACAAGTATCTATTTCGACGCCCTTTTGTCAACTCCAGGATTGATCCTCTACAAATCATTTTCCTCAGGTCCTTGTGGCCTAGTCTACCCAACCTCATTGGTTTGATTGTGGCACCACAAGATTGACAACACATTTTAAAATGTGAGGGGCCCACCAACCATCTAGAATGCTTTGTGGCATTTGTCTAGAGATAATCATGTTATTTTCTTCACTTGATTTGTAGTAAGTTTCTATTTCCCTCTTTCACCCTCCTCTTTACTATTTCCCAAAAATGAGGCACATGTGGCATTCTCGATCTAGACATGTTCTTTTTTGGTTTTTCTTCCTATAATAAAATTGTGATTTTGGGAGCTAGTCTGAAGCATCATTGTGGGTTTCTTTGAACCTTATCTTGTCACATGTTTCATGCTCCTTTCCTAACATGGTGGAAGTTGTTTTCTTGGCCTCTGGATTCCTTGCTACCAGTGTTTGGGTTCATCAATACTACTAAGATCCAGAGAATGTAGAGGAACTCTCATTTGATTGTTTTAGTTCCTTGGATATTTTTTATATTCCAAATATTGAGCATCAATAGCTCAACTCCATGCAGAGTTAAGGAGAACAATGGTGTTAACATGTTCACATATTTTCCCATTTTTTATTTATTGTCATGTTGTTTATGGGAATATCCATCTTTTTTGCGATATCAATTATTTTGACCATGTCTAGTTTGATCGTGAACAATGATTTATATGCCCCATTATGCTATATGGTTTTATAGTCATTGTAGGAGTGCATAGATAATGTGGCAACACATCCCACTATCACACAGACAGCGAGGTATTACGCAAAAACGTGCGGAAATCACCATAACCACATATTACCAAAAACACGGGTTAATTAAAATCGTTTGCAGAAAGCTGATAAACTGAGAAAACTATTACATTCAAGTCCTCGTCCTGCAAGGAAACAGGTTATATATACATGTACAAGATCTGATACGTGTCCATAGCTTAGAGGAACAGCTGTCTATCCATCACATGAGTTCACCACCTGATCATATACATAAAGGCCCACATCCGGCCAGCAACAGGATATACAAAACATCAATGATCATACATCGTGAAACAACATCAAAACACTGCCAAGGACCTGAGAGTACATGGATGACTCTAGACTCTACTACAAAACATCCAAAACAGTAGCATATCCATCGTTTGCCTTTTACTGCTCGTCTAGCTGCTCAGCCGCAACTCCGCGACCACCACCACGCCTAGCTCGGCTACCTAAAAAGGTTGTAAACCAGCGGGGTGAGACACACAATCCCAGCGAGAAGCATAACTCCCCGCCGCAACTACAGAACCTCAGAAAGATAAAGTTATAGCAACAGATAACTAATCATAGGTATAACAAGAGCAGTTTAGGTAAAGCAAAGCTATTCTTACCGACGAGCTTACCGGCTGTACAAAAGGCATATAACCCATTCTTCTCTATGCAACATGAGTAACAAGAGAAGATATATTACTATGTACATGATTATCAAGATAAGAGATAATGCCACATGACATGAGGAATATAGAAGTAACTGCAAGGTATAACAGATTAACTACACAAACAAGGCTTCAACCAATGTTCTGTGTTTTGCCTTAGTAATTTCTATATGGCTCGATTACGTATTTCATTATGCCCTGAGGAAGTGAACCGTACCGTTCAAGTCCAACCTTCAGCTGCGAAGCCCATAGCCGGTGCCATACAAGGTCAATGAAAGAGTCGGACTTCACGACCTCACCCTTCGTGGTCAGTGCACGAAACAAAAGTAGGACCGTAGTCTCATGCTTGAGTGGCCTTAGCCACAGGGCCAGCTCTATAGGCTACCCTTTCTAGCCCGCCTCGGTACAGGTCTCGATGCTAGTATATTTGAGCCATGAACGTCTTCATGCTCATCACATTGAGCCATGGGCTTACTCACCATGCTCTTCATATATATATATATATATATATATATATATATATATATATATATATATATCTGAGTCTACAACCGTAGCTCGATTCCCTCTCTGTTTCAGGCTAGGAGAAACCACACATATTCAACAATATGCGCTTCTAGGTTAACCCGTAGGAGAACCTGTTTCACCATCACCAGCTGTTGACGATGATGGATCTATGGCCAGGGCAAACTACATGATATATTCCACTGTAATTATTTAGTATCTTTTAGATGGATTGCAAGATTCAACCAAGTTGTATAACATGCAAATATAATAGGAAATAAACAACATAAGCTCAACATTATGCTTTTATTGTAGTCACATCAACCTGATCCATCTCAAGGATCCAACATCACATGTTATCACTTGGCCTCTTACTAATCATCCAGATCCATCTCAAGGATCATCACATACCATGGGATCTCAATCCCTCATCATGTATTGCCACTGCCTCTCAAGGCTTACTTACATCATCATGGGACAAACACATCATATATGCAATCTCTTCAACAAGAATAATTATCAAAGTGATGTTACTCATCACATATGTCTCATAGTCTATTCATGGCTAATCATCACCTGCATGGTTAATGAACACAATAATCACAGGCTCAACAGAAAGACTATGCCTACCAACATAGAGTGACAATCAAGGCTCTATACTTATCAATCATACAACAACTGGTGATCATGTGCATAAGATACATCATTAGGCATACCACTTATATGCTTACCAATACCTCAACTTATACTCATATATATCAGGCACATTACCAAACAACCCACACTACATACTTATCATTTTCCTTAGCATCATACAGATAATCATGATGATCACTTCATGCATATAGTCATGTGGAATATAAAGAACAAGCGTTATCATTACCACTACCATTACCATTCATTAAGTAAACCACTTACCATTATTTTTCTTAGCATTAACAGGTAATCACTTTCATATGTATAGCCAGGCTAAGATAGATGAACCCTCTTAATCATAACGAGCACTTATCTATATAAGAAGTTACCATCGTTTTAATTAAAACATAACCCTAAGGCTGTTTTCATGATACAAGGAACCCTCACAAAAGATGTCAAGAACCCTCACAAAAGACTGTATCGGGCAACCTGCCCTCACCCAAGATCAACACACAACAGCCTGCAACGCTGCGTTGCCACTAAGGCAACCAAGCGTGCAATGCGCAACGTGCGTCGGGGGGGTGTCGGGTACTTCAGCATATCGGGCAACACCCATCACCACTTGGTGTTATCGGCCGATACAAAGGCAGTGTGACGCCCGTCACAGCATAGGGTGTCGGCCGACGCAGGTCAGTATGATGCCCGTCACAGATCACTCAGCAACGCCCGTCACGGGGCAGCTATCGGCCAAGATCAAACCACAAAGGTATCGTTCAAAGGAAGGTAACACATTCATCTATCGTGCAACTAACTGATCAAGGTCTAACGGCAGTCACGGGGCAAGGAAAAGGTTGTGACGCCCGTCACAGGTCAGCGTATAATGTCCGATACAACAGCCTATCGTCCAACACTGCGTAGGAAATTGGCAGACTTCGTCAATCTGTCCACTATCACCCAAATGAAATCATGATTCCTAGTTGTCTTGGGTAGACCAACTACGAAATCCATGGTTATATGATCCCATTTCCACTGTGGTATCGGCAAAGGTTGCAACGTACCTGCCAGTTTCTGATGTTCAGCCTTCACTTGCTGACAAACCGCGCATCTTGCCACGAAATCAGCTACATCTTTCTTCAGGTCGGGCCACCAATACAAGTCCTTCAGACTATGATACATCTTGGTGACACCTGGATGCATAACATACATCGACATGTGTGCTTACTTGAGCACTAACTTCCTCAGATCATCAGCATCTGGAACCACCATCCTATCACAATAGCAAACTAGCCCATCCTCGGACTCACGGAACCCATCACGCTTCTCACTACCGAACTCTGATCTGATCAACTATACCGCATCATCTGTCTGATGTGCATCTTTGATCTAGTGTCTCAGCGTAGGCCTGAATTGCATCTGTGCTAAAAGACCAGACAACAAGGAAACTTCCATCTGCACATTCATCTGCCGCAAAGAAACAAACATATCTCGCCTATGGCATACCAGAGAACTCAACTGTGCCTTCTTTGAAGAAAGAGAAGAAGACTTTCTACTAAGTGCATTAGCTACCACATTCGCCTTACCAGGATGATACTCGATAGTGCAGTCGTAATTGTTGATCAACTCCATCCATGGACGTTGTCGCATGTTCAACTCATGCTGCGAAAAGATGTACTTTAGATTCTTATGATCAGTAAAGATCTGACACACTTCCCCATACAGATAGTGTCTCCAAATATTTAATGCATGAACCACTGCTGCCAACTCCAAGTCATGAGTTGGACAGTTCTCCTCATGTTTCTTGAGCTGTCGCGAGGCAAAAGAAACCACATGATCTTCCTGCATCAGCACACAACCTAAACCTTTCCTAGAAGAATCACAGAAAACAACATAGCCTTTCCCAAGCTCTGGCAGGATTAACACTGGAGCACTGGTCAACTTCTCCTTCAAACTCTAGAAAGCTTGCTAACATCGATCATCCCAAACAAAAGGAACATCCTTTCTAGTCAACTTCGTCATCGGTAACGCAATCGCACTGAAGTCCTTGATAAACCTCCGGTAGTATCCTGCTAAACCAAGGAAACTACAAACTTCTGTCGGCGTCATCAGTTGTTCCCAATCCGCAACTGACTCTACCTTCTTCATATCTACTTTGACTCCTTCAGCAGATATTACATGACCTAAGAAAGTCACTTCTTCCAACCAGAACTCACACTTACTGAACTTGGCATACAATTGGTGTTGGCGAAGAAGAGTCAATGCTAGACGAAGATGTCACTCATGCTCTAGCCTGTCTCGACTGTAGATCAAGATGTCATCTATAAAGACTACAACAAACTGATCGAGGAACGGACGGAACACTCGGTTCATCAGATCCATGAAAGCAGCAGGTGCATTGGTTAATCCAAATGGCATAACCACAAACTCAAAGTGACCATACCTCGTTCTAAAAGCTGACTTTGGTATGTCATCTGCCTTAATCCTCAATTGATGATATCCGGACCGCAGATCGATCCTTGAAAACACTGTAGCACCATGCAACTGATCTAACATATCAACTATCCTCGGCAACGGGTACTTGTTCTTGATCGTAACCTTGTTAACCTGTTGGTAATCTATGCACAACCACATCGATCCATCCTTCTTCTTAACAAACAACACTGGAGCACCCCAAGGTGACGTACTCAGTCGGACGAAACCTTTCTCCAACAACTCTTGCAACTTCTTCCTTAGCTCTGCCATCTCTACTGGAGCCATCATGTACGGTGTCTGTGCAACTGGCTGTGTTCCTGGAACCAGATTGATCTCAAAATCAATCTCTCGGGGCGGAGGAACACCAGGAAACTCATCAGGAAACACATCTGCAAACTCTCGGACAACTGACACCTCCTCGAGGCTCAGAACTTTCGCCTTGGTATCTACAACGGTATCCACCACGTGAGCTAAGAACGCCTCACATCCTTGTCGTAACAACTTATCTGCCACCATAGCTGATACTAAACATGTCGGAAGAATCTTCCTGTCTCCTTGGAAGATCCACTTTTCTCTACCATCATTGAACATCGCCTGCTTGGAACCACAGTCCAAAACAACCTTATACTCCTCTAAGGTATCCATCCCAAGGATAACGTCAAACCCATGCATATCAAGTGGTACAAGATCCACTTGTATGCGGTGTCCCGAGAAAGATAAGACACAAGATGGACACTCTTCTCGATACAACAAGGAACCATCAAGAGGGGTTTCTAACAACAAACTATCCTCCTTACGATTAACAGGTAAAGGATAGTTTTCAAGCATACTATGGGCAATAAAAGAGTGTGTAGCACCCGGGTCAACCAGAACAAATATAAAGCAAGAAGAAGACATATCAGAATGAAATAACTCCATCTGACATGTCACTACTCGCGGGTTGACTATCTCCTCTGGCTGACTCCTAGCATAGAATCGAGCCGTTGCTTGCTGTCCACGTCCTTTGCTTCCTTGAGCAGACGATCCTACCTGAGATGCTTGGTCGCGTCCTCGCCCTCTGCTACCACTAGGATGTTGTCTATCTGACCCCTGAAGATTCTGCCTTGGCTGTTGTGTCACTTCCACATCTCTATTCGGGCAATGTAACTTGATATGCCCAGTCTGACCACAAAGGTAGCATGCCCTCTCTTCCAACCTTGGCCTAGATGGCCCTGTCACTGCCACTGAACCTGTGTTGTGTGCCTTAGATGGCAAAGAAACATAACATCTTCCCTTACTCGGAGACCACTGCGAAGGTACACCAGAACCTCTCATTACTGATGACGATGAAAACTTGGGCTTCTTGAAGCCACCAAACCTCTGCCCCTGAAACTGAGTAGGTCTCTTCTTAGCCATAGACTCTCTCTTCCCCCTTACTGATCGTTCGATCCTCCAGACAGATTCCACAAATGTAGCGAACCACTCTCGGTTCTCCAACGCAGACACAGGTGTTGTCAGCTCAGAACTCAAACCCTTCTCGAAACGTCTGATCCGCTCCTCATCTGTCGCTACCATGTGAGGACAAAACCTCAACAGATCCATGAACTTGGCCTCATACTCAGTGATGTTCATCGTTCCTTGTCACAAATGCTCAAATTGATGGATCTTCTCATCCAGATACGTTTTTAGAAAGCATATGCTGACAAACTCATGCCGGAAAACTTTCCAACAGATCACCTCACCAGGCCGCTTCTCTTCCTCGATGGTCCACCAATGACCAGCACTACCCTTCAGAAGGTAGACAGCGTGCTTTACTTTGTCTGCTTTGGGGATGTCGAGGATCCGGAAAGCCTTCTTAAGACTTGTCAGCCACAGATCTGCATCCGCTGGATCAACCGTTCCAGCATAATCTGAAGCTCTGACTCTGCGAAGCCGCTCGAAGGTCTTCCCAATACCCGATGCTTCACCATGGGGAACTTGTGCTCGCGGGCAACCGCTCAACCATGAGATTCATCATAGCCATCATCTGCCCCATAAGCTGTTGGTAAGTAGGATGTTTTAGAATGGCTGGGTTAGGTTGGGGGATCTCAGGCACTCGATCTTCATGTGCCTGACTCTCAGCTCCATCAACTGATGCAACATCGTTAAACTCAGGAGCATGTTCTTCATTGTTTCCAGACATCTTGACTTTTCTTCCGCTGAGTGCAGAAGACGATCATAAGAAATCTGGACAACTCACAAGAATAGACACAACCTAGTCCTAAATCCCTGTAGACTCAGCAAACCTAGGGCTCTGATACCAAAAACTTGTGGCAACACATCCCACTATCACACAGACATCGAGGTGTTATGCAAAAACGTGCGGAAATCACCATAACCACAGATTACCAAAAACACGGGTTAATTAAAATTGTTTGCAGAAAGCTAATAAACTGAGAAAACTATTACGTTCAAGTCCTCGTCCTGCAAGGAAACATGTTATATATACATGTACAAGATCTGATACGTGTCCACAGCTTAGAGGAACAACTGTCTATCCATCACATGAGTTCACCACCTGATCATATACATAAAGGCCCACATCCGTCCAGCAACAGGATATAACAAACATCAACGATCATACATTGTTAAACAATGTCAAAACACTGCCAAGGACCTGAGAGTACAAGGATGACTCTAGACTCTACTACAAAACATCCAAAACAGCAGCATATCCATCGCTTTCCTTCTACTGCTCGTCTAGCTGCTCGACCGCAACTCCGCGACCACCACCACACCTAACTTGGCTACCTAAAAAGGTTGTAAACCAGCGGGGTGAGACACACAGTCCCAGCGAGAAGCATAACTCCCCGCCGGAACTACAGAACCACAAAAAGATAAAGCTATAGCAACAGATAACTGATCACATGTATAACAAGAGCAGTTTATGTAAAGCAAAGCTATTCTTACCGACGAGCTTACCAGCTGTACAAAAGGCATATAACCCATTCTTCTCTATGCAACATGAGTAATAAGAGAAGATATATTGCTATGTACATGATTATCAAGATAAGAGATAATGCCACATGACATGAGGAATATAGAAGTAACTGCAAGGTATAACAGATTAACTACACAAACAAGGCTTCAACCAATGTTCCGTGTTTTGCCTTAGTAATTTCTATACGGCTGGATTACATATTTCATTATGCCCTGAGGAAGTGAACCGTACCGTTCAAGTCTAACCTTCAGCTGCGAAGCCCATATCCGGTGCCATACAAGGTCAATGAAAGAGCCGAACTTCACGACCTCACCCTTCGTGGTCAGTGCACGAAATAAAAGTAGGACCGTAGTCTCATTCTTGAGTGGCCTTAGCCACAGGGTCAGCTCTATAGGCTACCCTTTCTAGCCCGCCTCAGTACAGGTCTCGGCGCTAGTATATTTGAGCCATGAACGTCTTCATGCTCATCACATTGAGCCATGGGCTTACTCACCATGCTCTTCATATATATATATATATATATATATATATATATATATATATATATATATATATATATATATATATATATCCGAGTCTGCAACCGTAGCTGCACTCGATTCCCTCTCTATTTCAGGCTAGGAGAAACCACACATATTCAATAATATGCACTTCCAGGTTAACCCGTAGGAGAACCTGTTTCACCATCACTAGCTGCTGACGATGATGGATCTATGGCCAGGGCAAACTACATGATATATTCCAATGTAATTATTTAGTATCTTTTAGATGGATTGCAAGATTCAACCAAGTTGTATAACATGCAACTATAACAGGAAATAAACAACATAAGCTCAACATTATGCTTTTATTGTAGTCACATCAACATGATCCATCTCAAGGATCCAACATCACATGTTATCACTTGGCCTCTTGCCAATCATCCAGATCCATCTCAAGGATCATCACATACCATGGGATCTCAATCCCTCATCATGTATTGCCACTGCCTCTCAAGGCTTACTTACATCATCATGGGACAAACACATCATATATGCAATCTCTTCAACAAGAATAATTATCAAAGTGATGTTACTCATCACATATGTATCATAGTCTATTCATGGCTAATCATCACCTGCATGGTTAATGAACACAATAATCACAGGCTCAACAGAAAGACTATGCCTACCAACATAGAGTGACAATCAAGGCTCTATACTTATCAATCATACAACAACTGGTGATCATGTGCATAAGATACATCATTAGGCATACCACTTATATGCTTACCAATACCTCAACTTATACTCATATATATCAGGCACATTACCAAACAACCCACACTACATACTTATCATTTTCCTTAGCATCATACAGATAATCATGATGATCACTTCATGCATATAGTCATGTGGAATATAAAGAACAAGAGTTATCATTACCACTACCATTACCATTCATTAAGTAAACCACTTACCATTATTTTTCTTAGCATTAACAGGTAATCACTTTCATATGTATAGCCAGGCTAAGATAGATGAACCATCTTAATCATAACAAGCACTTATCTATATAAGGAGTTACCATCGTTTTAATTAGAACATAACCCTAATGCTGTTTTCATGATATAAGGAACCCTCACAAAAGATGTCAAGAACCCTCACAAAAGACTGTATCGGGCAACCTGCCCTCACCCAAGATCAACACACAACAGCCCGCAACGCTGCGTTGCCACTAAGGCAACCAAGCGTGCAATGCGCAATGCGCGTCGGGGGGGTGTCGGGTACTTCAGCATATCGGGTAATGTCCATCACCACTTGGTGTTATCGGTCGATACAAAGGCAGTGTGACGCCCGTCACAGCATAGGGTGTCGATCGACGCAGGTCAGTGTGACACTCGTCACAGATCACTCATCAACGCCCGTCACGGGGCAGCTATCGGACAAGATTAAACCACAAAGGTATCGTTCAAAGGAAGGTAACACATTCATCTATCGTGCAACTAACTGATCAAGGTCTAACGCCCGTCACAGGGCAAGGAAAAGGTTGTGACGCCCGTCACAGGTCAGGGTATAACGTCCGACACAACAACCTATCGTCCAACACTTACTTGTATCTTGCAAGGCTAGGGCTAGAGGGTTGTCGGGCAGCACCTCTCCACTCTCATGTCGTCCAAGGTACATCACACAAGGTCATCTTCTACCTCAAGCACAAGGCACCCAAAACCCTAGAGGGTCAAGAACACAAGCTCACCAAGAAACCCTAAACCATAAAGAGGATCGGCCAACAAGGATACTAAAGCAAGATACAAAACTAGAAACAACATATAAGCAAGAAAGGAGATAGTGTAGCTAGGGTTAGAAGTTATGCAACCTGCCTTAAGCAAGCTCCAGCACCACCAAGCAAAGAAGAAGAAGCTTCAAGGGATATCGGCCACCAGGCTTGCTCCTTCAAGGGGTATCGGCCACCAACAAGTAAGGAGAGAGTTGTGTCGTGCACAACAAGATGGAGAAGAAGCTAAAGGACCAAAGGGACTCAAAGCAAGGAAAGGAACCGCATAAATAGGAGGAAAGGGAGGAGAAAACAAGGTAGAGTAAGGTAAGGTGTCGTCCACCTAAGGACACTTGTCCTAGAGCACAAGCCACCACTCTAGCAAGCCCTAAACACATGTCCAAGGTCATTGCCATATGCAAGCATCATGCACCAAGTGTCCACTAGTGGTGACACAAACGAGGTCAAAGCTAGGTCAAACACCATGGGTGACACAACAACTTGCACCATGGGCGACACAACAAGGTACCATGGGCGACACACACACATGTTAGCCGATACACTCCCAATCTTGGGTGATACACTCATCCCTTGGCCGATACAAGGCTCAACCAAGCCAAAACAAGGCACCTCAAGGCCCAATAAGCTCAACCAAGGCCCAAAAGAACTCAAACAACGAGTCCAAGCCTTCCTCTCAACACTAGAGGAAGAAAAGAGAGAGAGGAACACCTCACAAGGTGGCAAACTTGCCCACAAAACCCTAGACTTCAGTTATTTGCAAGTAGCTCTTCCAACTCTCAATAAAGCACAACCAAACCCTAATCACCACTAAAGGTGATTAGCAAGCACCAAAGCATCAAGGTTAATCAAAACAAACAGGGTAAACCCTAAATGAAGGTCAGGGTCCTTACAAGCTAACCCCCTTCAAGGGATTTCGTCCCCGAAATTTGAAGAGAAAAGCGAAGGATACTTCCTCTTCATCTCTTCCTCAAGCTCCTGTGTGGCTTCCTCAACGCCACGATGATGCCAAAGAACCTTCACAAGAACCAGGTCCTTCCTCTTCAGCTTCTTGACCCTTCTGTCAAGGATCACCACAGGACCTTCCTCGTAGGTCACATCTTCATCAAGCTAAGGTGTACATCCCAGTTTCCTAAAAACTGCAAAACACAAGCTCGAAGGAGATCTTCCAAAGTCTGAATAGTCCTTTCAGACTGTCCATCCGTCTGTGGGTGAAAGGCGGTACTGAACCTCAACTGCGTTCCCAATGCTTTGTGCAACTATTCCCAGAAATGACTCGTAAACTGAGGACCTCTGTTAGAAACTATCCTTGCTGGCACACCATGCAAACGTACTATCTCATCCCTATACACTCGAACGAGTTTCTCAGTCGTATACGTCGTCTTCACTGGTAGGAAATGGGCAGACTTCGTCAATCTGTCCACTATCACCCAAATGGAATCATGATTCCTAGTTGTCCTGGGTAGACTAACTACGAAATCTATGGTTATATGATCCCATTTCCACTGCGGTATCGGCAAAGGTTGCAACGTACCTACCAGTTTCTGATGTTCAGCCTTCACTTGCTGACAAACCGCACATCTTGCCACGAACTCAGCTACATCTTTCTTCAGGCTGGGCCACCAATACAAGTCCTTCAGACTATGATACATCTTGGTGACACCTAGATGCATAGCATACATCGACATGTGTGCTTCCTCGAGCACTAACTTCCTCAAATCATCAACATATGGAACCACCATCCTATCACGATAGCAAACTAGCCCATCCTCGGACTCACGGAACCCATCACGCTTCTCACTACCGAACTCTGATCTGATCAACTGTACTGCATCATCTGTCTACTGTGCATCTTTGATCTGATGTCTCAGCGTAGGCCTGACTTGCATCTGTGCTAAAAGACCAGACAACAAGGAAACTTCCATCTCCACATTCATATGCCGCAAAGAATCAAGCATATCTCGCCTATGGCATACCAGAGAACTCAACCATGCCTTCTTTGAAGAAAGAGAAGAAGACTTTCTGCTAAGTGCATCAGCTACCACATTCGCCTTACCAGGTTGATACTCGATAGTGCAGTCGTAATCGTTGATCAACTCCATCCATCGACATTGTCGCATGTTCAACTCATGCTGCGAAAAGATGTACTTTAGATTCTTATGATCAGTAAAGATCTAACACACTTCCCCATACAGATAGTGTCTCCAAATCTTTAACGCATGAACCACTACTGCCAACTCCAAGTCATGAGTCGGATAGTTCTCCTCATGTTTCTTGAGCTGTCGTGAGGCAAAAGAAACCACATGATCTTCTTGCATCAGCACACAACCTAAACCTTTCTTGGAAGCATCACAGAAAACAACATAGCCTTTCCCAGGCTCTGCTAGGATTAACACTGGAGCACTGGTCAGCTTCTCCTTCAAACTCTGGAAAGCTTGTTGACATTGGTCATACCAAACAAAAGGAACATCCTTTCTAGTCAACTTCGTCATCGGTAACACAATCGCACTGAAGTCCTTGATAAACCTCCGGTAGTATCCTACTAAACCAAGGAAACTACGAACTTCTGTCGAAGTCTTTGGTTGTTCCCAATCTGCAACTGACTCTACCTTCTTCGGATCTACTTTGACTCCTTCAGTAGATATCACATGACCTAAGAAAGTCACTTCTTCCAACCAGAACTCACACTTACTGAACTTGGCATACAACTGGTGTTGGAGAAGAAGAGTCAACGCTAGACGAAGATGTCTCTCATGCTCTAGCATGTCTCGACTGTAGATCAAGATGTCATCTATAAAGACTACAAAAAACTAATCTAGGAACAGACAGAACACTCGGTTCATCAGATCCATGAAAGCAGCAGGTGCATTAGTTAATCCAAACGGCATAACCACAAACTCAAAGTGACCATACCTCGTTCTAAAAGCTGACTTTGGTATGTCATCCGCCTTAATCCTCAACTGATGATATCCGAACCGCAGATCGATCCTTGAAAACACTGTAGCACCACGCAACTGATTTAACAGATCATCTATCCTCGGCAACGGGTACTTGTTCTTGATCATAACCTTATTCAACTGTCGATAATCTATGCACAACCGCATCGATCCATCCTTCTTCTTAACAAACAACACTGGAGCACCCCAAGGTGACGTACTCGGTCAGACGAAACCTTTCTCCAACAACTCTTACAACTGCTTCCTTAGCTCTGCTATCTCTACTGGAGCCATCTTGTATGGTGTCTGTGCAACTGGTTGTGTTCCTAGAACCAGATTGATCTCAAAATCAATCTCTCGGGGCGGAGGAACACCAGGAAACTCATCAGGAAACACATCTGCAAACTCTTGGACAACGGACACCTCCTCGAGGCTCAGACCTTTCGCCTTGGTATCCACAATGGTATCCACCACGTGAGCTAAGAAAGCCTCACATCCTTGTCGTAACAACTTATCTGCCACCATAGCTGATACTAAACATGTCGGAAGAATCTTCCTATCTCCTTGGAAGATCCACTTTTCTCTACCATCATCGAACACCGCCTGCTTGGAACCACAGTCCAAAACAACCTTATACTTCTCTAAGGTATCCATCCCAAGGATAACGTCAAACCCATGCATATCAAGTGGTACAAGATCCAATTGTATGCGGTGTCCCATGAAAGACAAGACACAAGATAGACACTCTTCTTGAAGCAACGAGGAACCATTAAGAGGGGTTTCTAACAACAAACTATCCTCCTTACGATTAATAGGTAAACGATAGTTTTCAAGCATACTATGGGCAATAAAAGAGTGTGTAGCACCCGGGTCAACCAGAACAGATATAAAGCAAGAAGAAGACATATTAGAATGAAATAACTCCATCTGACCTGTCACTACTCGCGGGTTGACTATCTCCTCCGGCTGACTCATAGCATAGAATCGAGCCGTTGCTTGCTGTCCACGTCCTTTGCTTCCTTGAGCAGACGATCCTGCCTGAGACGCTTGGCCGCGTCCTCTCCCTCTTCTACGACTAGGTTGTTGTCTATCTGACCCCTAAAGATTTTGCCTCGGCTGCTGTGTCACTTCCACATCTCTATTCGGGCAATGTAACTTGATATGCCCAGTCTGACCACAAAGGTAGCATGCCCTCTCTTCCAACCTTGGCCTAGATGGCCCTGTCACTGCCACTGAAGCTGTGTTGTGTGCCTTAGACGGCGAAGAAACATAACCTCTTCCCTTACTCGGAGACCACTGTGAAGGTACACCAGAACCTCTCATTACTAATGACGATGAAAACTTGGGCTTCTTGAAGCCACCAAACCTCTGCCCCTGGAACTGAGCAGGTCTCTTCTTAGCCATAGACTCTCTCTTCTCCCTTACTGATCGTTCGATCCTCTGGATAGATTCCACAAACGTAGTGAACCGCTCTCGGTTCTCCAACGCAGACACAGGTGTTGTCAGCTCAGAACTCAAACCCTTCTTGAAATGGTTGATCCGCTCCTCATCTGTCGCTACCATGTGAGGAAAAAACCTCAACAGATCCATGAACTTGGCCTCATATTCGGTGATGTTCATCCTTCCTTGTCGTAAACGCTCAAAGTAACTGATCTTCTCATCCAGATACGTCTTCGGAAAGTATCTTTTGACGAACTCGCGCCGGAAAACTTCCCAACAGATCACCTTACCAGGCCGCTTCTCTTCCTCGATGGTCCACCAGTGACCAACACTACCCTTCAGAAGGTAGACAGCGTGTTTTACTTTGTCTGCTTCAGGGATGTCGAGGATCCAGAAAGCCTTCTCAAGACTTGTCAGCCACATATCTGTATCCGCTGGATCAGCCGTTCCAGCATAATCCGAAGCTCTGACTCGGCAAAGCCGCTCGAAGGTCTTCCCAATACTTGATGCTTCACCATGGGAAACCTATACTCGCGGAGGAGGCACTAGAAACCGCTCAACCATGAGATTCATCGTAGCCATCATCTGCCCCATAAGCTGTTGGTAAGCAGGATGTTCAAGAATGGCTGGGTTAGGTTGGGGGACCTCAGGCACCCGATCTTCATGTGCCTAACTCTCAGCTCCATCAACTGATGCAGCATCGTTAAACTCAGGAGCATGTTCTTCATGGTTTCCAAACATCTTGACTTTTCTTCCGCTGAGGGAAGAAGACAATCGTAAGAAATTTGGACAACTCACAAAAACAGACACAACCTAGTCCTAAATCCATGTAGACTCCGCGAACCTAGGGCTCTGATACCAAAAACTTGTGGCAACACATCCCACTATCACACAGATAGTGAGGTGTTATGCGAAAACGTGCGGAAATCACCATAACCACAGATTACCAAAAACACGGGTTAATTAAAACCGTTTGCGGAAAGCTGATAAACTGAGAAAACTATTACATTCAAGTCCTCGTCCTGCAAGGAAACAGGTTATATATATATGTACAAGATCCGATACGTGTCCACAGCTTAGAGGAACAGTTGTCTATCCATCACATGAGTTCACCACCTGATCATATTCATAAATGCCCACATCCGGCCAGCAGCAGGATATACAAAACATCAACGATCATACATCGTGAAACAATGTCAAAACACTGCCAAGGACCTGAGAGTACAGGGATGACTCTAGACTCTACTACAAAACATCCAAAACAGCAGCATATCCATCGCTTGCCTTCTACTGCTCATCTAGCTGCTCGGCCGTAACTCCGCGACCACCACCACGCCTAGCTCGACTACCTAAAAAGGTTGTAAACCAGCGGGGTGAGACATATAGTCCCAGCGAGAAGCATAACTCCCCGCCGCAACTACAGAACCTCAGAAAGATAAAGCTATAGCAACAGATAACTGATCACAGGTATAACAAGAGAATTTTATGTAAAGCAAAGCTATTCTTACCGACGAGCTTAACAGCGGTACAAAAGGCATATAACCCATTCTTCTCTATGCAACATGAGTAACAAGAGAAGATATATTGCTATGTACATGATTATCAAGATAAGAGATAATGCCACATGACATGAGGAATATAGAAGTAACTGCAAGGTATAACAGATTAACTACACAAACAAGGCTTCAACCAATGTTCTGTGTTTTGCCTTAGTAATTTCTATACGGCTGGATTACATATTTCATTATGCCTTGAGGAAGTGAACCGTACCGTTCAAGTCCAACCTTCGGCTGCGAAGCCCATAGCCTTCGTGATCAGTGCACGAAACAAAAGCAGGATCGTAGTCTCATGCTTGAGTGGCCTTAGCCACAGGGTTAGCTCTATAGGCTACCCTTTCTAGCCCGCCTCGGTACAAGTCTCGGCGCTAGTATATTTGAGCCATGAACATCTTCATGCTCATCACATTGAGCCATGGGCTTACTCACCGTGCTCTTCATATATATATATATATATATATATATATATATATATATATATATATATATATATATATATATATATATATATATCTGAGTCTGCAACCGTAGCTGCACTCGATTCCCTCTCTATTTCAGGCTAGGAGAAACCACACATATTCAACAATATGCGCTTCCAGGTTAACCCATAGGAGAACCTGTTTCACCATCACCATCTGCTGACGATGATGGATCTATGGCCAGGGAAAACTACATGATATATTCCACTGTAATTATTTAGTATCTTTTAGATGGATTGCAAGATTCAACCAAGTTGTATAACATGCAACTATAACAAGAAATAAACAACATAAGCTCAACATTATGCTTTTATTGTAGTCACATCAACCTGATTCATCTCAAGGATCCAACATCACATGTTATCACTTGGCCTCTTATCAATCATCCAGATCCATCTCAAGGATCATCACATACCATGGGATCTCAATCGCTCATCATGTATTGCCACTGCCTCTCAAGGCTTACTTACATCATCATAGGACAAACACATCATATATGCAATCTCTTCAACAAGAATAATTATCAAAGTGATGTTACTCATCACATATGTCTCATAGTCTATTCATGGCTAATCATCACCTGCATGGTTAATGAACACAATAATCACAGGCTCAACAAAAAGACTATGCCTACCAACATAGAGTGACAATCAAGGCTCTATACTTATCAATCATACAACAACTGGTGATCATGTGCATAAGATACATCATTAGGCATACCACTTATATGCTTACCAATACCTCAACTTATACTCATATATATCAGGCACATTACCAAACAACCCACACTACATACTTATCATTTTCCTTAGCATCATACAGATAATCATGATGATCACTTCATGCATATAGTCATGTGGAATATAAAGAACAAGCGTTATCATTACCACTACCATTACCATTCATTAAGTAAACCACTTACCATTATTTTTCTTAGCATTAGCAGGTAATCACTTTCATATGTATAGCCAGGCTAAGATAGATGAACCATCTTAATCATAACGAGCACTTATCTATATAAGGAGTTACCATCGTTTTAATTAGAACATAACCCTAAGGTTGTTTTCATGATACAAGGAACCCTCACAAAAGATGTCAAGAACCCTCAAAAAAGACAGTATCGGGCAACCTGCCCTCACCCAAGATCAACACACAATAGCCCACAATGCTGCGTTGCCACTAAGGCAACCAAGCGTGCAATGCGCAACGCGCGTCGGGGGGGTGTCGGGTACTTCAGCATATCGGGCAACGCCCATCACCACTTGGTGTTATCGGCCGATACAAAGGCAGCGTTACGCCCGTCACAGCATAGGGTGTCGGGCGACGCAGTTCAGTGTGACGCCCGTCATAGATCACTCAGCAACGCCCGTCACGGGGCAGCTATCGGCCAAGATAAAACCACAAAGGTATAGTTCAAAGGAAGGTAACACATTCATCTATCGTGCAACTAACTGATCAAGGTCTAATTGCCGTCACAGGGCAAGGAAAAGGTTGTGACGCCCGTCACACGTCAGGGTATAACGTCCGATACAACAGCCTATCGTCCAACACTTACTTGTATCGTGCAAGGCTAGGGCTAGAGGGTTGTCGGGCAGCACCTCTCCACTCTCATGTCGTCCAAGGTACATCACACAAGGTCATCTTCTACCTCAATCACAAGGCACCCAAAACCCTAGAGGGTCAAGAACACAATCTCACAAAGAAACCCTAAACCATAAAGAGGATCGGCCAACAAGGATACTAAAGCAAGATACAAAACTAGCAAAAACATATAAGAAAGAAAGGAGATAGTGTAGCTAGGGTTAGAAGTTATGCAACCCGCCTTAAGCAAGCTCCAAGCACCACCAAGCAAAGAAGAAGAAGCTCGAAGGGATATCGGCCACCAGGCTTGCTCCTTCAAGGGGTATCGGCCACCAACAAGCAAGGAGAGAGTTGTGTCGTGCACAACAAGATGGAGAAGAAGCTAAAGGACCAAAGGGACTCAAAGCAAGGAAAGGAACCGCATAAATAGGAGGAAAGGGAGGAGAAAACAAGGTAGAGCAAGGCAAGGTGTCATCCACCTAAGGACACTTGTCCTAGAGCACATGCCACCACTCTAGAAAGCCCTAAGCACATGTCCAAGGTCATTGCCATATGCAAGCATCATGAACCAAGTGTCCAGTAGTGGTGACACAAACGAGGTCAAAGCTAGGTCAAACACCATGGTTGACACAACAACTTGCACCATGGGCGACACAATAAGGCACCATGGGCGACACACACACATGTTGGCCGATACACTCCCTATCTTGGGTGATACACTCATCCCTTGGCCGATACAAGGCTCAACCAAGCCAAAACAAGGCACCTCAAGGCCCAACAAGCTCAACCAAGGCCCAGAAGAACTCAAACAACGAGTACAAGCCTTCCTCTCAACACTAGAGGAAGCAAAGAGAGAGAGGAACACATCACAAGGTGGCAAACTTGCCCACAAAACCCTAGACTTGAGTTATTTGCAAGTAGCTCCTCCAACTCTCAACAAAGCACAACCAAACCCTAATAACCACTAAAGGTGATTAGCAAGCACCAAAGCATCAAGGTTAAGCAAAACAAACAGGGTAAACCCTAAACGAAGGTCAGGGTCCTTACAGATAATTGATTAGTTTTGATAAAAAAAATCAAATAGTTACATCTATCTTGTTAAGTTCATAGCTAAGTACAAGTATTAGAAAATAATAAAAAAATAGATGTCAACATGATAAAAAATACATGTATTTCTTACTTACACACACACACACACACATATATATATGTGTGTGTGTGTGTGTGTGTGTGTGTGTGTGTGTGTGTATAGAGTCAGGCTAGAATACACTCGAGTGTACAGATCACACAGATACACTCAAGTGTGTTTGCATATAAAGACTAATTTTTTACAAAATGTAAACTATTGATCTTCATTATCATACTATAATTAGGCTACATACAAATTTTGAGTGCATTTGGATGAGTGTAAGTCACTCATCCGAGGGCAACAAAATTGACGCACGAAACTAATTTGAAATGTAAAATTTTTGTAGTATTTATAACATGACCTATAAATGTCCAAATGTGCTCACATTTTGTATATGAGTTATTCACAAGATGATTAAGAAGATCAATGGATTAGATTTTTGAAAAAAAAAATATTGCATCATGAAAAACTACTTGAGTGTATTCTACTCCGAATACACTCGAGTAACATCATAAGAATTGATTTACTAGGATTTCATCAATACATATCATATATGATATTAATATTTAAGTGAATGTTAGGTGGGTGAACACCCTGAATTGGAGCTTGTGTTTGGTTGAGATCTTGATACAAGGATTTAGGCATGTTTCATTACCTTGTTGATATATTCTGGATAAATTCTTTTAACCACTATTTTACCCTATTTTGGAACTTATTCTCTTAGAAACCATTCTTTGTATCATGTTGACTAGACTTTAGTCTCACTTCTTGAAATTGAAGTCAATCACATGTTTTCTATGGAATATGTAATTTGAACACTATTTTTTATATATTAGTTCATTATTCTCAATTTGTAATCAAATTACAAATTTGATCCTAAACTGGAAACCCAGATTGTCTGGTTTAATTATTGTTCTCAATTTGTGTAAAGACTTTAAATATGATTTATTTGTGTGATGGAAACTTTAATTGAAATGCCTTGTTTACATTATGTCACTTTCCACCCTACTTATGAAGTCAACTTAATTTTACTTGTTTTGTTGATGGAATCCTAATTTGAAATTTTTTGTGATGAATTGGACTTAAGTTTATATTGTCTCACAATTAAGTTGCATGTTGATAATGATAACTGGCATAGTGTAAGCAATAACAAGACTCTAGGCAGTGATGCCTATTTTCTTTATGTGAGAATTAGGCGGTGATGTGTGATCATGGGTAATTGGGTGTTGGTGTCCATTACTCACTCCAATAAATTATCGGTCTATAGTGATGATGTCTTAAACTCTATTATTTATATTATACTAGTTCTCATAGTAATTTGCATGTTTTTATTGTTGTGATTTATATAGTGTTTTAATGCACGATGTCAACTTTAATTCTTCGTATATTATAAATCACTTAATTTCAAGGTCTTCCTAACATCCTCTTTGAGAGATGATTATTCGTTATACTTCCATAATAGGAACATCTTCACATATTGTTTCCCTTTTTCTTCTTATAAATGCCCAAAGTAACTAATTATCATGAGTACGTACTACTTGTACTGGTTTTTTTCTTTCTTTTGTGGGTTTTTGTTCTAAACCCTTTCAAGTGAAGGAAAAAAGGAGTGGTTGATCCAAATCCACAACATGCTTAGTACAAGTGACTCTTGGAAACATATTTGAAATGGATAATTTTCCCTCTACGTCCAAATTTTCATTAGTTGATTGTTTAAATTTCCTTATAGTTCCACCATCTTGGAAGAAGAGCTATCTTAGATTCAATATTTTTTAGTAGTTAGATAATTTTATTTCTACTACATTTTGCACATGAGATATTATCATACTGGATTTTTGGTGATTTTTCCCTTTGCAAAAAAAAATTGTGATGTTTGACATATGCAGTGATTCCTATTATTTAGTTTAGTAATAATTCATGACTTTTATGGGTGCTAGTCATTACATGTACGATATCACAACTAATGCATTATGTTAATCCGACTAATTCAATTAATCCCTCATAATATCCCTATAAGCACAAAACCATTTCCTTAAATGGAAGGTCTCTAGGTGAGCCACGTAGAGTAGAGTTTACTTATATCTCTAGATTTGGATTAAAAAAGGGTTAGAATCAAGTGAGTTGTCAATGTAGCCCCTTGTGTTGTTATGAATTTAGGGTGCAATCAATTGAGAAGAATGATAAGGTAGTGGAATATGGAGATGTTGGTAAGGCATACATTCTGACTTGATTATCACATTGATGTTGGTTCCATATTATGTTTTACATCCTACAATCTCCTCCAAAAAAAAATCTTTCCATTGTGCTACTTTATGTAAAAATATAAGATTTTCTTGATGTTATTGTTGATTTCATGAACTAAGTCACGACACATTAAGTATAGAACAATTAGAGAAAACATATAGAATATGGATTCAGGGATGGTTGAAAAAAGTAATTAAATACCTAGACTTGAAGGTGAAGTGATTATCAAGAAGAATAGAATGATGTATAATGTTTACTAGACATACACCTTCCACCATTTTGGTTGGGTATGGTTGTATAAGTTAGTGAACACTATAAGGGTAGTGTGAACTCTAGATGTGATGTTAAGCTACAAGTCCACAAGACTTGATAACATAGCTCTGGATCAACATAGTTGGTAAATGTGACTGATATACATCATGACCTGAATTAGTGAAAAATAACCTTATGGATTGATGTATCACCCTTATACCTATGGGATTGTTTGGTTTAACTCATTATATGAAAATTTTATAAGAATTATAGAGTGGTTATGTAGTAGCATGTGGTAGGTTAATTTCTAGGACAAAATCCTCTTTTAAGGGGCATTAACTATAACTTATCAAAATATACTATCCAGATCCAATAAATCCTAATTCCATGACTCATACCTAAATCGGAGTGGTTATCTAAAAAATCACCATGTAAGGTATGAATACTACCCAAATATACCTCATTTGACAATGATGAACCTAGAATGAGCACATAATGAGTAACTTGTGTATAAATTATCATTCTTGCTACATTAAAAAATATGTGTTGGGGCTATAAACCATGAAGTGATATTGAAATTGGATATCTAGATACTAACCTTATACTTAGAAGAACTTTGATAAACATGTGATTGATGAATATTGATGGTTAAATCTTAGCCCTAGTTTTAGTCAACTAACTCTAACATGTACATGCTCAGTACCATATATAATACAATGATGACCTTATATGTTGAAATGCTTTAATGTGTATTAGTACACTCTTAGATGGACCTAATGTCCTTATGTGACCTAATATGTCAGTTTGAGTTCATATAGTGTATTAGCATGTCATATTTCGAATTATAATACAAATATTAATTAATAGGGTTAATAATACCAATATGTGAGAAATTGTACTCAACTAGTTAGTGTGGGTCGAAATATGTTTAAACATTTAAATAAGTTGTAACTAGATGTTTCTACAAGTAGATACAATTGAAGTTTCCATTTTCTAATTAATATTTGGTTTAGCAATCTTGAAAATTGAACTAATTGAATCATTATATTTCATGAAACATGACCCAATGTAACTCTTTTTAGGATGAGATTATGTTAATACAAGCCTATACTTTAATATACAAAAGTTAACTGAGAATAATAATTAAAATGTTTACATAATTAATAGAATACTAATATAGTGAATGACCTAAAATTTCATCTCAAACTATGATTCTAAGGTTAGAATCAGATGCTACATGTCATGATCGGCCATGATACCTAGTTTCAAATTAATTGGACAATTATATCTATCCAAAATAACTAAAACAAGATTATACCTAATGATAAGTCCTAGTTTTAATAAAACTTTTTTTGTTTGAATGAATTAAGTTCCCCCTATATATAGTTCTGTCATACAATGTCTTCTACTTTTTCACTCTGACTCTAAGTTTTAGATCTTGGGCAAAATTGATGGTTTGGGTCATTGTTCTGGCATGTTTCCTCATCCTATTGGGAATCTATATTCGGTACTTCTCCTACTATTCTCATTCTCACTTCTTACTCCTTTTCCATCTCAATTTGCTATTATGCCACTCTTGCCTCCTCCTGATGTTTTTGATACCAAAAGTTAGGGCATTCTATTCATGTTATATTTATCCCCTACTTCAACTTCTACTTTCTCACTATTTCCTACTATGATTAGAATCCCAATTTTTCCAATACTTCTCCTTCTAAGTATTTAGTATCCACCATATTTCCCCCTCTAGGAATTTATCTCCCTCAACTCTTTTTCCCCAAGCCCTTTAGACATGGTCTACCCAACCTTACCAGTCTAAGAGTTGAGCTGCAAGATTGACAACACACTTTAGACCCTTGAAGGATCTTGTAACCATCCATGATGCTTTTTTGGTGGTCGTTTGAAGCTAATTAGGTCATCATTTTCACCTAGTTTGTGGTCATTCATATTTTCCCTCTTTCACACTATTCTTTATTCACCCCGATTTGAGATGCATATGTGACAATCTAGCCATGTTTAGTTATGATTTTTATTCCTCTAAAATTGTTGTGATTTCTTGAGTTAGTGTAAAGCATCAATGTGGTCTTCCATGGTGGCATTTGTTTGATTGGCCTTTGGGGTTTCCTTGACCCATGTTTGGGCGTGCTATGACAAACATTTTATTAGGAATGTGGAGGATCTCTCATTTGATTATTTTAATTGTCAGGTTCTTGTTTTGAATTCATGGTTTTAAGCATGAGAATCTTGACTCGTCACATAGTTGAGGAGAGAGAAATGGTGATATTATTTTCATAGGTTCTCAGATGTTTTGATTTATTTTTACATGTTTTCTAACTAGTCTTTTCTGCTCTTTGGACTATTTTATTGGATATTTTGAAAAGAACCCTCCGGATTATTTTGACCATATAAAGTTTGATTGTGGCGTATTTACTTATGTTTCCCATTATGACATATGATTTTATAATCATTGTTGGGGATCATTATTTGTTCATCAGGTTTTATTATTAAATAAATTAATTATAATTTAATTTGTTAAGTTCATAACCTAATTGTTTATTCATCAAAAAGTTATGACTACATGATTGTTACTTACATATATCCAATTTAAGATCTGAATACAGTCGAGTAATAAAAAAATTCGTAGGATTTTTATATATATGTAATTATCATCTTAATATTTAATTAAATGTTAGGTGGAGCAATACCCTGAGTTGGACCTAGTTTTTGTTGAGACCTTAATATGAGGATTACATTATTTTGGATAAAATAACTTTGAGTATTTACTTCTTAAAATATATTTTCCTTGTTCTCAAGTTTCCTCTTGAAATCCTTTCTCCAAATTGTATTGACTCGATTTGAGTCTCATCACCTCAAATTTAATTTGAAATGCATATGTTATGTTGGATATGAAAATTGAACCATGTCTATGGTACCTTTGTTCATTCTTCTCAATTTGCATTCAGATTAAAAATATGGTCCATTTGTGTAATGAAAACCCTAATTTCCATGTTTTATTTTTTTCTCCTCAGTTTACATTCAAACTATAATATAGATTCATTTGTATAATGTAGTCCCTAATTGACATGTCTTGTTTGTATTCACCCTATTTGCACCCGAGTTGTGAATTTGATCTATTTTAAACCATTTTGGCGATGTAATCCTAATTTGATCCTTTTCATGAGGAATTGGACTAAACTTAATCTTTCCTCTATATTAAGTTGCATGTCAATTATGTATAACTGCCACCATGTAAATAGTAGCAACACTCCTGGTGGTTATGTCTATTGTGTTTATTATCTTTGTGGTATTAGGTGGTGATGCAAGTTTCTTAGTAGTTGGGTGGTGGTGCCTATTACTCCCAAACATATGTTATTAGTTCCTGGTTAACATTGTTATTGATTCTATTCAAGTTTGTATTTTTATATGAAAATTTCACATTACTGTGATATATATATATATATATATATATATATATATATATATAAAGGAAAGATGTTGACTTCACTTTCGTCTTACATTCACAATTCCCCTCTTTGAGGGTGACTCTGACTTCCACTTTGACATTTGTCTTGTCCCTCTTATATGGGAATATATTAACATATTGTGGTCTTTTTTCCTTCTTATAAATGTACAAAGTGACTGATTGTTATATACACATACAATCAATACTCAATTCTCCTATTTTTTCTCCTATGAGGTTTTGTTCCCAACCTCTTTAGGTGAAGAAACACTGGAGTGGTTGAGCCATATCCACGACATGCATATGAGTAGATGAATCTCAGAGACAATATTGGAATGGACAAATTGCCCTCAACATTCTGTTAGCATCAGTTAAGTTGTTCATAATTCCTTATGTATCCACCCTTATGGGTGAGTAACTATCTTAAATTTGATGAAATTTGTAATTGTTAAATTAGTTTGTATATTTTTCTATATTTCCATGCATGATACATTATCACACATAAATTTTGGTGCTTCATACCTTTATGAAAAAATAATGTTACATTCAGAATATGGGATGATTCATATTATTTAGTTTACTAACCAGTGATAACCTTGTACAATCCCACTCCTTAAAAGTATTGACTGAGTTTAAAGGATTTTAGTACATGGCAAAGTTTAGTAGATGGGATCAAAATAGTCACCTAGGGATCATGAAGGATAAATTCACCCTTGAACTTGAAAATTAATCCCAAGTCTCAAAAATCATTTTTCAGCGCTAAAACAATAGTTTTTATCCCAACCTAGGTGAAAGACGAAAGAATCAGAGAGAATAGAGAATGTTTAGGGATTTTCTCATATTTCTATAGAATGATGTTTATGTAAATGACTACATGCTAAAGTAAAATGACTGTAACTACAATTTGAAAGGATTACCCCTCAAGTTTGCAAAAACTCCTAGTGTGAGCTTGGATTGGGTGAAATCTCCTAAAAGCACCTCCAATCTACTCCTCCACTTCAAATTGGAACTCTGATATTTTTAATGGTTGCTTCAAGTTCTTAGGGTTATATTTAGTTCTTATAAATAATTTAATATGCTTGCAAGATTTAAATTTGGTCCAAATATTATTTATTGATATTTCATATTTTCCCTTGTTCACACCAAAACATCTCAACCTTGCTTAAACGACCTCCATTTTGACCCCACTAAGATGTTATGATTTACATCATCATAATAAGGTTCCATATGAACCATAACTTTGTTACAACCCAACTTATGCTTAGTCAGTAAATCATGGTCAAGAAACCCTAATTTCAATTTGATAGTGTAATTAGTTGAATATGCCTTAATGTAATTTAATTTCCATATTCTTACTTATTTATAGTTAGCATTTATAATTAAAACCCTAAGTTCTATTTTATTGTTATGGATAAACCTTAATGTTATCATCTAGGGTTTAGAACTGAATGATTTGAGAATTTTTAATAAGAAATAAAAAATCAAATCTTATGTGGAGAAGAAAACCCTAATTTTGAGTTGAGAGTTGTGATTGCTAAGAAGTTGGAAATCGAACATCATTAGATTCATGAAAATATACATGACAACTTGAAAGACATAATAATAAATATAAAAAAGGAAATCTATGTTGAATTGAATTTTGATGCTAATAGCATGAGTTTGAAAATGTTGATCTAGGGTTCCGTAGAAAATTCGATTGACTTGGAGCTAGGTCAGACCACCTTTTTGTTGGGTACCCTAAAAATTGATTTTAATGCATTTTATATAGAGCTTTTAGAATGTTAGACGCTTTATAGAAAGTAAGACCATCTTGGAACCCGGCATGTGCCCAAAGTAGAACACCTTTGGCAATTGCATGTGCCAAAATTGACCCTACATGTTGGACGGACTTGTAAGGAAGTCAACTGAATTCTAAATTTGCACATACATGTTGTTGGATGGAGGTCATTTTGACATTCCAAACATTAAATGACCATGTTTTTCAGATGAAATTTGAGTTGTAGATTCATTTTCACATACTCTATAAAATCAAACCCTACAATTTGCAACAGTGGAAAAATTGTTAGGTGATTTTGGAAGAATGTACTCAGGTTTGTGAGGAGTTGGACGTGAGAGGGGGCCACTTAGTTACTCAACGTGATAGAAAACCATCCAATGACAAACTAGACGATAATTTTTTGCAAAACATGATAAACAAAAATTCAAGTATGTATGGTATCATTCACAAAAATGTAGCAGTAGAAGATATAAATCTAACTATTATAATATTTATGTCTATCTTTGTTCCTAACCACATAGGGTGTACATAGAAGAAAACTATAGGAAAATAACCTGTAGAGGGTAAGACAACTACTTAAATACACATCCAAGAAATATCGACTACATTCAGTAAATCTTGGTCTCCACTCCTCCTTGATCTTTACCTAAGGGGTTGGAAGCATACTCCACAAGAGAAGACAAAATGAATTTTTTTCAGCATAAAAGCTGGTATGTTCATATAATAGTGATTGGACAATATTAGGGAAGAGATACAACATATAATACATCAATGCTTCCCAAGCAAAAGAGAGAAAGTGAACATATAAATAGACACCAAAATAAATCTTTATATAGTAAGAAACAAATATTATATGAAGAAATAATAAAGTTTCCAATTAGTAGTTCTTTCCTTTAAACCTCAAATTAGAGAACAACAGTAAATAAATAGAATTATGCATGCCTGCCAATTATCATGATAATAACATGTATAATAAAATTCAAGGTATATGAAATCATTGCCATAACCACATATTATGGGATCACCACCATAATTGGGGGGAGTAAAGGCATCACATCACTATTACCCAAGGACAAGAATCACCATCTTCATCCTCTATTGGTAATACACACACATAGAGATACACCACCTAGTGTGTACATTATACACGTTATTTAAATCAAACAAGCATTATAAATAGAGAGGGAACCATCACTTTAGTCAAATCACAATACAATATCCAAATTATAAAGGCATCATAAAGATGTATAAACATGATCAATGTTACAATCGTGGCCAACATAGGACAATTAGGGATTCAAATCAATATGGATCGATAAATTCAATAGGATGCAAATTGAATGAAATATCAAGAAGATAAGAATATACTTTTGATTAGCAATAACAATAGTCCATATGAATGGTTCCAAGGGTTTGGAACCAATCCATTCAACTATATATAAACACAAGACATCTAAAATAATATGTCACAATCAAGTCAGAGAGAGAGAGAGCAGATATAAATCATTGTCTAATATAGAATTGATGTGATGCAACATACATCAAGAGAGAGAAATAAGTAAATTGTCCAATATGATTTATATGGGAGTGCAACATACCTCAAAGATGTGCTTAAAAGGTTAGCGTCCAAACTCTAGACCTAGATTATGTAGTTCACCCAATAACACATTAGGTATATAAATCATTAATTAAGGTGTATATTACAGATTTTATAGTTTCAAATTCTTCTTACATTAGATTTAGGTTATGAAACCTATATCACTAGACATTAATTATTGTTTTGATTTCAAAACATATTTTTGCATATTTTTCAATGATTAAATAATTAGTTGTAAATTATTGAAGATAAAAAGAAGATTATTGATTTATTATAAGAAATACATTGCACAATTACTATGACACCCCTACATCACATCAATGGCTTGAGGCATGACAAGGGATTTTGATACTTATGCAATGATTAAATCTCATGTGGCCAGATACCAAATAAAATGCAAAAGGACCAAAACGTCCATTAGAAGAGTGACAGCATCAAATAAGACCAATGATGACATATTAAAATCGACAATCATCATCTTCCTTGTTGTGTAACTTGTAAAACTCATATAGTCAGACCTTCAACATGCTCGATCCAGAATTGGATCTGTAGATTTGGTGAAAAGCAATGAAAAATAATCCCAATACTGCATTCATTGTCCCTTACCAAACTGGGCAAGCCATAGAGGGCACAAAGAGATGGTTGAAAGCTTCAAAAGAGCCCTCTACCATGACACACCCTAGGGAAGAACTGTGAGATCATACAAGGAGGAAACGAGCACAACACAACCACATATGGCTTTACAAACTCAAAGGAAGGTCAACCGCAAAGAAAAACATGTAAAGATACCAACAGAAACCTGATGTCAATCGAAATCTGTGAAACAACAGACCCAAAATCACTCCTTTGAAAAAATTAGAGTTGCAAGAAGCTTTCCTAAGGTTCCTAGAACCTAAATTCTTCTTTACAACAAGATACCAACCCAAGGACAGTGCCATCAAAATCCACTAATGAAGTGCCAACCACTAGAGTTGGGGAACTGGTTGGCGACCAAACCAACACCACTCAAAGTGTTTGGACTAGATGAGGGGGATGCGAGGATGCTTTCAGAGAGCCTGAAATAAATCAAGGAAAACCAACGTGACACGATGACTGCATAAGAAATAAATTGCACAGAAATTGACATGAGGAAATCAAAATGAAAGGATTAGACCTTAGTTCTACCTTCATTGGGATTACATTTTTAAGGATTTTCCTTTTTAATCAAATTGGGATAGAAACCCTTATCTGATTTGGTTGAAACTTTTTATCAAGACTAATTAGGACCCAATGAATCTGATATTGGGCTTAGAACTAACATTTGGAATTATCTTGTATGAGTTCTATTAAAAATAGGGTTAATAGAATTATCTTTGTATTTATTATCATATATTACATAAATTATCAGCATTTAGGATTTATAGTCCAATTAGCATCATGCTATTTCCATCCTGGTCATATGATATTATCATATACGAATAATGATATTTTATGCATTAATTCCATTATATCCATAAATTTCAACATTAACTCCAATAAAGGAACGTTAATTACTTCCACTTACATTATATGTCCCTTTATTGCCATATTATATTCATTGGTCACATAAAGGTCCATGTGAAACATTCACTTGTAGTTATTCACATTAGATTATCAATTATGCACATTTAGTCATTATATGTGTATTAGTGAAAAAGGTGAGACATATTACATATTGATGAACTGATTTACATCCCAAGCCATTATTTGGTGATTAGGTCCATTCTATGTGTATATATATGATTATTACACAAAATGTCACTAATATAACATGAATGTCACCAAGGATATATGGGTTAGGGTTTGTCATACAAACTTAGGATTAAGGTCAACATTATCACATCCAAGGTCTAGAGTTAGGTTCCACACAACATCTCAACATCAAATTAAAGTTTATTGTTATAGGGCATGGTCAGGATCATATGTTTCCATAATCAGGGTTAATGTGACCACCTATACATGACATACACTTTATTAGCATGCATGAACTCCATGGTTAAGGTTTATATCGAATTTACTCATTATATGCACATTGCATTGTTCATTAGGGTACACACATGTGTATGAGGGTTGGTTTGGCCAAAAACTAAATTTCAAGCACACTAGATTCCTAGTCATGAGGTTAGGGTTTCTAGATTAAGGACAACAATGATTCAATATTGTACAATGTTCTTCATTTTGGGACTACTATGGTTAGAATTATTTCTAGTTATGTACTCTACTTAACATTGTAACTTCATACTTCTATAGAGAATCTACAACTTCTCTTTCTTCTCTTCTTCCTTTTCTAGTTTTGTTCCTAGGTTGGATCTAAAGAGCTATTGGAGCTATGTTCTTGGTGTAAGAAACCATGTGCTTAGGAATTGGGCTCAACTTTAGTCAAATATCTTTACACATAAATCTAATATCAAAGTTTAATGGATATTGGTGAGTGAATAAATAAGATAAATAGTAAATTCCATTGAAATTTGCAACTAGATTCCTTCGTTTTTTTTTCTCTACAACAGTAAAAGTTTACATGTTTTTTCAAATATGTATATACAAGAAAATTACTATTTTGCTTGATACTTGGTCAAATGATGTCAAAATAATGAATATATAGAATTACATGTATCTTAAATGACTGAGAATACAAAAAAATTTGTGATTTTTCTAAAAAAACAAATTAGGTGTTTGAACTATAGTCTATCCATAGCCCAACTCTTTATATGATATTTATTATGCACTAGTTTTCTTAATTGTATATGTTTAATCAATTTTATTTGATACTTTGCCAAGTTATTGTTTCTGATTATCTAACATACATTTAATGGAAAATTAGTAACCGGTAAAGAAACCCATTTCAATATTCTAGTGAAATTGAAACTAACTTATTCACATTATTAATGGTCAATTGAAGCAATTCTTGTGATATCGAGGGTTACACAGTGGATTTAAATGTTTAGAAGAGATAAAAATTTTGAATGACCAATTTGGGAACCCTAGCTCAAATATAAATATGGAAATGATGATGTATTAATTTATTATAGGCATATAGAAATAACAGTCCCCTCAGATACAGTTTCTTATTACACAATATTTATATGTTGAATTTTTTAAAGAGTATGAGTTTATCATCAATTATTATTTTATTTGGATATGCAAGAAATGCTATATGTGAATGAGATATGTGAAACCTTAGGTACAAGATAATGAGTAAATCATGTGGTTGGCTAGCATACCAAGCCATGGTTGTATCATCCAGAGGTGACATAGTCACAGGAATGTAAATAAGAGAGTAGGTAACTGGCTAGTGGTTTAAGCCAGTGTGTATCACCTGAAGTGCATTAAAAGTGAAATAAATGATTAGGTAGTAGATCAAAACAATGCAATATATCTTATTTATGAGATTGTTTAGCCTAGAGGCACCCCTCATGAGTACCCATGGCACGACACCAATGCTTATAAGTGTTTTTTGTTAGGCAATACAAGGCCAACTTTGTTGTAGACTGAGGCTTGTTTAGTTAATAGTCTTAAGGTCACATGTTTTACCCGAAGACTTGTATGAAAAGACATGAGTGACTAGATTTAACTTGAGTGGTATAGTCTGAGTAAGTCTATTGGAAAACTAAAAAAAGATTGTTTTTCTATTTACTGAGTACATTTGAAAATTTTACTTAGTTATATTCGTGAATTGCTAGGTCAAAAGTCAAGCCACTTTAATGATAAAATAGAAAGAGAAAAAGAGAAGTGTGGTTTTGTAAGTAGTGGCATGTGAGAAGGGATCTACTCAAATTAAAGGGAATAATAGAAAACCATCCAGTGTTGAATTTGATAATAATTTTTGCAAAGGATAATATACTATAATTCAAGTATGTAGTGTATCAAATACCAAAAGTGTAGCAACGGAAGATAAAATCTAACTGTTATAATATCCATGTCAATAATTTCTCTTCACCATGCAAGGTGAACATAAAAGAAACTGTAATCTATAGCATAGAACCAACAAAGGGTAAGCCAACCACTTCAATCTATCTCACAAGAAAGCTCGGCTACACCAAGATAAGTTTAGGTCAACTATACACTCCTCGTTGATCTCCACCTAGGCATTGAAAGCATACCCTACAAGAGAAGACAAAGATGGTGTTGTCAACATAAAAGTCGATATGTGCATATAACAGTGATTGGACATTATTAGGGAAAAGGGACAACAAATAGTATAACAAGGCTTTCCAAGCAAAAGAGAAAGAATTATCTAATTGGATATCAAAAGGAATCTTCATATAGTAAGACAAAGAGTTTTTGTGAGAAAATAATAAAGTTTACAATTATCATTTTTTTCCTTTAAATTCTCAAATAGGGAGCAACCGGTAAATAATAAAAAATTATACATGCATATTACATATTAGACTACTACCATCTAAAAATGGGACCAAAACACTTTCACATCTCGTGCCTAAGAAGGAGGTGAGAGCACCAAAAATCATGTATAATAGCATATATATATCAGGTAAGAGCACCAATGACTTAGGTAAGAGCACCAAAAGTCCATATATCAGAAAAGTTGTATAATGGGGCCGAAACCCATGATGTACCACCACTAATAGATAATAATAGTCTCAACAATCAAACATGTGTATAATAGAGAGGCAAGATAAGTCCGGTCCAAGCAATTCATCAATTTAGGGTTTCCATTATGAAATGGAACAACAAGATGAAATAATGTTATAAAGGTTACAAGCCAACAAGTATGAACGTGGTTAAATAAAAGATATTCAATGTGTGTTCTTAAGAGGCTATAAGATAAATTTCAGTGGATTAAACCCAATTGTGTCAAATGTGTATAATCAAGTGACATACAGAGCAACATGACACGATCAAGTCAAGAGAGAGATAATATAAATCATTATCCAATATGACTCATAAAGATAAGCAACATACCTTAAAGATGTGTATCAACAAGTCAAGTCAAACCCTAGATCCATGCCAAGGTCCAAAGCTACCTATTAAATATTCAAATGAATTAATGTTTATGTTCCTATAAATAAAATAAAAAATGACCCTTTTTATCCCTACAGATTTAGGTTGTTGCAAATTACATAATCTAATAGATTATAATTTTTTATTTCAAAATATTTTTTTATTAATTTGTGACTTATAAATCATTAGATATGAATTCACAAAATCAAAAATAATTGGGAAAACCCATAAAAATCACGTGTTTATTTAATTAGAATTAGGTCACCAAAACTATATCAAATAGTAGATATCATTTTATTTATTCCAAAACATACTTTGATTTATTTTTCTAACCTATAAATTTATTTCTATGAATGTTACAAGATATGACGACTTACTGAATTTAAAATAGAAAAACTTGATGCAAAGGCCCAAATAGCCCCTACAACACATATCAAAACCTTGATGCATGACAAAGCATTTGTGTAAAATTATTCAATTAAATGAACCCACGATATGATATCACATTGGAGGTGGAAGGACTAAAATACCCATGATGTCGTGACCTGATTGAAATCAAAATTGCGACACAAACCAAAAACTACATGTCGTCATCTTCTTCCCCACGTGGTGAATCTGCGAGAAGCACAAAGCCCTCAAAGCTCTGATCAGGGATCAACAACCTGACCACGATATCCAAAACTCTCTGTAGAGATCACCAAAAGATTCATCAGACTTTGGCAAACTGGTAGACAACAAGCCAAGGTCTACAAGGTAGACAGACCTCAGGCCAAGTCTGATGCCATAGCTGTAAAGGTTAGATCATTGGAGACCTCAAAACCATAATTTGGTAGTGAGCTACATATTTAAAGCAACTTGAACACCTATGACAACCACAAAGACAAATCCAGAAGTGGAGAGGTCAAACAACCATAGAAACATCCAATCATCCTTCAAAACAAGGATAGTTGCATAAGGCAAAAAGGGGGAATATGAATCACACCTTAGTGGATGAAATCAGTGCTGGAAGAAGCTTCGTCACACCTTACCAAAGACAACCACATGTCCATTAGTCCTTTCCACCCCAGGGCTCATTGCCAAGGATAGACACCCGTTGGAGAGCTCCAGCTATCCCCGTTGAACGGGCAAGGTCGGGAGTAGGTGTGTGGGATCCAAGGAGGTCCAAGAACATTTTGAAATGATGTGTGAGGGTGTTGCTGAGACTAGTGAGGGCTAACTTATAGCCAAGAGTCCCAAATAGGCAGGAATTTTCACTGTCAATTGGAATCAGGGGAGCCATGGACTCCATCATCGAATGGGAAGTTGGGGGAGAGGAAACCCAATCAAATTGGACTTAAACAACTCAAGTAACTATGGGGATTGTGTAGAGATAGAAACTTGGGGGTGAGGGAGATAGATAAGAAATAAAGAAATAAGGAAGGAGAAGACATGCGTTGAGCATACTATAGAGCCCAACACTGTCTAGGCATAAGGTACAAGAAAAATGAATCATTGTGAGATTATGATCCAACAACCCTCACAAAGGCCAAGTATAACAAGGGATGTGTGGCACGCAAAACTAAGGGAAATGTGGAAATATGAGGAGATAAAAGCATGACATCAAAACTGGGCAAAAAATAATAGATAACCTAAAGTCTGATTCAAATAGGTATTTATATATTTAGAATTATCTTATGTACTTAGATTGGGATAGCTAGGATCAACCAAATATGTTGAAATGTGCCACCTAGACTAATTAGGACCTAAAGATCACGATTACACATCCAATTTTTGGTTTTGAAATTATCTTTTATGAGTTTTAGTACAATTTAGATTTAAGTTGATTATCTTATTTTATATTATTATATATTATTGTTATACTCAATATTCTAGATTTAGACTTTATTATCTTCATATTATCACCATATGGATTTATATTAGTTTATCTTGCACAAAATAGGTTGTTGTATTCAATTTATCACTAATTCCTTTAATTTAAACATTAACTCAAATTATGGCACATTAATCATCTCCACTTATATTAAACATCTATTTATTGTAATATTATACTTATTAGTCATATTGTTGTCCATACAAATCAGTTATTCATATTTATACACTTTTGTTTACTAAATATGCACATTTAACCCCACATTAGTGATTCATGCATATTTATGTAAACCGAACTACTTATTAACTATATTTGAGTCATCAGATGTATATCAGTAACAAAGTGAAACATATTACACATTGATGAACTGATTTTCATATCAAGCCACAATTTGGTGATTATGTATCATTTATGTGTATCAATATATGTTATCTGATTATGACACCTAATGCCACTAATATATCATAAAAATCACTAAGGATGTATATATTAGGGTTAGTCAACCTCAACTTTGGGTTTATGGTCAACATGATCGTTATACATCACATACCCTCATCAACATGTATGATGATGACTATGTTCAGTTCCATATATTTCACTCACCGTCACATTAGGGTTTACCGGTCCCTGATGTGGTCTAGATCATATGTATTCCTAATTAGGGTTAATATGTGAGTTACTCATATTGTGTGCATTAAGTGTTCGTTGGGGTATAAACAAGTATGTCAAGGTATAATTATAACCTCATTTGATGAAATATAAAGATCCAAGCATACTATCCTCCCATTCATGGAATTAGGGTTTCTAAGGTCAAGATAGTTGAATCTTGGTATGTTACAAATTTAGATTCTTGCCTCTTATTAATAATGCAAGTTAGTGGCAGTCTTCTATATCCTTGTATAGGTAGCCTTTTGAATTGCAAATTCCATTGCTTTTAAGTTTTAATGTTCAAGAATAGTCAAATTCCTAATCTATTATTTGAGCTACTTATTCGTTGAGTGAGTAGATCACCACTCTACTCACAAAATTGTTAGGTAAACCTTGAAACATGGAGATATAAATGTATCATAGAATTTCTACCATGAATTCAGGTGTTGGTTTGGCATAGATCAATTTCTCTCAGTCACCTAGGTTTTAGTATGGAAAAAAGAGAGTTGTACATGATAATGTTATATTATTTCCTTATTTCCATGGTATGTAACAAATAGTCAATATTTTTCATTATGTAAATTTTGAAATGATTGTAAACAATTTAATGTGTATCATTGTGTATGTAGTCAAATATAAGGAATCATGTTTATTTGTTATGATTGGATTTATCTTGGGATTATATAAAAAACTAAAAATGTTTTAGAATTAGAAAAAAAAATTCAAAGTAGAAATTGGGGATGATTCGTCTTTAGTTATGCCCTAATCTCATGATTAGTGGTAATTGTGAGATGAGGTCATACCAAATATGTGACACCCCACCATCATACAGACAACGAGATGTCACGCAAAAATGTACGGAACCACATATTACCAAAAACACGAGTTAATTAAAACCAGTTGCAAAAACATAAATATAGAACATTTGCAATCAGGCCCTGTAAGAAGACCATGTTATATATATATATATATATATATATATATATATATATATATATATATATATATATATATATATATATATATATATATATATATATATATATATATATATATATATATATATATATATATATATATATTCAAGATCACCTGCCTGATATGTTCACATCTTAAAACCACCAAGTGTCGCAACAACACATATTAGTTCATCACATGTTTATAAATACAGAACGGCCACGTACGGCCAGCAGCATGGTATACCAAAATTACAACTGTTAAACATCGTGAAACATCGTCAAAACACCTCCGAGGACCTGAGAGTACATGGATGACTCTAGGACTCTACTACAAAACCACCAAAACAGCAGCATGTCCAACTCTTGCCTTCTAGTGCTCTTCTTGTTGCTCGACCGCATATATATATATATATATATATATATATATATATATATATATATATATATATATATATATATATATATATATATATATATATATATATATATATATTCAAGATCACCTTCCTGATATGTTCACATCTTAAAACCACCAACTGTCGCAACAGCACATATTAGTTCATCACATGTTTATAAATACAGAACGGCCACGTACGACCAGCAGTAGGGTATACCAAAATTACAACCATTAAACATCGTGAAATATCATCAAAACACCTCCGAGGACCTGAGAGTACATAGATGACTCTAGGAGTCTACTACAAAACCACCAAAACAGCAGCATGTCCAACTCTTGCCTTCTAGTGCTCTTCTTGTTGCTCGACCGCAACCTCATGACCACCACCACGTCTAGCACAATCACCTAAAAAGGTTGCAAACCAGCGGGGTGAGACACACAGTCCCAGTGAGAAACATAACTCCCCGCCACAACTATGAAACCTTATAAGATAAAAGTAGATAAAACAGATAACTTATTATGAGCAGCATATTGAGCAAGACTATATTATCCATCATCCTTACCAGGATATCCACGAGGTCTGTATCCATATTTCTTTTATGGAACATGATTGACAAGATAAGATTTATAAGAACTTATCACAAAATATAAGGATCGTATACATATCTGGAAGGTATAACTAGATCAGCTATATAAACAAGGCCTCAATCAATGTTCTGTGTTTTGCTTTAAGCTAAATATACTATCCGGATGGATTACATTTTATTATTCCCTGAGGAAGTGAGCCTTCCCTGCTCAAATCCAACCATTGGCTGCGAAGCCCAATCCGGTGCCATACAAGGTCTAAGGAGATCCAGACTCCATGACCTTACCTTCTCGTGGTCAGTACACAAATCATCAAGCAAGACTGCAGTATTATTCTTATAGGGCCTCAGCCTCTAGGTCGGCTCCGCAAGCTACCCATCTCTCTAGCTCACCTCATCATAGGTGATAGTGCATACATCTGAGCCATGAATGCATCATGCTCATCATCACAAGTCCTGAGCCATGGGTCTATTCACCATGCTCCATATATTCACAGTGGTACTTAGTTTCCTCCTATTTTAGGCTAGGGGAAAAACCTCGCATATTCAACAATATGCGCTCCAAGCAGATCCCGCAGGATAAACCTATTTCACCATCACCATGATACTGACAATGATGGATCTATGGCCAGGGAAAACTACATGATATGTTCATCTATAATTAATTAGTATATTTAAACCAATTATTGAGGCAACCAAAGTTGTAAACATAACCTCATAGCATTACATCATTATTGCCATCATCATACTATCCTAGGACCTCAATCCCTCATTACATCAACCACTGCCTCTCAAGGCATCATAATTATGCATCAGTATTCTGGGAACACATCCCTCACCTCATCATCAGAGGATAAAACCTCAACTAGGCACTCAGCCTTATATCAGGTCCTCACCTATCAACATGTTATCTCATTAACAAGGATTATCATCACATTGTGCTTAGTCAAAGAACATATATCTCATAGCTCTTACCAGGCTATGAATCCACATAAAAATACATGCATGGTTAGTATACACATCCATAGAGATATCTGAAGCCATCATGGATTAACATAATTATCATGCTATCAAGTATAGAGCAACATTCATGATTATATCACACATAAGCTTTATCATTCATAGTATTATTATCAATCATGAGCATACATCATGCCCCATACTTATGACCATATACACGTGCCATTTAATATGTGTATCAACATCATATCTTTCCAAACATTCCTGGTTCACAACCTATCATCTTATCTCATCATCCTAGTTGCAGGATTCGAGGTGATTACATCATATCACTTGTATCATCATTATTAACAGAGAACTATATACATTCTGAGAACCCTCACCAAAGCTCCTGCAACCCTCATGATGTGGCTTTTTGAATGCACTAACAAATTCACTCGGGGTTTATATCCCCGAGCTTTTACCAAAACCAAGTGCAACAATACCACCCGCAAGCGGACGGATCTTATCGCAGTATAGTTGAGGATCGAACCCAAAGGACAACGTTTTTAAGAATCTTTGTCAGTTAGATCTAGCCCAAGTAAAACTAATATTTAGAACAATTGGTTGATTTTGGTTTGATTAAACTAATTGCAAGAAAGTAAATGCGGAATAAAAGATGGGTTTAGATCAATGATATGGAATCGCTGGGATGGTACCGGGTTTGACCACCGCTACACACACAAACACACTCTCTTGAAAACAAACCAGGCACGATATAACACTCCAAATAGAGCTGATGCAGAACCCTCCATACGGGCGTCAGGTCTGCGTAAGCATCACCATAGGCAACCGATTTCTCATCGCCATCCGGATCACATGTCTTACGGCTCTGAAGATACAGAAATCCACGGAGGTTGTGAACCCCCCATACGGGCGTTAGGCGCACAGAAGCGTCACCGAAGGCTAGATGGCTCGTCCCCTCGCGGATCATACACTTACGACCTCGATGAAATCCCATCCTATTTCTAGTTTGGGAGTCAGCCACATTAACCGATAAACAAGCAGGAAGGTGACATGCGAGCAAACATCGACGTTTAGCAAGATGATGCAAAATCCAACTAAGGTTGTGAACCCCCTATACAGGCGTTAGGCGCACAGAAGCATCACCGAAGGCTAGATGGCTCGTCCCCTCGCGGATCATACACTTACGACCTCAAGGAACCCATCGGAAGTTATCGTCAAGGGTCAAACATGCTAAACGACGTTCCAACCCATGCCTTGAAGTTATCGCAACATAGGAACCCATGCATTGAAGTTATCGCAACATAGGGAGCACAAAGATGAAAACACGCACATAACCAACCTACAAGCTTAACGATAAACGACAAAATGAAGAGTCATATACATTGCCTTGGAAAGTTTAACAAAAGAACATGGTTTGCATGGGCAGCGGGGCTAGTCCCCGCACCCCAGCGAAAGAGGACTACTCGCTCATGATACGAGATACAAGAAGGATAGGAGAGAAAGATAGATCCGCCATGAGCTCGGTGCAGAGGGTGGACGCAGCTCGGTGAAGAAGATGCGCTCCTTGCGCCGTCTTCTTCCTCTTCTTGGCCTCCTTGGACGCAACACCAGTGATAGATGGAGTGGAACTTGATCGGTGTGGTGCTCTGGCAGCCTTTCGGCGTCCGGAACCGATGCCTCGAAATGGGGACCCTGGGGGTCTATTTATAGTTTCAGATCTGATCCCAAACGGTTTGGATAAGTTGCTGGAAATATCTTCTCCAAACGGTTTGGAGACCGTTTGGACCGTTTGGGCGCCAAACGGTCTTGAGACCGCTTGGGCACCAAACGGTCTTGAGACCGTTTGGGCATCAAACGGTTTGGAGGTCGTTTGAGCGCCAAACGGTCTTGCTTTGATCGGTCCTGGCTTTGGCGTGGTCGCGCGGCTTTAGTTCTTCAATCGATCCTTGCGCTTGCATCGAACGGTCTTGGGACCGCGTGGGACCAAACGGTCTTGGGACCGTTTGGGACCAAACGGCCTTGGGACCGTTTGGGACCAAACGGCCTTGGGACCGCATGGGACCAAACGGTCTTGGGACCGCATGGGACCAAACGGTCTTGGGACCGCATGGGACCAAACGGTCTTGGGACCGCATGGGACCAAACGGTCTTGGGACCGCATGGGACCAAACGGTCTTGGGACCGCGTGGACTTCTTGGGCAACTGGTTTTGTCTTGTTCTTTGTGTATTCCAGCAAATGGTCTTGAGACCGCATGGATCCAAACGGTCTTGAGACCGTTTGCATGGAGTTGCCTGCTACACCTGCATAAAATGAAAGATATTTAGTTAAAACCTTGATTATTGAATCACTGAGTAGTTTTGTGCATTATGATTCATATTAGGGTGAAAAGATGTGGAATAGATATTAAATTGTTCCAAAAAGGTAATTGAAAATCATGATGAGTATGCACTCATCAAAACACCCCGAACTTAAATCGTTGCTCGTCCTCGAGTAACATAAAATTTGAAACTGTTGCCTGATGGAATACTTTCGATCCGTGTGATTTCTTCATCTTCACATCACAAATGTTTTCTTTTTGCTCAGTATGAGTGAGTACCTCAACTTCCTGGGACCACGAAACACGTCTTTCCATAGCTTCGTTCCTGAGTTCATTTCCCAACAACGCTTCCTCCCCGCCTTTTCCAACACCAAGCATGTCGAAGAGTTTTGTAGGAGTTCAGAGATACCCGTAGAATCGACAAGTATGCATTTGATCTGACACTGGTGTAGTTCAGGATGGTAGGGCATGTATTGTGCCCTTAGGTAGAAAAAGGAGTGAAAGGTGGTATGGAAAGAAGAAGTAAATCTCTCCTCTATTCGACTCGAGATTTTTATTTGTTTTGCAATTTCATTTATTGCATATTTTTTTGTGTGCGCTATGGAATCTTTTGTTGCAGATCTCTCCTCTATTCGACTCGAGATTGCATTTATTTTGTGTGCACTTTGGCATCTTTTTATTGCAGATCTCTCCTTTATTCGACTCGAGATTGCATTTTTGGTGGTACGCCCCTATTTATTGGAAGGGGTATGGAAGAAGCGGATATGGGGAAAGTGGCGTGCCACCCCGAACTTAGGGTTTGGCACAAGTTTGGCTATTTTGGTGGTATTTATGGATGGAGGGATACGAAGATGATAGAAGAAGTGTAGAAGAGAGTTCAGATCAGGATGCAACTTGATTTACAATTCAAAACCGGGTTATTCTCTTTGTCATACTCTGCTCAAATAATGACTTGATGCAGATCCGGTGGGGTTTCTGAGCCATTGTTCCACTAGTCAGTTAGGAAGCGCGACGTGTTTGATCCCTATCAGTTTGACCGATACTTATCATTATGTAAAAAGAATTATGATGTTAGGGATCATAAGTTTCACAGGATGATTTCAGGCAAGTTTCAAAAGTCAGACCTCTTGAGGATTTGCTTTGAATAAGGAGGATGTTATGATAGAAGATGCATAGCAAAAAGTTAGTTACATTTTTATCAACAAAAGACAAAATTTCATCAGGTATCTGTTCAAAATTTTGAAAATTTTTATGATAGAGACATATTGAATATGAAAAGAGGGTGTGTATGTGGAAGTGGAATACGTACCACCCACCCTCCACCCCGAACTTAGAGATTTGCTCGTCCTCGAGCAAACCCTAAATTCAAGATGGAGGGGAAAGGAAACACCAGGTATGACTGCCGAGAATGAATTCGTTCTGATCAGCACCAATCCGATCTCGTGTCCTGAAAGAAAAACTCTCTCATAAGGCAAATTTTATTTAAGGAAAATTTAACTATAAGGAACAAAATTTGAAAAGGAAAAGTAAAATAGATTTATTGGTCGGGTTGCCTCCCGACAAGCGCCTTTGTTTTATGTCGATGGCTCGACAGAGTTCTTCGGAATTATGGTGGGTCCTTTGGATTGCTGAATTCCAACATTATTTCGGTGCCTTTGTCAGCTGGTGTGAAGTATCTTTTCAAGCGGTGACCATTTGCTATAAATTCGCCAGACCCGTCGCTCCATAAAGAGAAAGCACCATGGGGAGAGATGCTTTTGACGATGTAAGGTCCGCACCAACGTGAGCGGAGTTTTCCTGGGAACAATTTTAATCTGGAGTTGAAAACTAGAACTTGGTCTCCCACTCGTATGTCTTTTTGTTTCAGATGTCCATCATGCCAGAGTTTTGTACGTTCTTTGTAGATTCGTGCATTCTCATAGGCTGTCATTCTGAGTTCATCCAGCTCATGGAGTTGCAGAATTCTGGCTTGACCCGCTTGTTTCATATCGAAGTTTATTTGTTTAATTGCCCACCATGCCTTATGTTCAAGTTCGACTGGCAGGTGGCAACTCTTTCCATATATCAATCGAAAAGGGGTAGTCCCAAGGGGAGTCTTATAAGCAGTGCGATAAGCCCATAAGGCGTCGTTGATTTTTGTCGCCCAATCTTTTCGATTACATCCAACGGTTTTCTCAAGGATAGCCTTAAGTTGTCAGTTGGAGACCTCTACCTGTCCACTGGTTTGTGGATGATAAGGCGAAGCTATCTTGTGTGAGACGCCATATTTTCGTAGAAGAGCTTCAAGGCTTCTTTCAATGAAGTGGGATCCTACGTCAGATATCACGGTTCTCGGCACTCCGAACCGTGGGAAGATAATATCTTTGAATAGTTTGATGACTGGTTTTGAATCACAAGTGACGGTTGGTATAGCTTCAACCCATTTGGAGACGTAGTCCACCGCCACAAGGATGTAAGAGAATCCATTAGAAGATGGGAATGGCCCCATATAGTCCACTCCCCAGACGTCAAATATCTCGACTTCTTGCCATAGATTCAGTGGCATTTCGTCTCTCTTGGTTATATTGCCAGCTCTTTGACACTTATCACATGATATGACAAAATCATAACAGTCCTTGGATAAAGTTGGCCAGAAAAATCCACATTGCAAAACTTTTAAGGCAGTCTTTTTAGAGCTCATATGCCCACCCACGGGTCCTGAGTGGCATTGTTCCAAAATAGAATGGGCTTCTTCTTCGGCGACACAACGTCTATACAATCCATCTGCACAGAGTTTGAAAAGATATGGTTCATCCCAATAGTAATGCTTCACATCATGCATAAATTTCTTCAGAGCGTTCCCGGTGTATTGAGGATGGATGACTCCGGCGGCAAGGTAGTTTACTAAGTCTGAATACCATGGTTTGAATCCTGAGACTCTCATAAGCTGATCATCTGGTAGAGAGTCATTTATCGGAATCCCTTCAGCATCCAGAGTGTGGATGCGACTCAGGTGATCTGCCACGACATTCTCCGTCCCTTTTTTATCTCTTATTTCTAGGTCAAATTCTTGTAGAAGGAGTATCCATCTGATCAGCCTTGGCTTAGCATCTTTCTTTGTCATAAGATAACGGATAGCAGCATGGTCAGTGTAAACGATTACCTTCGAACCAGTAAGGTAGGATCTGAATTTGTCGAAAGCATAAATGACTGCTAAAAGCTCCTTTTCAGTAGTAGCATAATTCCTTTGAGCTTCGTCGAGGGTCTTTGATGCATAATAGATCACATAATGTTTCTTCTCTATGCATTGTCCTAAGACAGCACCCACCGCGTAATCACTGGCATCACACATAATTTCAAAGGGGTGGTCCCAATCGGGAACTCTAATGATGGGAGTAGTTGTAAGGGCTTTCTTCAGCATATCAAAACTTTTGACGCATTCTTCATTGAAATTGAAATCAGCATCCTTTAAAAGTAGATTAGTCATCAGCTTCGTTATCTTGGAAAAATCACGTATAAACCTTCTATAGAATCCAGCGTGACCAAGGAATGCGCGAACTTCTTTTACATTTGTGGGGATTGCCAGTTTAGAGATGACTTCTATCTTGGCCTTATCAACTTCAATTCCTTTATTACTAACCTTGTGGCCCAAGACGATGCCTTCCTTTACCATAAAGTGGCATTTCTCCCAATTTAGCACCAGATGTGCTTCTTCACAACGTTTGAGGACCATGGAGAGATGCTTAAGACAAGAATCAAAGGAGTCACCATATACGGAAAAATCGTCCATGAAAACCTCCATAACTGTTTCAGTAAGCCCTGCAAAAATGGCAGTCATGCAACGTTGAAAAGTTGTAGGGGCATTACACAGACCAAAAGGCATTCTTTTAAAAGCATATGTCCCGAAGGGACAGGTGAAAGTTGTTTTTTCTTGATCATCTGGATGTATGGGGATCTGATAGAATCCAGAGTAACCGTCCAGGTAACAGAAATATTCTTGATGGGCCAATCTTTCCAAAACTTGATCGAGGAAGGGCATAGGAAAATGATCCTTCCGAGTGGCCTTGTTTAATTTTCTATAATCAATACACATCCTCCACCCAGTCACTGTTCGGGTGGGGATGAGCTCATTGTTTTCATTTCTTGTGACAGTAGTACCTCCTTTCTTGGGTACAACATGAACTGGGCTCACCCATGGTGAGTCCGATATCGGGTATATTATTCCAGCTGTAAGGAGTTTGATGATCTCACGACGGACCACTTCCTTCATATTCGGGTTCAACTTTCGTTGATGCTCGATCGTTGGCTTATGGTCTTCCATCATGGGGATTTTGTGCATGCACAAGGCTTGACTGACCCCTGTGAGGTCACTCATTTTGTAGCCTATGGTTTTCTTGCTCTCCTTTAATACCTCCAGAAGTTGCTCTTCTTGTTTGGTCGTTAAACCAGAGTTAATAATGACAGGACATACTTTGAGATCGTCTAAAAACATATACTTCAGCCCTTCAGGTAGGTGCTTCATTTCAGGAGGTTCTGGTTTTTCACTGATTTCTTCTGGGGTTTCGGTAACCTTTAATTCTTCATAGGTAGCTTCAGGATTTCCTTTAGCAGAGTCGGGAGGTTCGATGCAATCCTTATCTTGTTGGTCAGTAGGTTCATCATTAAAAAGGTCATATAGAGAAATTTCCTAGGGATCGCATGACTCGTGATATTCTTGAGTAAGTTGTGACATCTGCTCAACACAATCTATCAGATAGACTTCCTCCTGTATACTCGGTCTTCTCATGCTTTCAAAAACTTTGAACTCCATAGTTTCTTTACCTAACCTGAGCAGTAAGGTTCCGGCTTCAACATCGATAAGGGCTCTAGCAGTGGCGAGGAATGGACGACCAAATATAATAGGGTATTTGGTGTCTTCTTTTATGTCCATGATGACAAAATCACATGGGACATATGCGTCCTTACCTACCTTGACCGGGATGTCTTCGAGAATTCCTAACGGCTTTTTTACCGAATTATCCGCAAGTTGAATTTTCATAGCAGTTGGAAGCAATTCTTCAAACCCTAGTCTCTTGCATAGACTGAGCGGCATAATAGAAATACTTGCGCCAAGATCTGCCAATCCTTTCTTGCATGATGAGTCGCCAATGTGACACGAGATTCCGAAGGATCCTGGATCTTTTTGTTTCTTAGGCATCTTGCTTAGTATGATATCTGATGTGGTAGCAGCCAATTTTACAGTTTCATATTCTTCAGTGATGTACTTCTTGGTGAGAAGCGACTTTAGATACTTGGTCCAGGCTGGTATCTCATTAAGAGCATCTAGGAATGGTATATCAACATGGAGCTTTTTCATAGCCTCTTTGAATTTGATGAATCTAGTATCAAGCTTGGTTTCCCTCAGACGGGATGGGAAAGGAACACGAGGCATATATACAGGAATATCCGGTTCAGATGTATCTACTTCTTCATCGATAGATTCCTCAGAACTTCCCTTATCAGTATTTCTTTCCTTCGGTTGCGATTCTGGTGTTGTCGAGTTTTGGTCCGTCAAAGGTTCATTCTCCTCAGGGATATCCATAGTTGTTTTTGTTGGGGGATCCAAATAACTTTTCCCTGATCTTGTGGCGATAACCTTCAGCTGCTCCAGATGTTTCAGATTGTTCTCAGGTTGTCCGGCGAAGACTCCAGCTTGTGGCTTAATACTAGCAGCAAGTTGAGCTAGCTGAGTTTCAATAGCCTTCTGTTGGGCTTGTTGATTGGATATCATCGTTTGTTGTGTTTGCAATAACTTTTCAATGGTAGATAGCTTGTCATCAGAAGGGATGGATCTTGTTTGACCCTGTTGTTGGTTCAAGCTTTGATACTGAGAGTTATTCTGATAATTATTATAATTTCTGTTCTGAAAGTTTCCCTTGAAGTTTCCTTGATTCCCAAAGTTCTGTTGCTGGTTAAACTGATACCCAGATGGGCCTCTTGGTTGATTATTCAGAACAAATTGATGCGAGTTCATAGCTCCTGAAGGATTTCCGTACTGGAAGCCTGGGTGATTCCTATTTTGATTCAGATTGTAATAGTTCTGCCCAGGGTTGGTGTTAATAGCATTAAGATTTTCCATCTGGCAATTATCTCCTTGCCCACAGGCGTTGCTTAAAACTACATCATAGAGAACATTGCATGATAGTGTGGAATGGTCAGTGCCTTTGCACGCTTCACAAAACAAAGAAGTGGACTTGACTTGTTCTGGTTGCCTAGTTGGAGAATGTCCTCTTCCAATCGCAGCAAGGGATGATTCTATGTGATCTTGTTTTGCAACCAAGACTTTCAAAGTTTCAGCTATAGATTTGTATTCTGGGATAGCATCAGCCATAGCTACCTTTAAGACTCCTTTACCAACAGATCTGCCCCAGTTGGCTTGATTTTCTGCTCCCAGGGTGACTACTCTCCATGCGCTGTCGTAACTTTGCCGCATGAAGTTCCCTCCAGACGAAGAGTCAAGGAACATCTTAACATCATCTTCCACACCCCTATAGAATATATCTATCAGCTGGTTCTTAGGAATTCCATGGTGTGGGCATTTGCGTAGGAGCTCCTTGTATCTATCCCAAGCTTCGGAAAGAGTTTCTCCTGGGACTTGAGTGAAATTTGTGATTCGTCCCCTGATCTCATATGTAAGAGATGGGGGGTAGAACTTTTCCAGAAAGGCGTTTTGAAGCTGCTCCCAGGTGGTGATGGGTACATCACTCTGTAGTGAGTTGTACCAACTAATGGCTCTATCAGCCAGAGAGTACTTGAAGAGACGGAGTCGAATAGCATCATCAGAGACTCCATTTTGCTTCGTCATAGCACACAGGTCAATGAATCTGAGAAGATGACCTTGGCTGTCTTCAGCTTGTTTACCGTAGAATGGGTTGTTTTGAAGCAAGGTTATCCAATGTGCTCTAATCTCAAAGTTGGCAGCTTCGATGGGAGGAGGCTGCACCGGATGATAGACATTCGCGGCCTTTGGGATAGAGAACTCTCTAAGATCCTTCTGAAGTTCCGCTGCCTGCGCTGCTGCCTGTGCTGCTAAGATCTCCTGTTGAACCGCAGCTCTAGCTTCTTGCATGAACCTTTCTCTCTGCGCATTGATGGCTTGAGCCACCCTACGGGCTACTTCTTCTTCTTGCGCCATTCTAGCTCGATTCTCTCGGATCTGACGATGGAAGGTTCTATCGATTTTGGGATCAAAGCTCGCAGTCAGTCCGAGACTATCCGAACGGTGCATGCACTAATCGTCAAAGAGCACCTGAAATTTGAAAAGGTTTGAAAGTGAGATCCTTGGTGTAGATTAAAGCTCAAATAGATGAGCGATAGTTTCAAAAAGAAAACAAAATCCTAGATTAGTCTTAAAAGAACTAGATTTGACTGACTGATTCTGTTGTCCCCGGCAACGGCGCCAGAATTTGATGTGGCTTTTTGAATGCACTAACAAATTCACTCGGGGTTTATATCCCCGAGCTTTTACCAAAACCAAGTGCAACAATACCACCCGCAAGCGGACGGATCTTATCGCAGTATAGTTGAGGATCGAACCCAAAGGACAACGTTTTTAAGAATCTTTGTCAGTTAGATCTAGCCCAAGTAAAACTAATATTTAGAACAATTGGTTGATTTTGGTTTGATTAAACTAATTGCAAGAAAGTAAATGCGGAATAAAAGATGGGTTTAGATCAATGATATGGAATCGCTGGGATGGTACCGGGTTTGACCACCGCTACGCACACAAACACACTCTCTTGAAAACAAACCAGGCACGATATAACACTCCAAATAGAGCTGCTGCAGAACCCCCCATACGGGCGTCAGGTCCGCGTAAGCATCACCATAGGCAGCCGATTTCTCATCGCCATCCGGATCACATGTCTTACGGCTCTGAAGATACAGAAATCCACAGAGGTTGTGAACCCCCCATACGGGCGTTAGGCGCACAGAAGCGTCACCGAAGGCTAGATGGCTCATCCCCTCGCGGATCATACACTTACAACCTCGATGAAATCCCATCCTATTTCTAGTTTGGGAGTCAGCCGCGTTAACCGATAAACAAGCAGGAAGGTGACATGCGAGCAAACATCGACGTTTAGTAAGATGATGCAAAATCCAACTAAGGTTGTGAACCCCCTATACAGGCGTTAGGCGCACAGAAGCGTCACCGAAGGCTAGATGGCTCGTCCCCTCGCGGATCATACACTTACGACCTCAAGGAACCCATCGGAAGTTATCGTCAAGGGTCAAACATGCTAAACGACGTTCCAACCCATACCTTGAAGTTATCGCAACATAGGAACCCATGCATTGAAGTTATCGCAACATAGGGAGCACAAAGATGAAAACACGCACATAACCAACCTACAAGCTTAACGATAAACGACAAAATGAAGAGTCATATACATTGCCTTGGAAAGTTTAACAAAAGAACATGGTTTGCATGGGCAGCGGGGCTAGTCCCCGCACCCCAGCGAAAGAGGACTACTCGCTCATGATACGAGATACAAGAAGGATAGGAGAGAAAGATAGATCCGCCATGAGCTCGGTGCAGAGGGTGGACGCAGCTCGGTGAAGAAGATGCGCTCCTTGCGCCGTCTTCTTCCTCTTCTTGGCCTCCTTGGACGCAACACCAGCGATAGATGGAGTGGAACTTGATCGGTGTGGTGCTCTGGCAGCCTTTCGGCGTCCGGAACTGATGCCTCGAAATGGGGACCCTGGGGGTCTATTTATAGTTTCAGATCTGATCCCAAACGGTTTGGATAAGTTGCTGGAAATATCTTCTCCAAACGGTTTGGAGACCGTTTGGGCGCCAAACGGTCTTGAGACCGCTTGGGCACCAAACGGTCTTGAGACCGTTTGGGCATCAAACGGTTTGGAGGTCGTTTGAGCGCCAAATGGTCTTGCTTTGATCGGTCCTGGCTTTGGCGTGGTCGTGCGGCTTTAGTTCTTCAATCGATCCTTGCGCTTGCATCGAACGGTCTTGGGACCGCGCGGGACCAAACGGTCTTGGGACCGCGCGGGACCAAACGGCCTTGGGACCGCATGGGACCAAACGGTCTTGAGACCGCATGGGACCAAACGGTCTTGGGACCGCGTGGGACCAAACGGTCTTGGGACCGCATGGGACCAAACGGTCTTGGGACCGCATGGGACCAAACGGTCTTGGGACCGCATGGGACCAAACGGTCTTGAGACCGCGTGGACTTCTTGGGCAACTGGTTTCGTCTTGTTCTTTGTGTATTCCAGCAAACGGTCTTGAGACCGCATGGATCCAAACGGTCTTGAGACCGTTTGCATGGAGTTGCCTGCTACACCTGCATAAAATGAAAGATATTTAGTTAAAACCTTGATTATTGAATCACTGAGTAGTTTTGTGCATTATGATTCATATTAGGGTGAAAAGATGTGGAATAGATATTAAATTGTTCCAAAAAGGTAATTGAAAATCATGATGAGTATGCACTCATCACCTCACTATAGGTATGGAGGGCAGCGCCAACCCTCACCACAAGATGTATGGGGTGTTGTCATACCCTCACCACAGGATGCATCGGCTAGGGTTTCCCAACCCTAAGCAAGCTCACCACCATATCGGCCAACCTATCACTTCACCTATCATGCAACTAGAACCCACCAGTTCACATGGTGTCGGGTAAGGTGTATTGTGCATACAACTACAAGGTGGTATTGGGCAGCACATGGCCACCTCTTATTATGCAAGACCCTATCGCCCATTAGGGTTAGGGTTTGTAACGGGCAGCAATTTCCCTCACTGGTATCGGCCGGCAGCATGGCGCCCAACCTCAGCCTTGTAGCGCCCACCATGCTCATGACAACAACCGATACCAAGGCACCCTGAGAAGACCAAACACATCATATCGGTCACCACTAAGATACTCACTAAGGTGCACCACTCAACCCATATCAGGCAAGGCACAACTAAACCATATCTCCCAACACAAGGATAGCCTACTAGGCTCCATATCAGCCAAATCATAACGGGCACCAATCCAACCATCTCAACTCCATATTAGATCAGCCAAAGATCAACACAAGGTAGGGGTATCGAGCAACCTTACTTCAAGATGTATCGTTCAGAGCACAAGATATAAGGTGTGTCGCCCAAGCTCTATCTCAAGCCAAGAGAACCATATTGGGCATCAAACCAACCATCTCAACTAGGTGTATCGGCTAAGGGTACAACTCAAGACAAGGCTATCGGACATCACCACTCTAAGGTCATATTGTGCAAGGCACAACCCAACATGGTCATATTCAACCTCAAGCACAAGGCAGCAAACCCTAATTGATCAAGAAGATCGGCTCACCTCTCAACAACCAAGAGAGAGGGGTTTTGCACGACCTCTATCACAAATCGGGCAACCACAAGGACCAACCTCAACATAGGTCATCATCTATCTAAAAGCTCACTTCTCAAATCCATGGTGAGAGGAGGATGTTGCCCAAGCAACTAGAATGTAAACTCACCTCTCAACTAAAATGAGAGAGGGGTATTTCCTACATCACTAGAGCTCAAACTCACTTCTCTAGACCAAGGAAAGAAATGGGTGATTCTACCAAAGAAACCCCCAAACTATGGTTTGACCAACTAGATCCAAAGGCATATAAAAATCAACAACATCATGCTCACTATATCCATAAGATCAACAACATGTACTAGAGCAAGAAACATAACATGCATGGCCGATTATCAACATATAAGAATCATGCAACATAAAGAAGGTGGTATAGCTAGGGTTAGAAGTTATGTAACCCACCTTAAGCAAACTCCTCAAGTTCCAAAGCTCCAAGCTTCAAGCTCCTAGATCCAAGCACACCACTTTCAGCCACCTCAAGAAAAGGAACAAGAACCATAACCACCATGGCTGAAGAGTAGGCAAGATGGAGAAGAAGATGCTAAGGAGAGAGGGAAGATGCTTACCAAGGAAACAAGATCCACCTAGGGTTCAGCCACCAAGCTAGAGGAAGAAGAAGAAGACTTCAAGAAGGGGATCGGCCAACAACTTGCTCCAACAAGCTGTATCGGCCACCAAACACACGAAAGGGTAGGTGTATCGTGCACCAAGGAAGAGAGGAGCAACAAAGAGATAAAGGGTTCCTAAGGAAGATAAAGGCAAGACATATATATATCAGGATCAAGGTTAAACCAAGGCAAGGTGTCACCTTACCAAGGGTCACTTGTCCACACGTTTTACCACCTTGCAACCCTCATGCACATGCCATGCCACCACTCAACCAAGGTTCGACCACATGTCCAAGCTAGGGTGACACAACCAAGGCAAGGAGGTAAAACAAGGTCAAAGGTCGACACACTACTCCTCTAGGTCGATACAAGGCATGGCTAACACACACCAAGGCCGACACAAGCTTCCTTGCCCGATACAGGGCTCAACCAAGCAAGGCAAGGCCCAAAAGAGCTCAACCAAGCCCAAGGCAACACAAGGCACAAACCCAAAACCTTCCTCTCAAACCTAGAGGAAGAAAAGAGAGAGAAAGACATTTCTCAAGGTGACAAACTTGCTCTCCAACCCCATCTTAGGTTATTTTGCAAGTAGCACCTCCAACACTCAACAAAACACAAGCAAACCCTAATCACCACTAAAGGTGATTACCAAGCAACTAAGCACAAGGTTTAGGCAACACAATCAGGGTAAGCCCAAAATGAAGGATAGGGTCCTTACAAGCCATAAAATTCTACAAAGGGATTTCGTCCCCGAAATCCGAAGAGAAAAGTAAGGGATACTTCCGCTTCATCTCTTCCTCAAGCTCCCACATGGCTTCCTCAACACCACGATGACGCCAAAGAACTTTCACAAGAACCAGGTCTTTCTTCTTCAACCTCTTTACCCTCCTGTCAAGGATCATAACTGGACCTTCCTCATAGGTCACATCTTCTTCAAGCTCAACCTCAACTGGTTGTATCACTATCCATGTGTCTGGATGACTTTTCTTCAACATGCTGACATGGAACACTGGATGCAACATGTGCAACTCTGGCAGCAGTTCAAACTTGTAGGCTACCTTGCCAATACGTGCTATCACTGGGTATGGCCCCATATACCTGGGTGCCAGTTTACCTTTCTGGCCAAACCTTAGCACGCCTTTCCAAGGTGAGACTTTGAGATACACTTTGTCTCCCACCTGGAACTCTAAAGGTCGTCGACGATTGTCTGCATAAGACTTTTGCATGTCTTGTACCGCTTTCAACTGTTGATGTATCACCTTGATCTTTTCTGTTGTCTGTTGTACTAACTCAGGACCCAACAACTGATAATCGCCAGACTCATACCAGCATAAAGGATATCTGCACTTTCTTCCATATAGAGCCTCATAAGGAGCCATGTCATTGCTCCGCTGGTAACTATTATTATAAGCGAACTCTATCAAACTGAGATGCACGTCCCAACTGCCTAGGAACTGCAAAACACAAGCTCGTAGAAGATCTTCCAAAGTCTAAATAGTCCTTTCAGACTGTTCATCCGTCTGTGGGTGGAAAGCGGTACTGAACCTCAGTTGCGTTCCCAACGCTTTGTGCAACTTTTCCCAGAAAGGACTCATGAATTGAGGACCTCTGTCAGAGACTATTGTTGCTGGTTCACCGTGTAAACGCACTATCTCATCTACATACACCTGAGCAAGCTTTTCTGTTGTATATGTTGTCTTTACCGATATGAAATGGGCAGATTTTGTCAATCTATCCACTATTACCCAAATGGAATCATGATTCCTAGCTATCTTTGGTAGACCAACTACAAAATCCATGGTTATATGATCTCATTTCCATTGTGGTATCAGAATGGGTTGCAACGTACCTGTCGGCTTCTGATGCTCAACTTTAACTTGATGACATACTGTGCACTTAGCCACAAACTCGGCTACATCCTTCTTCAAGTCAGGCCACTAATACAGATCCTTAAGATTGTGATACATTTTGGTGACTCCTGGATGCATAGCATACATCAATGTGTGTGCTTCCTCGAGCACTAGCTTTCTTAGACCATCAACATCGGGGACCACCATCCTACCATGATAGCAAACTATTCCATCCTCAGACTCATGGAACCGATCACGCTTTTCGCTACCAAGCTCTGACTTGAGCAACTGCACTGTATCATCTGCCTGTTGTGCATCTTTGATCTGTTGTCTCAGCGTAGGCTTGACTTGCATCTGTGCCAACAGTCCTGCCAATAAGGAAACTTCCAACTACACATTCATCTGCCGCAAAGAGACAAACATATCCCGTCTATGGCATACCAAGGAACTCAATTGTGCCTTCTTCATGGAGAGAGAAGAAGACTTTCTGCTAAGCGCATCAGCTGCCACATTTGCCTTACCAGGATGATACTTAATGGTGCAATCATAATCATTGATTAGCTCCATCCAACGGCGTTGTCACATGTTCAACTCATTCTGTGAAAAGATGTACTTCAAGTTCTTATGATCTGTAAAGATCTGACACACTTCCCCATAGAGATAGTGCCTCCAAATATTTAATGCATGAACCACCTCTGCCAACTCCAAATCATGTGTCATATAGTTCTCCTCATGTTTCTTAAGTTGTCGCGAAGCGAAAGAAACCACATGATCCTCCTGCATCAGCACGCAACCTAAGCCTTTCTTGGAAGCATCGTAGAAAACAACGTAGCCCTTCCCAGGCTCTGGCAATACTAGTACTGGAGCACTAGTCAGCTTCTCTTTCAAACTTTGGAAAGCTTACTGAAAACGATCATCCCAAACAAAAGGTACATCCTTCCTGGTCATCTTTGTCATTGGCAACGCGATCGCACTAAAGTCCTTGATAAACCTCCGGTAGTATCCTGCCAAACCTAGAAAACTATGAACTTCTGTCGGCATCTTTGGTTTCTCCCAGTCTGCCACTGATTCCACCTTCTTAGGGTCCACTCTGACTTCTTTTGCAGATATCACATGACCCAAGAAAGTCACTTCCTTCAACCAGAACTCACATTTACTTAACTTGGCATATAAGTGATGTTGGCGAAGAAGAGTCAAAGCTTGTCTAAGATTTCGTTCATGCTCTTGACTGTCCCGACTGTAGATCAAGATGTTGTCTATAAAGACTACAACAAACTGATCTAAGAATGGAAGGAACACTTGGTTCATCAGATCCATGAAAGAAGCAAGCACATTGGTTAGCCCAAACAACATAACCACGAACTCAAAGTGACCATACCTCGTCCTAAATGCTGACTTTGGTATGTCGTCTGCCTTAATCCTCAATTGATGATATCCAGACCGTAAATCAATCTTTGAGAACACTATAGCACCGCGCAATTGATCAAACAGATCATTTATCCTCATCAACGGTACTTCTTCTTGATCGTGACTTTGTTCAACTGCCGATAATCTATACACAACCGCATCGATCCATCCTTCTTCTTAACGAACAGGACTGGAGAACCCCAAGGCGATGTGCTCGGTCTGATGAAACCTTTCTCCAACAACTCCTGTAACTGTTTCTTCAACTCTGCCATCTCTGCTGGAGCCATCCTATACAACGTCTATGCAACTAGCTGTGTCCCTAGCACCAGATTGATCTCAAAATCAATCTCTCGAGGTGGGGGAACACCGGGGAACTCATCAGGAAACACATCCACAAATTCTCGGACAACCCTCACCTCCTCAAGGCTAGGACCTTTCGCCTTGGTATCCACAACATGAGCTAAGAACGCTCTACAACCTTTCCGCAACAACTTTTCTGCTACCATTGCTGACACTAAACATGCCGGAAGAATCTTTCTGTCTCCTTGGAAGATCCACTTCTCTCCGTTGTCATCAAACACTGCCTACTTGGAACCACAGTCCAACACAACCTTATACTTCTCTAAGGCATCCATCCCAAGGATCACATCGAATCCATGCATATCAAGTGGTATAAGATCCACTTGTATACTGTGTCCCGAAAAAGATAAGACACAAGACAGACACTCCTCTTGAAGCATCGAGGAACCATCAAGAGGGGTTTCTAACAACATTCTATATTTATTACAACTAACAGGTAGAGGACAACTATTAAGTATACTATGTGCAATAAAAGAGTGTGTAGCACCCGGGTCAACCAGAACAGATATAAAGAAAGAAGAAGACAAATCAGAATGTAATAACTCCATCTGACCTGTCACCACTCACAGGTTGACTATCGCCTCCGGCTGACTCATAGCATAGAATCGAGTCGTTGTTTGTTGTCCACGTCCTCTGCTTCCTTGAGCAGACGATCTCACTTGTGACACTTGATCGCGTCCCCACCCTCTGTTACTACTGGGTTGTTGTCTGTCTGACCCTTATTGATTCTGTCTTGGTTGGTGCATTACTTCAACGTCTCTTCTTGGGCAATTTGTCCTCAAATGCCCATTCTGCCCACAGTGATAATATGACATGCCTTCTATCTACGGCCTAGATGGCCCTATCACTACCATTGAGGCTGTACTGTGTGCTTTGAATGGTGAAAATCCACGTCCTCTTCCCTTATTCGGAGTCCACTGAGATGGTGTATGAGAACTCTGCATTACGGATGGTGTTGAAAACCTTGGCTTCTTGAAGCCACCAGATCTCTATCCCTGGAACTAAGTAGGCATTTTCCTGGTCATGGACTCCCTTTTCTCCCTGACAGACCATTCAATCCTACGGACGGATTCCACGAACGTGTCAAACCGCTCCCGATTTTCCAAAGCAGCAGCAGGTGTCGACAGCTTAGCACTCAAACCTTTCTCAAACTGCCCGATCTGCTCATCATCTGTCACCACCATGTGAGGGCAAAACCTCAACAAGTCCATGAACTTGGCTTCATACTCGGTGATGATCATCGATCTTTGGTGTAGACGCTCAAAATGATTGATCTTCTCATCCAGATATGTCTTCAGAAAGTATCTGTTGACGAACTCTCACCGGAAAACCTCCCAACCGATCTCCTCACTGGGTTGCTTCTCCTCCTCGATGGCCCACCAGTGGCCAGTACTACCCTTCAGAAGGTAAACAACGTGCTTGACCTTGTCTACTTCAGGGATGTCGAGGATCCGGAAGGCCTTCTCGAGACCTGTCAGCCACAGATCTACATCCGTTGGATCAGCCGTTCCAGCATAGTCTGAAGCTCTGACTCGGTGAAGTCGCTCAAAGGTCTTCCCAATACTCAATGTTTCACCATGGGGAGCCTGTGCTCTTGGCTGAGGCACTGTCACTCTTTCCACTATGTGATTCATCGTAGCCATCAACTGCCCCATAAGTTGTTGGTAGGTAGGATTTTCGAGAATGGCTGGGTCAAGTTGGGGGACCTCAGACACCCGATCTTCACGTGCCTGCACTCTTGCTCCATCAACTGATGTAGCATCGCTGCTCTCGGCAGCAAGTTCTTCATGGTTTCTAGACATCTTTAAGCTTTATCTTCTGCTGAGGGCAGAAGGTTATTGTAAGAAAATCTGGAAAACTCATAAGAACAGATGAAAACCTAGTCCTAGATCCCTGTAGACTCAACAAACCTAGATCTCTGATGCCAAACCAATTGTGACACCCCGCCATCACACAGACAATGAGATGTCACGTGAAAATGTGCGGAACCACATATTACCGAAAACATGAGTTAATTAAAACTGGTTGCGGAAACATACATACAGAACATTTGCAATCAGGCCCTGCAAGAAGACCATGTTATATATATATATATATATATATATATATATATATATATATATATATATATATATATATATATATATTCAAGATCACATGCCTGATATGTTCACATCTTAAAACCACCAACTATCACAACAACACATATTAGTTCATCACTTGTTTATACATACAGAACAGCCACGTATGACCAACAACAGGGTATAACAAAATTCGAACTGCTAAACATCGTGAAACATCGTTAAAACACCTCCGAGGACCTGAGAGTACATGGATGACTCTAGGACTCTACTACAAAACCACCAAAATAGCAGCATGTCTAACTCTTGCCTTCTACTGCTCTTCTTGCTACTCGGCCGCAACCTCACGACCACCACCACATCTAGCGCGATCACCTAAAAAGGTTGCAAACCAGTGGGGTGAGACATACAATCCCAGCGAGAAACATAACTCTCCGCCACAACTATGAAACCTTATAAGATAAAAGCAGATAAAATAGATAACTTATTATGAGCAGCATATTGAGCAAGACTATATTATCCATCATCCTTACCAGGATATCCACGAGGCCTGTATCCAGATTTCTTTTATGGAACATGATTGACAAGATAAGCTTTATAAGAACTTATCACAAAATATAAGGATCATATACATATCTGTAAGGTATAACTAGATCAACTATATAAACAAGGCCTCAATCAATGTTCCGTGTTTTGCTTTAAGATAGATATACTATCCGACTGGATTACGTTTTATTATTCCCTGAGGAAGTGAGCCTTCCCTGCTCAAATCCAACCATTGGCTACGAAGCCCAATCCAGTGCCATACAAGGTCTAAGGAGATCCATACTCCATGACCTCACCTTCTCGTGGTCAGTACATGAATCATCAAGCAAGACCACAGTCTTATGCTTATAGGGCCTCAGCCTCTGGGTTGGATTCGCAAGCTACCCATCTCTCTAGATCACCTCATCATAGGTGCTAGTCCATACATCTGAGCCATGAACGCATCATGCTCATCATCACAAGTCCTGAGCCATGGGTCTGTTCACCATGCTCCATATATTCACAGTGGTACTCAGTTTCCTCCTATTTTAGGCTAGGGGAAAAACCTCGCATATTCAACAATATGTGCTCCAGGCAGATCCCACAGGATAAACCTGTTTCACCATCACCATGATACTGACAATGACAGATCTATGGCCAGGGCAAACTACATGATATGTTCATCTATAATTAATTAGTATATTATAAACCAATTATTGAGGCAACCAAATTTGTAAACATAACCTCATAGCATTACATCATTATTGCCATCATCATACTGTCATGGGACCTCAATCCCTCATTACATCAACCACTGCCTCTCAAGGCATCATAATCATGCATCAGTATTTTGGGAACGCATCCCTCACCTCATCATCAGAGGATAACACCTCAACTAGGCACTCAGCCTTATATCAGGTCCTCAGACCTATCAACTTGTTATCTCATTAACAAGGATTATCATCACATTGTGCTTAGTCAAAGCACATATATCTCATAGCTCTTACCAGACTATGAATCCACATAAAAATACTTGCATGGTTAGTGTACACATCCATAGAGATATCTGAAGCCATCATGGATTAATAGGATTATCATGCTATCAAGTATAGAGAAACATTCATGATTATATCACACATAAGCTTTATCATTCATGGTATTATTATCAATCATGAACATACATCATGGCCCATATTGGTGACCATATACACGTGCCATTTAACATATGTAGCAACAACATATCTTTCCAAACATACCTGGTTCACAACCTATCATCTTATCTCATCATCCTAGTTGCAGGATTCGAGGTGATTACATCATATTACTTGTATAATCATTATTACCAGATGACTATATACATTTTGAGAACCCTCACCAAAGCTCCTGCAACCCTCACTATAGGTATGGCGGGCAGCGCCAACCCTCACCACAAGATGTATCGGGTATGGTCATACCCTCACCAAAGGATGCATCGGCTAGGGTTTCCCAACCCTAAGCAAGCTCACCACCATATCGGCCAACCTATCACTTCACCTATCATGCAACTAGAACCCACCAGTTCACATGGTTTCGGGCAAGGTGTATCATGCATACAACTACAAGGTGGTATTGGGTAGCACATGGCCACCTCTTATCATCCAAGACCCTATCGCCCATTAGGGTTAGGGTTTGTAACAGGCAGTAACTTCCCTCACTGGTATCGGCTAGCAGCATGGCGCCCAAGCTCAGCCTTGTAGCGCCCACCATGTTCATGACAACAACCGATACCAAGGCACCCTGAGAAGACCAAACACATCATATCAGTCACCACTGAGATACTCACTAAGGTGCACCGCTCAACCCATATTAGGCAAGGCACAACTAAACCATATCGCCCAACACAAGGATAGCCTACTAGGCTCCATATCAGCTAAAGCATAACAGACACCAAGCCAACCATCTCAACTCCATATTTGATCAGCCAAAGATCAACACAAGGCAGGGGTATCAGGCAACCTTACTTCAAGATGTATCATTCATAGCACAAGATATAAGGTGTGTCGCCCAAGCTCTATCTCAAGCCAAGAGAACCATATTGGGCATCAAACCAACCATCTCAACTAGGTGTATCGGCTAAGGGTACAACTCAAGACAAGGCTATCAGACAACACCAATCCAAGGTCATATCGTGCAAGGTACAACCCAACATGGTCATCTTCAACCTCAAGCACAAGGGCACCATACCCTAATTGATCAAGAAGATCAACTCACCTCTCAACAACCAAGAGAGAGGGGTTTTGCACAACCTCTATCACAAATCAGGAAACCACAAGGACGAACCTCAACATAGGTCATCATCTATCCAAAAGCTCACTTCTCAAATCCATGGTGAGAGGAGGGTGTTGCCCAAGCAACTAGAATGTAAACTCACCTCTCAACTAAAATGAGAGAGGGGTATTGCCTACATCACTAGAGCTCAAACTCACTTCTCTAGACCAAGGAAAGAAAGGGGTGATGCTACCAAAGAAAACCCCAAACTATGGTTTGACGAACTAGATCCAAAGGCATATAAACATCAACAACATCATGCTCACTATATCCATAAGATCAACGACATGTACTAGAGCAAGAAACATAACATGCATGGCCGATTATCAACATATAAGAATCATGCAACATAAAGAAGGTGGTATAGCTAGGGTTAGAAGTTATGTAACCCGCCTTAAGCAAACTCCTCAAGTTCCAAAGCTCCAAGCTCCTAGCACACCACTTTTGGCCACCTCAAGAAAAGGAACAAGAACCATAACCACCATGGCCGAAGAGTAGGCAATATGGAGAAGAAGATGCTAAGGAGAGAGGGAAGATGCTTACCAAGGAAACAAGATCCACCTAGGGTTCAGCCACCAAGCTAGAGGAAGAAGAAGAAGACTTTAAGAAGGGGATTGACCACCAACTTGCTCCACCAAGCTGTATCAACCACCAAACACACCAAAGGGTAGGTGTATCATGCACCAAGGAAAAGAGGAGCAACAAAGAGCTAAAGGGTTCCTAAGGAAGAGAAAGGCAAGGCATATATAGATGAGGATCAAGGTTAAACTAAGGCAAGGTGTCACCTTACCAAGGGATACTTGTCCACACATTTTACCACCTTACAACCCTCATGCACATGCCATGCCACCACTCAACCAAGGTTCGGCCACATGTCCAAGCTAGGGTGACACAACCAAGGCAAGGAGGTCAAACAAGGTCAAAGGCTGACACACTACTCCTCTAGGTCGATACAAGGCATGTCCGACACACACCAAGGCTGACACAAGCTTCCTTACCCGATATAGGGCTCAACCAAGCAAAGTAAGGCCCAAATAAGGGAAGACAAGGCCCAAAAGAGCTCAACCAAGCCCAAGGAAACACAAGGCACGAACCCAAACCTTCCTCTCAACCCTAGAGGAAGCAAAGAGAGAGAAAGACATTTCTCAAGGTGACAAACTTTCTCTCCAACCCTATCTTAGGTTATTTTGCAAGTAGCACCTCCAACACTCAACAAAACACAAGCAAACCCTAATCACCACTAAAGGTGATTAGCAAGCAACTAAGCACAAGGTTTAGGCAAAACAAACAGGGTAAGCCCAAAACAAAGGTCAGGGTCCTTACAAGCCATAAACTTCTACAAAGGGATTTCGTCCCCAAAATCCGAATAGAAAAGCGAGGGATAATTCCGCTTCATCTCTTCCTCAAGCTCCCACATGGCTTCCTCAACACCACGATGACACCAAAGAACTTTCACAAGAACCATGTCTTTCCTCTTCAACTACTTTACCCTCATGTCAAGGATCGTCACTGGACCTTCCTCATAGGTCACATCTTCTTCAAGCTCAACCTCAACTGGTTGTATCACTGTCCCTGTGTCTGGATGACTTTTCTTCAACATGCTGACATAGAACAGTGGATGCAACTTGTGCAACTCTGGCGGAAATTCTAACTTGTAGGCTACCTTGCCAACATGTGCTATCACCGTGTATGGCCCCATATACCTGGGTGCCAGTTTGCCTTTCTGGCCAAACCTTAGCACGCCTTTCCAAGGTGAGACTTTGAGATACACTTTGTCTCCCGCCTGGAACTCTAAAAGTCGTCGACGATTGTCTGCATAAGACTTCTGCCTGTCCTGTGCCGCTTTCAACTGTTGCTGTATCATCTTGATCTTTTCTGTTGTCTGCTGTACTAACTCAGGACCCAACAACTGATACTCACCAGACTCATACCAGCATAAAGGAGATCTACACTTTCTTCCATATAGAGCCTCATAAGGAACCATGTCAATGCTCCGTTGGTAACTATTATTATAAGTGAACTCTATCAAACTGAGATGCACATCCCAACTGCCTAGGAACTACAAAACACAATCTCGTAGATGATCTTCCAAAGTCTGAATAGTCCTTTCAGACTGTCCATCCGTCTGTGGGTGGAAAGCGATATTGAACCTCAGCTGCATTCCCAACGCTTTGTACAACTGTTCCCAGAAACGACTCGTGAACTGAGGACCTCTGTCGGAGACTATTGTTGTTGGTACACCGTGCAAACACACTATCTCATCTACATACACCTAAGAAAGCTTTTCTGTCGTATATGTTGTCTTTACCAGCATGAAATGGGCATATCTTGTCAATCTATCCATTATTACCCAAATGGAATCATGATTCCTAGCTGTCTTTGGTAGACCAACTACGAAATCCATGGTTATATGTGTTATATGTTGTTTTGATGTGGTATATGTGTTATTTTGGTATGATATAGGTGATATTGCATGTATAAGTTGTTTTGGTATGATATATGTGATTTTTTGTAGTTATGCCAAGATTTCCTTATGTTTAAGAGGTGATTTTGATAATATTTCAATTGATATTTTTTCAAATGAAAGTAAAGGAGTAATAATATTATAGATGTGTAATACTGCATAACCGGTGGTACTTTGGGAGTTTGACTCCACATAACAAAATCATTAACAATCATATAAGTAATTCTATCCAACTTTTACAAAAAAAATTCTTTAAATTTAGGCCCGAGTTTGGCATTGGGTTTATATATTTTTTAATCTGGGTCAGTTCTATATTGAGAGTTCTAAATAAACTTCGAGTCTAGATTTGATGGTAAAAAAATTTAGATAGGATTTTACGCCCAAAATTGACCCAAACATGATGTTTTGACACCCTACAATTTTTTGGAGTAAGTTATACTAAATATAGTTACAAGGAATTAATGTTTTTGAGGGTGGTGAAGTGAAAAAAAACCATTTTCATGATGAAATAATAATGTATTAGTACTTGCATACCATGCTGGTATGTTTGATCCATGTACTACCTTAGGACATGCTTGGTATAAGGGGATCATAGAAGGGGAAGCATTCACTTACTTTTGAGGAGCTAAGTCATGTCAAGAGGAGGAATGTGGGTGAAATTTGAAGGAAACTAAACGGGAAACTTTTGAAGGGACTTTAAAAACTTCAAGAGAAACTACTAGAACTTTGCAGAAAATTTAGAAATTAAACACAAAAATCTAGAGGTTTTTTTTGACGTGTTTGTTAGTCATGTGCATAAATCTTAAATTTATAACTCAAGCAATACTCCACAAATATATGAGTGTGTGTATTATATTCGAGATTGTCCAAGGAGCAAGATTATGTTAAACATAAGAGTAATGAACTTCAATAATATAGTCAATTAATAAGAAGTGAATTTGGTTTGGTGCAAGTAAACTAAATGAATTAGAAAGAAAGAAACTAAAACAAGGATCACTTGATTCAAAGATCACAGTTATATTAGAAGATCTTAAGAATATAATTTTACTTTCACATCATAACATGAAGAAAAATAAAAATCTAACATACTAGCAAAAACATAAAAGGGAGGTTTGTGTCTTGTACTCCTCATGGTAGTTTAGAGCAACCCTTATCATATAGCAATCCCGTGCATATACTTAGATTCATACTACAAACCTTTGTTCCCCAATACTTCCTAGAAACTCCCTTGTCGAGGAAGTACATATTAGGTAACATATCCTTACTCATATGCATATAGATGATACAAAGAGCTTAAAATATACATTCAAGACGGCGATCATGACATGTGATAAACTAGCGTTATATAGGAAATATGTGTTCCATAAAGTCATGACATATGAGTTGCTCTCCCATGCCCAACAACAAGGAGTCTACTTGTCCATGGCTAGAAAACATAGATACATGAAGAAAAAAATAATGCAGGACATAGTGAGAGAGTGATGAACTTAGAATATCTATAGAAGTAGTAGAATGGAGGAAGAACTACAACTAGAAGTCAAAAATCCATCCTTCCTACTGCATTTTTTCTAGTAGTCTTCTCTTCCAAGCAGATGGAAAGGAGAATGGAGATCCTCACTGTAATTGTTGAAGAAGAATTGAGGAAGAAGGAGGGTTTTTTTTGTCGAGTAACCGCTCTACCTTCTCCAAAATCGCCTCCAACTCACTTGGGCTATGCTATGCTCTTCTATCGCTTCAAATGATCTGTGGTAACTGTTCCAAATTGGTCCAGTTTGTATTAAATAATGTAGAGCGGTTTTTCTTGAGATTTGAAAAGAAAATGTAGATAATTCGTCGTGTTGACAAATCAACACGACGTGTTATTTGCACTTTCCAAGCTAGAACTACCATGATCGAAGGCGACACCATGTGTCACTTGTGGGACACGATGTGTTGCTGGATGTCAGAGAATTGTGGGGAATTCTCAAGTGAAAAAATGTGTCGTCTCATTATGTCAACACGACGAGACTCTGGATGTCAGGGAATTCTAAGGAATTCTGTATCCAGATTTTACACTATGACACGACATGTTAAAATATCAACACGACATGTTGCTGATCTCTAACACGACATGTCAAAATTCAACACACTGTGTTGTTGAACAACTGCCCCAGATTCTGCATTGCAACACGTGTTGATATCTCAACACGTCGTGTTACTGACTAATTCTGCATCATTAATCTTTTGAAAACATGGATTGTTGGATGAGTTGATGGATGATATGATGGCATTTCTCTCTTTATTTTAATGTCAGAATGTTGTACCTACAATCAAAACCATAGAACAAGTAAAGATAATAATAAAGTAAAAAATATAATATGATTAGAGGCGAATTGAGGCGGAAAATGGACTGAAAGTGCACATAAGAGTAGACAAAACTGCCATATAAATTGTGCGCATCAGTCATACATAGCTACCTTATATTTATACCGTTCCTTTAGAAATGTGGGTTCTTTATAGTAAAGTTGTTTTATATTACGGAAAAGTTTAAAATAAAAAAAACAGGGTGCTCAACAACCCCAAACGCACGCAATCACACATTGTTCAACGCACCAGCGGCAATGTATAAATCCTTGGGCCGACGCCGTCAGCTGATCTATCCTTTTCAATATGTTTGTAATATAATCTATTGAATCAGTTAGGCATTTCAATTCTGAACGCGGATATCGCGACATTATTACTATGATTTTTTCTTTTAAAAAAGCAGCGGCGCGTCCCCCACCTTTCTGATCTCTTCATTTACGAACTCTCCTTTTGGTATTGATTTGGTTTTACGCTGGCAATACCTGTTTTTTTTGACTAACCTTGAAGCAATCTCTGGACCCGTGCATCCTTCTCCTCCGTCTTCACCTGCGCCCCTCTGGGTACTGGGCTTCAAGTGAATAGTTTTCCTACGCCGTCGTTCAGCTACCTCTAATAATCCCCGCGGTCGGAATACTATTGCCGCCATCATCAGCTGGAGCAGCGAAGTAGCTGCTTCAGAACTGAGGTAGGGGTTAGGTGGAGGTCCAATCCCTAAGGACGATGCAGTATCTTGGGAAGCAATTGGAATTGCTAAACGCGTTGTTTCTGTCGACGTCGCTGCTGCATTTGCTGCTTCTCTGTGCTTTCGTTCCATCGGGCACGGCACTGAGGCCTTTAAGGGAGACAGATGCAGCTGCCATCTCTGCTGCTACTTGGCACGACGAGGTTAGCTTATCTTTTAACCATAGTTGCATACAGGAACCACTTTTCTGAGTTCGATTCCCCAATACTTGTATGTGATTGATCCAATAGCAGCGAAAACGGATGTGGATTTTCATTGTAGGAAGGAAAACACCTTGAAGCAGCACATGCACCTTGGCTGCGACTCCATCCATATGGTTGCCCCCTCCCCCCAGTTCGCCAAATATGGAAGTCAATTCTTGATTGCCCACCCGACACTGTTTCCAGGCTCGCATGGGGACTCAATCATGTCTTCTCTGTCTCCTTAGCATGCCATAGGCGAATTTTTCTATGATCAACTTATACATGGAATAACTTAGGATCTAAAACCTGAATTAGGAACTCTAGTGTAAGTTGGAATACTGTTTCACCTCCGGTTGAGATTGATGCAATACAATGTCTTCTTCATTGGGGTATATATCTAATTTCATTTGAAGAATCAAAACTTGCTCAAAATCGTATTTTGATAATTCTATTTTGAATTTACTATGGGCTCATTACGAATATGTCCTCCAAAAAAATTTCTGGATCAATACCATGACCGATAAAGTGATAAATTAGTCCTTGCAAACAGAACTCTTTTCTTTGTTGGGATGTACTCATCCTTTTAAACAATTAGCAGTCACATATCTTTCTCCTGCTTTCGCAATCATCCTATTATTTGCCATATATTATCAGCTTCCATGTGAAGAGTTTGTTTTACAGCATTAAGCCTTATCTTCTGAGCATGCCAAATATCATTCATATACCGTCCATTATATTTTTCAAATCATGCTGCCTTCAGCTTATTCACTCTATGCGTCCTTATCATCACCATCACCAACTTTACACTGTAACTTAATAATATAAAAACACTAATTTAAAAAGCGGAGGCGGCAACCCATCTACTTGGGGAATCTCAGATGAAGCGGCCCGCAAAGTATTTTTTTGTTAAGTGTGCACTTTTTCCGCTTCAACCCACTTTATCCTGCTTTGTGTGGGTCACAGAATAACTCGCTTAGGATGCGTAATTAAAACAAGGTTCGGCATGGTTCATCAACAGATACATAAAAAAGAAAAATCGATTGCTAGATGCCTACTATGTATTACATTATATCCAAAGTAAAACAAGCATACCAGAGTATTGTGTTCTTCTCCCTACCTATGTGAAACTTGTGTACTGGTGTTCTTTTCCCTACCTATACTAGACTTGTCTACCGGTGTTGTATGCGTTTCTGCCACCCGCCACCTGCTATAAATGTAGTACTTCATAGCTGATTGATAATATCCTATAGGATATATATTGATTTTACTATATAAGAGTTCTATGTTAGTATTGTAAAGTACCATGTAAAACTTTTTCACGAGTACTATAAACATAAAAACGTATAATCTACATTATACAGACAAGAACATATGTTTTTACTATTATATTAAATTCGGATAATTACATATGTAAAATATAGTATACAGGTGTTCTGAAATTGTTGGTTGACTGCTATTATATGCTATAGGATAATCTAAACTGATAGTTCATTATTCAATATTTGATATTGTTAAAATAGTTAAAGGTTAGTCAATAATATTATGTGCTTTTTATGATATGTCCATGAAACTGTAATAAATATAAATATTTACATAATTACAATTACCCATCCTATTCTAATGAATATTAATCAAATTACTTGTTATTGTGTTGTTTATCAATAATTTAGTACAGCTGTATCACTGGAATGTAGATGTACATTATTTCACTGCAAAATCCGCTTTTTCAGAAAGCATCGCTTAATTAGCCGCTTCATGCTTAAGCAATAATGGAAGGCTGGCCGTTCGCTTCCCGCTTTCCAAAACTTAGATTATAACTAGACTTATACAACGACCATTTGGTTTCTTCATGCTTAGTTTGTCTGGACTCTGGAGACATGATTCCCTCGAACCTCCTCACCATCCTCTGAGGAAACTAATTCACGGCGCGGGAGAGTGGCAGCCTTTTCTTCCTGAATATGTTTACTTGCTGCCTCCAAGTTTCTTCTGGTTCTACTTTTGCTTAATCAATTACCGTACAGCTAGAGGACAACATGTGCATTTTGTAATTGTCTCCCTGAATTGGGTATAGTTTTAAGTGGGATATTTTCCTAAATCTTAGTAATGCAAAATATGCAGGTGAAATTAGTTTCCAAATTCTACATGCATTTGGCAAGCATTCTCCCTTGTAAAGTACACCTACAACTACAAGAACCTGCAAGCATGCTCCTCAAAGTGGATATAGCTGTAGGTGGCATGTAGACTTCAAAAACTAATTCATGTACCCCGATAGACTAGTGCGACAGCGTTTGATATATAAAACAAAATAAATGAACCTGGCTTGGTTTCTGCAGGATTACCTTGATCTTGGTGTGTATGTTACAAAGCCTCCATCTGGCACTATTGTTCTTATTGTTTTTGAGGGTGAGATGATATTATCCAGCAGTTATAGGGTAGCATATAGGCTAAATCATTTTGACAAGTACTTTGTCACCAAGGATTTGAGGAAATTGAGGTTCTTCTTGGCCAAGCAATCTGGCTAAATACTAACAGCAAAATATACAATCATCCTATATCAGAGCCAGGAAGATCTTCTTTGAATTTTGCTCCTTTTTGACAAAGTACTACCCTTAAGAGTGGCGTTATGCTTTCAATTTCCACAAACAGATCAATTTGAACAAATCACTTAGTGTCTTTATGACTAGCATAGTTAGAGTGCTTGTGAAGCGGCCATTCGTTGCTCTTAGACACTTAAAATATCACTACAAATGAGTAATATCAATGCTAGTTAGGATAAAATCTTCCTTCTGGCACGATTTTGTCACACAGGTTTAGTTCTGTTTGGTTCTAAATCATTGTTGCTGATGATTAAGAGCTTGTCATTTTTTCAATGTAGCATTTACTTTTAAGAAGTGAAGAAAATGACTTGGGACCTTATTCTGCTTGGAACATTACTGGGACTTATCGAGGTATCAAGTTTTGACCCACTTTTAATTTTTTCCCTTCAATTTGATGCTTGTAGTAATTTTAGCTTGATCTTATAAGAAAATTGTTCCCAGTAAGTGATAAGTATTATAGTTTTTGTTGCATTTACTTTATAAGAAAATTGTTCCCTTTAAATGTTAACTATTGTAGTTGCTTCCTTGTAAGTGTATTTGATAACCCATTACCGACATACTTCCAATGTTGTGTGCTCCTTATGTACGGTGCATTTGCAGGTTTTTTTTGGATCCGTAAAGTGTGTCCTCATTCACTAAAAAAGAAAAAGGAAGCATGCATAATAATTAATAAGCACACGATGTACAACCACAGAGCTAGTGCTAAACCCTCTCGAGGTATCTACCTAATTATATCAATGGTTCACAGGTTCCCGCCGCTATATAATATCACTTTAAACCAAGCAATTACATGATCGAAAGCATACCTTAACATGTCCATAGAGATTTTTTTGACATTAACATATACTGTCAAATTTTAGTAACATGTTCAGAACATTTGTACCCTTTCTGTGATATAGAGTACCCCAAGAACACACAATTCACATATCACGGATCCAATTTAGTATGGGCAGCACGAAGATCCCACACAAAGTAGTACGGCAAAAATCCTAGACGGCTCAGGAAATAAGTCAGCCTAAGGATACAAAATCTGATTCTGAAGTACAGAAGAGGGTATACAATTAATCAAGAAACATGCCGTAGAGACAGCGTCGGGCCAAATATGCTTTGGAACATTATAGTATTAGTGTATTAGAAGTGTCTGAGTTACTTCAAAGAGATGCCAATTCTTCCATTCAACGACGCCATTCTGTTGTGGGGTGTATGAGAAGGAGGTATGATCAATAGTTCCGTCAGTTTTGCTGAATTTCTGAACTGCAGTTTGCATGTACTCTTAAGACATTGTCAGTTTTGGGCACCTGAATGGATCAGGAGAACTGAGTGTGCATCTCCTTAAAGAAGTATTTAATAGTATCCAATGTCTGAGATTGGTCCTTCAGTAAAAAAACCCAAGTTGCTCTAGAATAATCATAAATGAATGTGATAAATAAATGGAAATCAGGCAAGCTAGATACTGAGCAAGGCTCCATATATCAATATGCAAAATTTCATACATGGCAAAGAACTAATTGTATTTTTATTCAGAAAAGTGGAACATTTTTGCTTGCCAAAATTTGACTTGCTTCACATTGAATCTTGAAGTAGACAGTAGTCATAGAAGGAATCCAAGTTCTTAATTTGGCATAATATATGTCGTAATGTGTAATGCCATTGTTGTCCAGACACAACAACTAATAGCAGAGTAACAAAAGGTCTAGGCATGTCAAGATCATGAAGTCCATTTGGTCCCTCATGACCTGAATGCATCCTCGTTCCTGGCGCAGATCCTGAAAAATACAACCAGAGGAAAACAAAGCACCTAGAGAGCAGATTTAAAAGATAACCGTGATGCATTTATGTTGCCAATTCCTTTACAGCGGGAATGTTGCATGATTTTGTAAGAGCTGAAACAAGCCGAAAATTTTCTAGAAATATGTGATGAGGCACCAAAAGAAATCATCCGTCTATTCTTACCTTATGAAACAAAGGATGCAAGAAATACAACCTCCATCCGGCGAGCAACAATTGTCTGAGCAAGAAGTCTTTCTTGTATAAGTTTTATTAGAATGTGTGGTATTCAACCCAAAACCAATTGGCAATAATGGGTGAAGGGATCACATACCTTATAAGTTCTAGGACCTCCCCAGAGCTCAGCGGTATGGGACTATTCTAACATCCCCCCTCAAGTGCAGCCACTTTTGTGTGCTTGCACTTGTTCTTTTTTTTAAGTAGGGTGTGGTCCTCGCACTTGTCTCGTGGGGTCCGCTCTGATACCATATTAGAATGTGTCGTATTCAACCCAAAACCAATTGACAATGGGTGAAGGGACCAAATACCTTGTAAGTTCCAGGATCTCCCCAGAGCTTAGCGGTATGAGACTATTCTAACAAGTTTCTTAAACTCAATATGAATCCAATCGGCAATAGGAACAATAGAGACAGAATGAGCATGCGGAGGAGTAGCATATATAGTGGAATCTGAGGTTACTTGATTAGCCCATGCAGGAGTCCCTTGCTTGGCCCAACAATGATCATTGGCGTGATTAGTTTGACCACATAAGTTGCAATGTCCTGGACCAAGCGTAGATGTCCTCTGCCACATGCAACACCGCCGGAAGAACGACCACAACCATGACCACAACTGTCATCTCTAAAGCAAACAACAAGAGAAAAAGTGTTAGATCTCTCCATTAGGGAAGAAGTAATCGAGGGGATGTGTTGAACTCTTTTAAGAGCATTTCCTAGAGAGGGAAGAGTGTCACTGGCAAGAATATGGTCAACCACACTAGAATAGGAAGGTGGCAATCCTATAAGGAGTTGCACAAGATAGATTTTTTTACAACTAGCCTTGCAATTCAACAATATCAACAATGGGGGGAGGATAAATCTCAAACTCACCCCAAAGAGCCTTACGTTGATTATAGTAATCCTCCATAAAACTCTTTGTAGCAAACTCCTTGGTGATAGTCTTGAAAATTTTAAAGACTTCCTTCGACATTTGCTGATGTTAGTATTTGAGAGAGTTGATCCCACATATCCTTAATACTCTTGAGATAGATAGGAGAATGGTTGATCTTAGGCTCAACATTGTTGACCATCCAAGTCATCATCATCATCATCATCATCATCACAATCTAAGCCTCATGTCGGGGTCGGCTACATTGATCCTTCTTTTCTAATCAGCTTTGTTAAGGGTCATACTCTGATCAAGATGTAAAGATTCAAATTTGTCTGTATAAGCTCTTCCAAAGTTAATATAGGTATGCCTCTGCTTCTTATAGTCGTTATTGACTCGATAACCTTGCTTCAAATAGGTGCATTTGTCGGTCCGCGCTGCACATGTCCGTACCATCTTAGATGGCCTTCACACAACTTGTCCTCGATGCTCACCACACCCACTTTGTTTCTGATATAGTCATTCCTCAAGCGATCTTTTCTTGTCTTCGCATACATCCATCTCAACATATGCATTTTGACCACATTCATTTTGTTGAGACCTTGTTTCTTCACTGCCAACATTTAGTCTCGTATAGCATGGCTGGCCGTATGATTGTTCTCCAAAACTTGCCTTTTAATTTGAGAGAGATCTTTTAATCACATACTACTCCAGTTGCACTCCTCCACTTCAATCATTCTACTGTGATCCTGTGACAAACAATTTATTTTGAACCTCACCCTACCTTTCAATAATAGAACTCAAGTAACAAAACTTATCACATATCTATACATCCATTCCATTCAACTTGACCCCACCATTCACAATTCTAGATTGGCTAAAATTGCAATGCAAATATTCAGTTTTGTTTCTACCGATCATAAATCCATTAGATTCCAACACATTTCTCCAAAGTTCAACTTTATTATTCAATATTTCTTTTCTTTCATCAATGGACACAGTATCATTAGCAACTAACTTGCACCAAGAGATATTATCTTAAACATGCTTTGTCAACTCATCCATAACAAGAACAAATAGATATGGGCCGAGTACCGATCCTTGATGTACTCTATAGTGAGAGGAACATATTGTCTCTCTCCTCCAAGAGTCCTAACACTTGCAGTTGAGCCATCATACATGTCTTTAATCAGGTCAATGTATTGGATAGACACACCTTTTTATGCAAAACCTTCCATAACACTTCCTTGTGTATTTGATTATAGGCCTTTTTTCAGATCAATAAACACCATATAAAGATCTCTTTTGTTTTCTTTGTACTTCTTGACAAGCCTCCTTATCAGAAAAATCGCTTCTGTTGTTAATCTTCTCGAAAGAAAACCAAACTGGTTGTCGGATATCTGTGTTATTGATCTTAGACTTTGCTCAATAATCCTCTCCCAATGCTTCATAGTGTGACTCATCAACTTGACACTTCTGTAGTTTGTGCAACTCTGAACATCTCCTTTGTTCTTGTAGATCATGACTATAATACTATTTCTCCATTCCACCGACATCTTTTTCTTTGTAATCCTGTTAAAGAAATTTGTTAACCACATAGCTCCTTCATCTCCATACTCTTCCATACTTCAATGGGAATAACGTCTGGACCGCATGCCTTTTTCATTTTCATATTTTTTTAAAGCATTGTTGATCTGAGATAGTGAAACTTGTCATGTGTAAGTGATATCTCTTGCATTCATGTCACCCGAGTCTCTTACATTATTCATAATATCTCCATTGAAAAGCTTGTGAAAGTAGTTTTTCCATTGATTCTTTATATCATCATCCTTCACCAGCAATCTGCCATCTTCATTCTTAATGCACTTTGCTTGACTCAAGTCTCTTCATTTCCTTTCTCTTATACGAGCCATTTTATAAATATCTTTCTTTCCTTCTCTAGTGTCCAACTTCTTATATATCTCATCAAAGTATGTGGACCTTGCCTCTTGAACTGCTTTTTTTAACATCTTTCTTTGCTTTTATGTATCTCTGAAAAGTTGCACCATCTCTAGATTTGGGCAAACTTCTATAGATCTCCCTTTTGAGTTTAATAGCCTCTTGTACTTCATCATTTCACCACCAAATCTCTTTTTGTGGAGGCCCACACTCTTTGGACTCTCCTAAAACCTCTTTGGCAATTTTTTTTATGCAAGAGCTCATACTTTGCCACATAGAGTTAACATAATACTCCAAGTTCCAAGTTCTCTCCTTGATAAAGTTTATCATAAAATGTCAATTTTTTTCTCCTTTAAGATTGCACCACTTGATCCTTCTATCTTGGCTTCTGTTATGCTTACCTTTGTTGATCTTCATGTTCACATCCAAAACCATCAACCTATGTTGGGTGGTGAGTTCTTCCCCAGAGATCGCTTTACAATCCTTGCATATTTTTTGATCTAGCCATCTTGTAAGGAAGTAATCAATTCGGCTACAATTGTGCCCACTCCAAAAAGGAAGTAATATGAGGATCTCTTTTCTTGAAATCTGTACTTGCCAAGATCATATCATAAGCAACTACAAAATCTAAAATCCTCTCTCCATTTCTGATGCCATATCTAGAACCTCCATGAAGTCTCTTGTATCCAACATTACTACTTCCCACATGGCAATTTAAGTCACTCGACTCACTCCTAATAATGATCTTTTCCTCTATTACTATTCAATGCATCCGTTAATCCATATTATCCGTAGTTGTCTAAGTGGCTAGGCGATCCTTCCCTCCCAAGAGAAATCTAGGGGGCCTAGGTGCCTAGGCGGGGGCTTAGGCGTTTCTAAGTGTTATTTGTATTTGTTAATATTTCACATATATATTGTAAAAAAAGAAGGCTATTTGATATATTGTTAAGAGGAACCCCCCTCCTTATATAGGAGGAAGGGGGGAGCATACCGACTTTAGAGTAAACCCTAATGGGCCAAGACACACTTGGGCCATATACAATTAGACTCAAATAACTTAATTAACTAAATTAAGCAGACTCTCTAATACTCCCTCTCAAGTTGAAGCTTGGGAGAATCCCAAGTCAGCTTGGAAATAGAGATAGAGAAAAAAAGAAGCAAAAATAAAGATAAGCCAAGCCCTTACAAGAATTTCTCCCCGTCAAGATCACAATAAAACACTCATCCCTCAAATACTCCCTCCCAAGTAGATAACACAAAGCATGAATGCAAGCAGGTTGAATATGAAGTATGTCAAAAGTCGCCGATGCAGGTCACAAATAGGTAGTAGAAACTTCTTGATAAAAAAGATGTGGCATCTGGAGTAGTAATAAATAGCAACAAAAAGGCGTCAGAGTCTTCATCACAATCGCTATCATCGTAGTCCAGAGAGTGCTGGTTCATAGTAGAAAAGTCCAGAGAGTGCTGGTTCATAAAGTCAAGAGAGTGCTAGTTCATAGTAGAAAAGTCCAGAGAGTGCTGGTTTACAATAGAAAAACCCTGAGAGTGCTGGCTCACAGTAGTAGTAGTCAACGTGCAAACAAAGAACATTCAAAAAATAAAAATTAGAGTCGACGTAGCCAGATAGAAGACCATCAACTTAAGCAAGCAATAGACATGAAGCTCCAAAATAGTAAGTTCTCCAAGAAGCATATAATCAGCTAAAGATTTTCAGATACAAATATCAGTAGTGGAAGTTCACAAATTCTTCAAGAAGTGCATAAAGATCCACAAATATATAAAGCTAGAAAATATAATCTTCCTTTCATCTCGTCTATCCTCTATTTCTCCCCCTCACATCAACCACAAAAAGAACCAACAGTGGTTGGGGTGGACAATGATTCAGATTGAAAATATGTCGTAGCACCGCCAGTTGGGGGGTCCTACTGCTTCTCAGCGGGCTGGAGTCAAGAGGAGGTCGCCCCTCGCAGGGGCTCGGAGGCAGAACATAGTTACACCGAGAGAGACACATGATAGAAAAAGGTCTTCACTATGCTTTTGATTTTGATCCCACTTGGTCTTTTAATTAACGATCAAGTGGGGCTTTTATCGTGGCTTATTCATAGAAGCGTTGGCAAGGAAGAGTTTCCGTTTTAAGGAAGGCATGAATGATGTTTTCCTTCATTATAGCAAGCAAAAGGAATTCATAGTTGGGTTCATGTCGTCTCTTTTCTGGATTTTAAAAATGGTACAAGGCCGGACCCCTAGGCTATGATTCCTTCGTTCACACCGGATTAAAAAAAGAGATCCATGCCGATGAAACACAAACAAGCACGTTTGGGAGTAGTTATGAGAGTGGGAATTTGAGGAAAAGATATGCGTACCGCTCTTAAGCCCCTTCACGAACGTTCGTTTTGTGTAATCCATAGAAAACTTATACTGGCAAATTACCGACATTCAGACTACAGATCTCATTGAACAAGTTGCAGAATGCTACTGGAAGGAGGGAATAGTCAAGCACAACTGTGAACCCCTACATCATCCGCAATGCGAGATCTATGATCAACTCAATGTGGGTTGCAGAACTCCACGTCTGGTAACACGACTCCATGTAAAAAATAAGAGAGAAGGTCAAGAGATATTTCTGAACAAGATCATCCAAACGAACATGTAGTTTGATAGATTGGGAACCCGACCTCCAAAACAACGTCCGGAACAACTGCTTTTTGTCAAATTAATTTTATTATGTGCTTGCCAAAATGAAGCCAACAACTACTCCTCACGACTAGCAGGATGCGACCAGTTGTCCATGAGACATTGACATAGTTTTTGAGGCGGCCAGGCGGTGCCCCTCCTCACCTGAACGCCCAGGCCGACTAGGTCGCCCAGGCGGCCGCCCAGGCGGTGGTTTTTTTACCCCCAGAAAGTGTATACATATATAAATATATACCTATATATATTATTTATATACTATGTTATGTATATAACTATACATATATGTATGTAAAACTTATCCAACCTTCGTATATTTACTAAAATGACAACAAAACAGTAAATATTTGAGAATTGAGACATTCTATACCTCAAACTGATCGCTGCAAGCCTGCAACAGTGAATTGAAATATAAGAAAAAAATACATAACACACAATTCATTGCTGAAAATGAATATAAAAGTTGCAAAACATTCCAATATTCCATAGTTCCAAGCAAGTTTAATTAACCTATGTAATACTAAATAAATGAAAATGTCTCTTGTCTGAAAAATCTAAACAAATATAAAACTGATTTTAAAACTCAAACGGATCTTCATCATTGTCTTCTGCATCCTCTCCATCACCAACTTCATCATCATCTAGTCCTGCATCATCAGCTATTTCTTCATCCTCTTCCTGAGTATCATCATCACTAAGTTCCATTGGAGCTCTGTTGGTTGATCTTCTTGGCCTGCTAGGCCCAGCTTGATATTCAGTAGCACCCATTGCATCATCTACTTGGCTCAATCTAACACCTTCAACAACAATGGGATCTTCTGGCACACCTGTCATTCATTCACTACTCCAGTTTAATTCATCTAGAGCTATAAGGTCGTAGCTCTTCTCTAGGTTCTGAATCCGTCTACTCTTGAACCTTTCATGAAGTTGTCTGTTATACTGAATATAGACAAGTTTGTCCATTCTCTTAACCTCTAGCCTGTTCCTCCTCTTTGTGTGAATCTACATAATAAAAGAACTATTTAGTAATTTTAAGTGTCATATATCAAGTGCAAATTCGTAATGTCTTAGTTCCTCTTACAAAGTCAAATGTACTCCATGCCCTCTCCGCAGCAGAAGAGGTACAACACAAGCCAAGGATACGCTTAGCAATCTTTTGAAGTGCTGGTGTTTGCCCCCCATATGAATCCCACCAAGCAACTATAATAAAATACAATCGAATCAGTAACAAACTAAAGCTCAAGTAAACAAGTATTATTTTATAAATAATAAAGTACATAACTTACGTGGTGTTTTCACTGTCCTATGGCGAATGGCAATGTCTTTGCCGAACATCCCACGACTCTCCTTGTACCAATCCAGCTCATTAGACACTTTGTCTTGTTGTGGGGTGCCATCAACCATCTTCTCAAGACAGTCAACAAAGTCGGAATCGTAACTCCCGAGGTTTGGGTCCTGTTGAAGTCTAGCTTCATAGTACAAAGATGGATTTAACAAGAACCCTGCACCGTCTAGGGGGCGGCTCATCTGAAATGCCCATCTCTTCTCCACTATGTCAATGATAGGCTTGTACTCTCTTTCTCTATTGGCAAAATTCAGCATGATTTCTTCTTTTGCCTTCTCAATACTAGCTGCAATGTATCCCATAGGAGGCTTCTCATCAACATCTACAAGCCTCAAAATCTGCATTAGTGGTTGAGAAGCCCTAAGTAAGTCTTGTACGCAGTTCCAAAATGGTCTGGAATGTACAATAGCAGAGACTTTTTTCCCTTGAGTGGTCTTCGCCCAACTGCTTTGCTCCCATGCAGTAGAATTGAACAAAGCAAACAATGTCTCTCTGTGGCCAAGCATGCTTTGAAGAGTCAAAAATGAAGTAGTAAAATGGGTTGTCCCAGGACGCATGATCTCTGTATTCCCTTTGCTTTTCTTGATAAACGCATCATGGAGGCGTGTATGCTGGTAAATGTAAGCAGTCACCTTCCTTGCCTTTGTGATTATTGGGGCAAACTTCTTCATCTTCCCGATGTCTTCAAGCATCAAATCTACACAGTGTGCAGCACAAGGGGTCCAAAACAAATGTTTGTGCTTATTCATCAACTTCTTGCCTGCACTCACATAATTAGTGGCATTGTCTGTAATGACTTGTACCACATTTTCAGCCCCAATTTTACATATTGCCTCATCAAGTACAGTAAACATGTATTCAGATGTATGAGTTGCAGAAGTAGCATCAATGGAGTACAAATAAAATGAACCTTCAGGAGTGTTAGCAAGAAAATTGATTAACCCTCTTTGTCTCCTATCAGACCAACCATCAGACATGAGAGTACAACCAAACATTTTCCAATGTTTCTCATGCTCTCTCTCTAGTTCCTTTGTTTGTGCATATTGCCTCTCCAAGAGGGGCAACCTGATTTGATGGTAAGAGGGGGGAAGCAATCCTCTTCCATATTGTCCAACTGCTTCTAACATAACCTCAAAGGAAGTACGATTAACAACATTAAAAGGTATACCTGCTTCGTAGAACCAAGCAGCAATGCTATCATGGGCCACCTGTAACGCCTCCTTCTTGTATGCAGATTCAATCGTCTTCTGTACTTTCCCACCTGCTTTCCTTTGGGCTACAACATCCGCAGGGCTAGGACACACAAAAGCATCAAGAGAACCATTTACTTTGAATCCAAGGCCTGAAGTGTCAATGGGATTGGCAGGTGAAACAATATTGCTAACAACATCAACAGCGGGAGCAGATGCATTAACATTGTCGCCGTCCAAGTTAACAACATTCTCATTAAAACTTGTATCAACTTTGCGCTTCCTGGTAAGTTCTCTATACTCCTTCAATTCAGTACGGATTGCTTGAGTAGTTCTAGAACATTTTGCAGTGTCGGGAAAGCCGCCGATGATGTGTTGTTTCAATCTGTTGATCCCACCATTGCTAACGTGCCCACAAAATCCACATTGCAACTTGTTCTTGTCCGCCGGATTAGGCCAAAATCCATACTTCCACCCTGGGTCTTTGGATTTAGCCTTTCTTGATGGATCATTTACCAAGTCGAGGAACTGTGGTAGAAACTCTGCAACAGGTGTCACATGTTCACCATCTCCTTCCATACTTGACGCCGATGTAGACGTAGACGTAGAGTCGTAGATGTGGAACAAGAGGATTGGAGAAGCAATGAACATGGGTTCTTGCTTTTGGAGAAGGAGATAACAAGGAAGAAGGAGAACCGAGAAGAAGGATCCTTGATCGATCACCGGAAGGCAGAACCAGAGAGGGAGCACCGAGCACCACGGCCGTCTGGACGCTTTCCGTGCGGTTGCGGTTTGCGTTTCACGCAAACAGGGAATCGGGGGGGGGGTAGGAGGGTAGCGGGTGGGGAGTCCAAGAGTCGCGGGAGACTTGTATTTTTAAGTTAATAAAAAAAAAGGAATTAACAGTCGGGCAGCAAAAAAGCGGCCGCCCGACCCAGCCACGACTCGCCCAGTCGCACTAGGCGGCCGCCCAGCCGCCCAGTCGGGCCAGGCGGACGCCCAAAAGGAGAATCAAAGTAGGCGCAAGTCCAGGCGTCACCCACCTGAGCGCCAGACCGACTAGGCGGCGCCCAGGCGGGCGCCTCAACAACTATGGACATTGATATGCAATTATTCGACGAGGACAAGACAAGGAGCAGATCGGGGAGAGTAATGACTAGACATATTTGTGAGGTCGATAAACATTTATGGTGGTGGTTGGGATGGAGGGGCCGACAAAAAGATTGGATTTTTAAGACAAAGGAAGAAGAAAGGAGATAACCATGGTATGGAGGTCAGGTTGATGATGCCCGGTGGGCGGCCAAGCCGAAAAGTAACGACAGCCGCCCGCAGACGGAGGCCCTTTCTTTCTTTTCCTAGGTTAGGATCGATGCTCTGATACCATGTCAAAAAGTAAAAGAAGGCTATTCGATATAGTGATAAGAGGAATCCCCCTCCTTATATAGGAGGAAGGGGGAAGCATACAAACTTTAGACTAAACCCTAATGGGCCAAGACGTACTTGGGCCATATACAATTAGACTCAAATAACTTAATTAACTAAATTAACCAGACTCTAATATATATATAAATGATTTTGCATATACATTCAACTATATTCAAATATATACATCACTATGTACCTTTTTATTGGTTATGCCTAAGCTTAATGAATCATAACTTCACCTACATAACACTTGTCTTAATCTAAGCAACACCTATTCAACCTTAATTTGACCTAACATGATCTAACTTGGACCTAATTTAACTTAGTTTGCCCTAATTTGCACTAAGTTAGGCCTATTTTGGCATAACATGCCTATTTTGGCATAACATGCCTAATCAGATGTAACTTCCCCTAGTTTGTCCTACATTTACCTAAATGAGCCCTAATTTGGTGAAAACAGACCTAATTCCCCCAAACAAGGCATGTTTTCCCGAAATCCGACCTATTTTCCCGAAATCAGACCTAATCTGCCCAAATTTGATCTGATTTGGCCTAAATCAGATCCATTTCTTACATAAAATAACTAAACATGATCTAGTTTGACTAAATCTAGACCTATCCATGCTAATTTGGTCTTGAAGTGTCTTAATGTGGGCCTAAAAGGCCTTAGGCGTCCACTTCAAGCCTAGGCGCCCAATTTTAGGTGCCCAACTAGCGTCTAGGGGGCCTGCGAGAGCCTAGATAACTATGATGTTGTCCCAAAAATCCTTCTTTGCCTCCTCACTATGGCCAACTTGGGGGGGGGGCATAAGTACTAACAATCACCTGAGAACAAACTTGATAACTATGATTCTATCACCCATCTGTGTAATCTTGACGACATCATCCATCAACATCTTATCAACAATAATTCTGACGCTATTTCTATGTTGGTCAATACATGTATACCTAATTTTGCTGTATCTCCAATCTCTCTTCATTGTTCCCCAGTGCACTTCGTTTCATACAAGTAAACAATGTTAACTTTTCTCTAAATCCTGGTATCCACTATCTCCAAAGACTTTCTTGTCAAAGAGTCAATATTCCAAGATCCTATTCTAATATGTATTTGTGGAACTTACTTTTTTACCTATCTTTTTTGAAAAGATTGTCCTTGCACATTTTTCATTACACCTGGGCAATGATGCAACATGACTAGCTTCTTTACCACACCCGTCTAAGATGTGGAAACCCTTTCTTTTCCTTCAACACAACAGGCGCCGTTGTGTTGAAACCTCTTATGTATTTTCATTGCACCGGTTGCCGATGCAGCGTGTCGTTAGGTAGGGACGCTCCAACAATACTTTTATAAGGATCTATGTTCTAAAAAGAGTAACAAAGTTTTATGGCTGACTGTCAACCTACCACCAACCCTCCTCCTTAACCATGCTTGGAACCAGCTATATTTGCATAACATGTACGAACACATAGGTGGAGTTGTTGACCATCCAAGTCATAATACCAAAATCATCCTTAACCAGAGGTCATAGGATTGCTTAATTTTTGCTTCAATAATAGAGCTAGGGGACTCAGGAGCCGCAATGACTAGATGGGAATACTTCCCTTAAGCCTCCATGTATACATACCATGTGTTATAGTTGGGACCATCTAGCTTGATGTGGTCACACACAAAGCACAAAAGGTATCCTTAGCAATTGCCTTGATGAAACAAGTTAGAGAATAGAGTTAAAAAAAGGTGTTAATAAACACACACATCACTAGCAGAGATGGAGATCCATAACATAGGTAGTAAGTAGAAGGCTATAGCACACTGTCATTTTACATGGACAAGTGACAAATCAGGGGGAGTTCCCTGGAGCGAAGAAAAGACACTATTTTGTGGAGGAAGATGATTCAAGCATAGAGGTTCATACATGTCTCTCCATGGTTTGGAATTTATGCCAAAGTGAAAGGTGGAGGTTGTAGCATTGGAGAAGGGGTGACAAGGAGGGGGGATATGGTGAACTAGTGATATAGGAAGGGGTTGGAAGGGCGGGTGGGGGAGGCTGTGGTTGGGAGGGATGATGGGCACAAGGTAAGTAGTAGGCAACACCAACACATGTTGGAGGAGAGGGTGGAGGTAAGAGTAGATGATGGTGAAGGGGAGAACAGAGGCAACGATGGGTGAGAGGAGAGCTACAACGACATTGGGTGTATGTGGGAGGGGCTTTGACAATAGATGGAGGAGAGAGCAACAACTAGGTGTAGAGGGGAGATTGTCATGGAACCGTTCTTACCCTAATCCCAATCCCACTGCTCGGTAGACAATGTTAAGGGGATTAGAGCGCCCGTCTCTGAGTGGCCCGAAAATCACACGCATGATATGTAAAAGAAATGACATTTCATCTTATTGAAAAAGAACTCAGGATTCTATTACATCAGAGGCCCGAAGGCAACAAGAAAAGAAAAGATTACAAGGCGAGAGAACTACAACTAAACTGTACATCCCTTTATATATAATCCCATGTGATATGCATTCTTTGTTCTGGTAGATATTGGCAAGAGTATGGTAGATAACATGTATTAAGTCTTCAAGTCTTCATACCTAAAATCAGGTAATTCAAGACGCAATCAATGCAAATGCATCAATACACTTTGAAATGAACAAATATTGAGTGATTGAAAACATTTATATCAACATATTGTACTTAGCAAGACTTATACGCAAAATATTCAATGCGACATTCAAACTCAAGTTTATTTCGAACAATTTCAGTTTTTATCCCCATTATGATGAACAACATTCATGCATATACGTATGGCTCCATCGCCCCAACGAGATGGGGGAGGTTACCATGTTGTACAAGTTCCACCCTCCGTTAGGAGGAGGTTGCTTATACCCTATATCAATATCATCATTCCAGGCTGTCATAAGAGGTGTCATCATTTATGTTCAAGTATTTTCAAGAATACATATACAAATCAAAAGACTACTCAGTAGGGATCGTTGTAGCTCAAACAAGAACATAGCCAAGATTTTCAAACAAGAGTACATACAAGTACCATTCAATGCCACTAGTCTGTTCAAGGAGGAATTAATATAAAAGCGTACCTCTTGGAGTCAAAATAGAGTATTAGCAATATCCAATGCTGATCCAAGAGTTCAGATCAGATCCTAGATTGCAAGAAATAGATCAAATGTCAAGATCTTGGAAAAACCAAGTCATTATGTCATTTATGCAAGATTAGGGTCTTAATTTCCTAAGTAATCCTAAGGTGACCATTCATCATATTATTTTGAGATTCCATCATAAACATCAGTATCTAGCATTACCAAGGATGAATGATCCACCAAGGTATTTTAGGAAATTAAAGTAACCCTAATTATCCAAATGCACCTTATTGCCATTAGTCTAGATTATGATCAATAAGGATCATCATTAGATGGTCAAGAGTATGTGGGGTCACGACAGACCCTAGAGTCACTATGAACAGAGTGATCATGGATTATTAAAGATTTTCCAACAATCGAGTTTTAATAATCACTAGATTAATTAGTCATTTCCATGGCAAGATAATCAACATTATGATCTAATAATCATTGAGTGAGATCTAGTCCCCATTATATGATAAGAGTTTTTAATAATTGAGATAAAGAGATTTAGGTAAGAAAATCAGTAGTGGGCCATTATTGGGGTTTACAATATCATTTGAAACCCTATTTAAGGTCTTTAGAGAGATCTAGTTTATTTTCATCAAAAATAATTATAACAGAGCTAGATATTGATTTCATATGGAAGTTCAATTTTTTTTGAGCAACATGGTATCTTTCTAGCAATTTGTGGACGTTCGAGCTAATTTTAGAGCATCTAACAATATCGGCCAATCAGAAAATTTCTAGATGAATAAAACGAAAATAAAAAAAAGAAATTGGCCAACCATCTTCGCGGATCAGGGGAGGGATCTGAATCAGCGGATCCTCCTGCCTGACCCTCGAACCAGGCTTGGCTCAAGGGCCTGCATGAGGGGTTAAAAGGGTGCCATGTTTAAAATATCGATTTTGATGCCGTTTCCGATGGTCCAGAAACAGATATTTACAGACATTTTGACGAATTTTGATATTTCTGCTTATTCCGACACAAGGTTTCGATGCAAATTTTGACGATTTCGATGACCAAATAAAGGAATTAAGTCATAAAATTTTACTATGATGATCTACATACATAAATATACCTAATTATGCAATAATATCATACGTTGGTGTAGGGTGGATGCTCCTACATTTTTGAGTGAAAATACACTAGACTGTTTCGATCAGGATTTCGATGATACAATGTATACATACATATATTCTTATGCAATACCATGTTAGATCTTATATTTTGGATTCAATTAACTCAGGGGGTCTCCCACATTTATTTAGGATTTTAAAGATTTTTTTAAAATATTTTAATGCAATTATAAAATCTAGAATTTCGGCTATATGGATTGTCCATTTCGATGTGTAGTACCGGTCGAAACTAAAATTTTAACTGCAATTTCACAATTTCAACCAAGATTTTAAACCATGAAAGGGTGAAAATGCCCATGTCTATGAAAATGAAAAATGTGACCGTAGGAGGGCATATCAATGATATTAAACATCGATTGTTTTGATTAACTATACGCTCGCACCATTGATGCAACGAGAGGATAGCCAAGATGAAGGAAAGGAGACTGCAACGAGGGGAAGATATCATGAATGGATCTAAGCCTGGGGTTGGCTTCACGGCAGAGAAGCGAAGTCATCAAGCCATTCAGTGGCTAAAATCCGGCAACCAAGGCGGAAGTAGGTAGGTCCATCGCATATGCGCAAGGGAGAAGCAGGGTCAAGTAATATACCTCAAATGACAAGTAGCAGAGGGATTCACGAGGCTCCAAGGAGTCGTGCACCAGCTTCAGAGGCTCCCGACTGCGTCTGAAGATGTCTTTCCATGAGCAGTCGCGTTGGTGTGGAGGCAGCTCGAGGGTGGAGCTGACTGGGCCTTCATAGCTCTCTGTGAGAGTTTGAGGAGTTCCACTTAGGTCCCTCAATAGTGCCAATGTGGTTGATTTGAAGGGAAAGGTCTGTGGTGGGAGCTAGGCGCTCTGGTTCAGGAAATACATGTGGAGTTGGATGGAGAAGAGAGGGAGTTATGGCGAGAAATTGAGGGGCCTTTGCGGCTAAAGGAAGGGTTGCGGAGCTACTGGGCTCCATAAAGAGGCGTCCCGAGACCTAGGGTTGGGTGGAGTGTGCTTATCCTCTGTGCCAGATCGCCGCTAATTTGGGCGTTTTCGAAAATAGCGAGAGAGGGGGTCTGTTAGGGGTCGTTAAATAGGGGAGAAGATTTCAGATCTGGTGAACCAAAATTAACGTAGTGCGGATGTGAGAGGGGAGAACAACGAGTTCAAAGCCGCATGCCACTGTGCGCACTCTCCTCCACAACAACCAAGTGGGGGAGATGACTCCTTCCTGTGAGACATTACTTGGATCCGGGTCCGTGCCTGGGGATCCAATTAGGGTAGGTAAATAGGTAGTTTAGGGGTTTTAATATATATTTTCTTTTATAATTCATAATTCTTAATTGCAACATCAAAAAAATCTGAAATTGTAAACACTACTTTATCAAATTGTTATCAAGCTATTGTAAAATATTAGGGCCCAAAAAATAGAGTTTGGACCACGAAATAAATCAATTGAGTACAACATTAGTTGAGCTAAGATTGAATGCCACAAGGTAGTCATTATGAACTTAGGGCATCAAAATTTCAATTAGGGTGTCAACATCATTCATCGATCACTAGAGTGATGAAGTGAGGTCAATTTGAGCAACATTAGATATAACAAGGTCAGAAATAAGATTTGGATCATAAATGTGGAAAAATCCACTTCATCACAGAGATTGACAATTGATGGGGGTGGATAGCGGAGTGGTGGAGACAAAGGGTGTGGATGAGGGAGCGACGACGTCGATAGAGGGTGCATGAGGGAGTGGTTGTAGTTGGCAGTGAAGAAGGTAACAATGGCTGGGGGTGGAGAAGGGAGCGACGAAGACATGGAGCAGCGATGACTAGACTCTAGAGGCAAGGGCGACTAGAAGCGAAGGGGACGAAGGTAGACCCACGATCAGGATCACAAAGGGAAGTCAAAATTTTACTGTTCTAATACCATGTTAAGAAGAGAATTCACTAAATCGGTGATTAAACGAGTACATATTGTATATGGCAGAAATAAACCACAAATGTGAGCTTCATCAATATGGGACTAAAATATATGGGAAAATAAAAAAATATTTAGACGTATTCCTTCTCGTTTTGTCATTTTCTTTTGCCTCCTTGTGAGTGCCAATCTGCATCAATGTCGAGGGGCATCTCCCCAGTAATGCTATCCTCAATGTCATGTGAGGGGTACTCTGTGTCCTCTGTTGTAGGATCCACCCATAATCAAGGAGTTTAAGATCCATATGATCTCATGCTTGTTGCCAATAGGCGCTCATGGCGGCCAACAAACTAGCTTAGGGAGAAGTCCAAGTGCAACCTAGGGGACACATTGTCAACAACCACAATTAAAGCACCCAAGGGGGTTAACCAAATCCTATGGCCGACCGCGTCCCACCTCAATGGAATATTGCTCTATAGGACATGATGAGCAAGGGCAAGGGAGTGGATGGGTATGGGTGAGCAAGTCATAGGAGAGAACTACATAGATGGAGTGGCAAAGACCGCAACCACCGCTAGGGCTTCTAGTTGTCCTAAGATCTCTTGGCATCGTCAGACATGATTGAATAGACATATGGTCGGAATGGACAAATCATGGAAAGTTGAAGCACGCACTACGACACACTCATCCCCATCCATGCAGGAGGGACTGTAGGTGTGGCTAGGCCATCCCTTGCCCAATCTAGAGGGACCAGCTAGGGAGGTGGGCAAATACCTCCATTGTCCTTTGCAAAGTAATATCGGCACAAAGGTTGTTTTGACCAACTTTGGCCTTGGCTAATGCAGGTGCTGATGGAGGTCCTATATCTATAAGTAGGGCAGACAAAGCATCAAGGGAGCATTATTAGATATTCCAGCTTGATAATCTCCTTCTAGCTTGAGCAACACCTTAGAAGCACCCTATTTTTACGTCAAACACTCCACATCAAACATCGCTTTTCCCATACAACCTAGCCCCTCAACCTTGGGGTTGAAATGGGGGCAAAACGTCGATGGTGTTTCTCAATTTCTCATGGTGTATTGTTGTAGGCGAATCCTAGATTTGGTATCTCAGTCAAGCTTGGTACGACAATGAATGCAAGAAGACGGAGACCATCCAAAGACTAGGACTTGTTGATGACGATAATCCTGCTCATCATCCAAATAGAGCTGCCAAGAAACCTTTCTTTCTTCGTTGAAAAAGGTAGTTGGATGAAAAGGGAGACCCCATGCCCTAAGTGACCTTGAAATCATCCTTGGGCCTCTAGATCCAACAAGTCCACCCCTCCACCCGACTCTAGAAGGTTGTCTATCAGACACTAGATGTTAATGCAATTGCTCCAAGGCCTTCTCCATGTTAGTTAGCTCTGCCACTTGGAAGTTCTTGATTTCCTTCGACTCGACCAAACATAGGTAGCATCATTGTAAAGTCAGAACTTCGGGTAGCAGACCTCCATCCAATGAGGAAGAGGGCACTGCTCCATTGCCACCTTTTCTGTCGTCTATCGTTGGAGGAACATCGTGATTGAGCTAATCATCTACCATAAACTCATGCAGAGACCCCACGATGATCAAGATTGCCAATAGCTTTCTAGGAAGAATCCGTTGCTCCCTTATCCTATTCCCTATATCGCCTAGTTGGCACTAATAATTCACAACCCGGGCAGTGCGCTCGTAGGCAATTTTGCCTACTCATTCTAGGTAGCTATTCTCAAGTTTTGCAATATTTTATGCCTTAATTTTGTATTTTACAATATCATATTCATCACTCTTATAATTTCCTGAATAATTAGAGTATGCTGATTGCTGATAAAGCACAATTTGAATGTCTGATGGCGCTCACACATGCTCCGTAGCTAATGATGATTGGTTGACTACTTCCCTCGATATCTAATTGGCGATCTCATGACAAAACATAATTAACAAATTTTAATTGTACTTTTTTAATTTTTTTTTAATTGTACTTGTGATTAATTCTATCTTTAATAAAGTCTAGGGGTGGCAACTGGGTTCGGGTTGACCGACTTTTATTTTGGTTCATTTCTAGTCAACACTTTTTGACTAGACCCTAACATGCAAAAGAGGGATTTTAAGGTTGAAACCCTTAACCCTAACATGATTCCTAAATGTTTTCGGGTCTACCGGATTTGACTCGTAAATCCACAAATCAAGAGAACAATTTTTTACAACAAAGCTATTATTTGTTTAATCCTTGAAAATAATATAATCAATACATTTCAATGTAAACAAACCTAAATTCTGATTGAAAATGCCTAAAATTAATATAATTTGCACAAGAGTTTCAATTACAAATTTATAAGAAAACACATTATGTAACAAAATATATGTATTTATATAATGAAAAGAATTAATTAAAAAAAATACAAACCAATGCACAACTATGTAGAATTGTCACAAATAAACATAATGAGGAATGCATCGGTAATTTCACATGCCATTAGGTGGGTTAAACTCTAGTATTTTAATTTTATTTGATTATATAATTGTGAAATTCGGCTCATCTAGGTCATTCAGGTCTGAAGTCCAACCCGAATGTAATTGTAAAATTTTTGGGTTCTTCGAGTCTGGGTCAAATTTAGGCTTGGACAATGAATCTTAGACGCTGTGTTGTACAGGCTCCCGCCTGGGCTTAAGTCAGCCCGCCTCAAACTGGGCGCCCAACCCCCTAATTGACCTAGGTTGTTGCCTAAGGCCTTTTCAGGCCCAAATTAAGATATTCATGGCTAATTTATCATAAATTAGATCTGAATTTGATTGAATTGAGTCATTTTATGGTTAAATTGGGTCTGATTTATCCCAAACAGGGTCAATTTAGGGTAAATTAGGTTTGATTTGGGGGAATTAGGTCTAATTTGGGAGAATTAGGTCTAATTTGGGGAAATTAGGTCTGATTTTGTCATGTAAGGCCTCGTTTAGATCAACAGAGGGAAATTTAGTGCTAGTTAAGTTTGATTTGGTCATATTATGCAAATTAGGATTGATTTTAGGCCAAATTATGTCAAATTTGAGCAAATTAGGTCTGATTTTGGGGAAATGGTATGATATGGTGAGATTAGGTCTAATTTGGCCAAATTAGATATTGTTCAGTTCAATATAGGGAAAATTTGGGGAAATTAGGTCTGGTTGGATCATAATATACAAAATTAGGTTTTATTTAGGCCAAATCATGTCAAAATTGGGCACATTAGGTCTAACTTAGGGGAAACAAGTATGATTTGGGGGAAATTGTTCTAAATTGGATGATCATGTCTTATTTGGCCAAATTTGTCTCATTTAGGTAAATATATGAAAAATTTATGGAAATTGGGATTGATTAGGTCATAGTATACAAAATTAGGTCTGGTTTAGGCAAAAATTAGGGTAAATTAGGTCAAATTTGATCAAATTTGGATCAAAGGAGTTAAAATTAGGGCCAATCAGTTCTAGTTTAGGTCTTGTTAGTTTTGTTTTAGCCTAAATTCTACATAATAGTATTATACATGTTTTGGCTACAAACATAATACATGTTCAACTTCTGATGTCTATATGAATTTTGTTTAGGTAAAGCTTCCACAATTCAATCCATATCTAATGATTTTGTTGCTTTCTTCATACGATGTTAGCACATTGATTGCATATTTATCATGTATATTCATGTGTAAGGATTGTATTTTTCAAGAATTTTACATATATTTGTTAAAATAAAAATATATAAAAATGCCTGGAAATGCCTGGGCCACCGCCTGGGCGTCCCCCTGGAACGCCTAGCCGCCTATACAACCATGCTTAGACGCTAACTTGCTTAAACAATGCGGGTTTGGGTCGGGTCCATCGTGTCGGGTGACTCGGGTTTGATTTTGCCAACCCTAAATCAAAGATTGTTGTTTTCATTATGTTTTCATGACATTGTCTTTTCTAATGATGTTACTTTTGAAACTAGGGTGTTATCTTTATTTTCTATATATGTGCAGGAAGATGGACATTCTCAGATGATAAATCAAATTTCTCTTCATCGATTAAAAAGGCCGGAAAGGGTAATGGTGTGTCTGTAATTGAGTTAATCAGCAATCCTACGAAAATTAGTGGTGTGCACTATGTACAGGTGTGTTAAATTATTTCCAGTAAAATGTTGATGCCTCTATTTTCTGATTTGTTTCTTCAAAGGCATCCAATAGTATTCTACTTATATAGTTATGAATTTGATTCTATATAAAAAATCGGTGTTTGTTTAAATCTTGGTATAAGCTACTGCTTGCAATATGACATCAATTTCTCCCTACTTCCACTTCCAAACTCACCATGCACTATAATGACTCGGTTCCAGCTTAGCCATCTAATTAGGATTTACTTGGATGGTTAATGTTTTGATTGATCTTAGTTTTATCCTAATTAATAATGATGGTTTGTTATGATGTTTTGAACTTCAGTATATACTTTAATTAGGGTTGCAAGTGAAAGCCATAATTGGTTGAAATTTAGGATTTTGAAAGTACATGAGTTCAAAATTTGATAAAATACAGTGGTGTAGTACAATTATTTAAAAAACTTTTATTTGTAACGTGGATTTATTTGAAATTTGCATATGATTTGTGTAACTCAAATGTACTTTTATTACAAATTTCTAGAAAATTTGGATGTTTCAATCTGTTTCTCGGTCGAATTCAAATTCGACCGACCATGCTGCAGACTGTAGTATAGCAATGTAACATTTCATTTTTAGTTACTTATTGGTAACTCGAAATGAACTGAAATTTTAACAGTAGCTCTAAAACTTCATTTCAGACAACATACTATTTTTTCATAATTTTGGAGATTTTATTGACGACAGATAACTTTATCAGTATAGTTTTATGACAGGAAATTCTTCTGAAATAAAACAAAATGTAATGCGGGACTAATTTGCAATTGTCCCAAGCACCTTAATTGCTCTATGTGAATAACATAACACCCACGTAACTCCCATATTTCATGATCCATTCTAGAGAAATGAAATCCTAGAGAAAGAGGTGAAGAACTAGGGTTTTAGTGAGAAAGGAGGTGGCGATGTTGATCTAGGGTTTTCTCTTCCGAGAGTAATGAAAGCAAGTAAATTTACCTTCTTTAGATAGGTTTTCATGGTGAATCTTCCCCTTATGTCCAAATTCCGCCCCTCTTTTGATTTGGATCAAAAGAATATCAAATCAATTCTTCTCTTTCTTTCTTTCCAATTCTCCTTTTCTAGGGTTCCTAAGTTGAAAAGAGCAAGAAATGAGTTGAATCCGTAGGAGTTGGTTGGATTTCTAGAAATCCAGAGTGTGAGCAACGTTTTTTAAGATGCTTGGCACCCGAGGTGAATTTTTATCTCTCTCCTACGCTTTTTGTAACCATGTTGAAAGCCCAATTCTATTTTGCTAAAATAATCTACATCCTTTCTTGCATTTGTATTTGGTTGGTTGATCAATTGGGAAGCTTTTGGGGAATGATTTTTATTGATTTAGATACTTTCTCATTGATTTGTATTTGTCTAGATCCTGATATATTGATTCAAAATCTGTAAAAAATCTGGATAAAGAACTATGTTGTTTTACACACGTATTGCCTAAAATCGGCCTAAAGAATGCTATACTTGAAATTTGAGTTGACAAGTATAGAATCATGTATGAACTTAATACGAATGAGTTCTTAACTGCGTTTTCAGATCTTTGTTAAGATTATATATGAAATGAATGTAAGGATCAGTATGAGGGTTTTAAATGGATGTATTCTATGTCTAGGGTTAGTTTTGCCAAATTGATTCAAATAAGCCAATGAATCGATGTGTACTTGTAATTGATGGATGAGTTGTGTTGAATGGAAATTAGGGCCTTCATGTATGTGAATAGCCTTAATGAAACCTTGCACACCTTGATGAGATTGGTGAATAGTATAGTTCTTGTGATGTATTGGACTAATCGACTTCTTGAAAACCCTAGAAATCAAGTATTAAGATATGTATGAGAGATAAAATCCAAACTTGTATATAATCTTGTAATGGGCAGAAAAGCTCAATTGTAGGTATAATTACTTCAATGAAAGGTGTTAAGTCTGATTAAGATTATCTGAGCTTAATGCATCTATCATAATATAATTTATGGAATAAAAAGTAAACTCTACATGAATGCAAGACTTTATACAAGTCACATAATAATGAATTGGGAAGATGACTTAAAATTAAGGAGTAAGAAGAAGCAACCCTAATATGCGATATTCCCTAAATTGAGAGTTTTATAAGGAATAGAAGGATTGTTGTTATTTACTATAATGTCATTACATGTCAAAGAACATGGTACATGTATCTAAATACAAGAAAAGAAATGGACAAGGGTGAACTGAATAGTGATGATAAGTAATGCTTGTAATATTAATGAAATGAGTACGAGGAAGTCTTTCTTATATTTACTTTAAATATATGTGGGTTGACCTAAATTGAATGAAATACACTAAAATTTGACTATGAACGATCAATGAGAGAGAAACTTTATGCATTAAGTAAATTTTGATTGATTGATTCCAAGAATAGTAGTGAACATGATATGAAAGAAGTTATGACCAATGATTATGAAATGAAGGAAAAATGATAGTTGGATCTGAGAACCTAACCGTAACCCTAATATGATGGGCTATGAGATAATAACGAATAATACTATGAAATAAGGGATTAAGGAATGTACATAAGTATAGTCTAATTCAAGGATGCAAATTGATTCATAAGAATCATGTTTGGATTCTAATTGTCTGTAGAACACTTGTATTTTGAGAATGATCTAATCTAATGGATGTCAAATGAGATTACATATGTGCTGAATAGTAACCTTAACTGAAAAATGGTAAATAGTAAAAGAGGAGTATCAAGTGTGTTATGTACGTTTATGCTTAGAGATCATTCATATACATAGAAATCATATGGAATAAGTATATGTTGTATGATAAACCTGTTCTGAGCATGATGAATGACACAAGATGTCTATATGCTTATAATGTTGCTAATTCTAATGTCTTTGTGAATATTTGATGAAAACTGTGATATTGATGAACTAATAAGAAATATGATGAAATTGAATTAACATGCAAAGATCATATTTGAGAAACCCTGTTTAGGATAAATATGGATAATGAGATTATGTCTCGGGCTGATAGCCCATTGATGATGACTGATATGGGATGATGTTAAATGGAAAGAAATATACATGCCACAAATTATAGATTTGTTGTGCTTCTTGTTTCAATCATTGTCTTTCTTGTTCACCCTAAACTGCTTTATATATTCTAGTTGCGCGAGAATATACACACTTGACAAATGATGATTTGCATTCTTTTTAAGATGAGTAAATTGATTAAATAACAAGTGAAGTGATGACACATCTAGTTAGGTGTCTTGAACACCATGCGTTTCCCCCGAGGTGCATACTGGTGAAATGAAACAAATCTTCTTGTAGTAATAAATAGAGAAGAAAAAATCATAGGGAATACAATTACTCCCTAGAAAGCAAACAAAATTTGATACATTGTAAAAGAAAATATCATATCTAATTAATATTTGCAATAGATTCCCTTTTTATACAAGACAAAAAAAGTTAATCTTAGAGCAAAATAGAAGAAAAAAAGAGTAAAGGAAATAGCATAATGAAACATTGATAATTTGAGAAAAAATGTAATAATATATTGTGCACCACTCATTCAAAACAGAATTATTTCTGAGGTAGCAAAATTTCAATATATGATCTAAAACGAACCATATAGAAGAAGTTGTCATGAAGTTGTCATTTAATTTGGTTGATTTTATTTGAGGTTTTAGTTATTAGTTTTTTAGTTAAGTCACAAAATGAAATGCGAGGCCTAAGCGGCCACATATGCGGACTGCAGGCCGCATATTCAGTCCACGCCTAAAAATAGCACTGCATCAATGCAAACACATCAGTATACGCATGCAGAGCGACTGAGGGCAGCATACGCATGCGGCCGCATGAATCGCTTTTCAGAACACTGGAACTGCATATGAACATTAAATTTTAATGCTAGTTTTAATGGAGTTTTATAAAGTTTGTGATAATGTGACATTGGTTTATGAGGTTTTATGAGAAAGGAAAAGGGAAATTTTGTGTTTTTGTATACTCTTTTAATCGTGTTTGTTTAGAATGAAGTATTTCTTTCTCTTAATGTTAGATTTAGGATTTCTCTATAATGGTTGGCATTTATGCTGATCATAAAAGAGGTCCCAACATGCATGGTCTCTAAGTCAACACTACAACTGCATTACAATAAGAGCACTACTGCTCAATCCTACTGCTATATAACAAATGTAGATTGGACACAAAACCTTGATGCACCAATAAATGAAGGTCCATGTAACACGACACCAAATTAATTGAATCAAAACCGTAACACTCTTTGTCAAGCTGGAACATGAGAGAATTCCATGTCATGCTTGCCTAGATAGACACAAAAATGACATAAGCTCTATTAAAATATTAGCCTATTTAGTTAATAGGTTAATTGGTCTATTATGTACATGGGCATGTTTTCCATGGCCCATTAAGGTTCAATCCGCTTCCTTGTGCTTCCTTGTAAATAGACTCCTCTCCTATATATATAGGATATGGGTGTACATATCAATAGAACAACAACAACGAATACACTTCTTCACATGGTGTACATATCAATAGAACAACAACAACGAATATGGGTGTACATATCAATAGAACAACAACAACGAATACACTTCTTCACATGGTATTAGAGCAATAGCCCTGAGGAGACAACCCTAGCCGTCGCCCCTCCTTCCCTCTTCTCGGCGCCCACTCCAACCCTAGCAGCCGCTGCCCCTTCCTCTCTAGAGTGAGCAATAAGGGGGAGAGCCCATCTACGGGCGACTGCCGCCTCCTTCCATGGCTTAGGCCGACCGCCCGCTAGGCACTTCCCGACCTCCATGGTTTCTCCTCCTTAAAGATCCAACCTTTCAGTCGGCGCCATCCTTCTTGGACGATCTCCATGGATCTATCCATACATTGACACTTTCCTTCCCAACGATCTATCAAGCTCCAGTCCGAGTCTCTGGACGACGCTAATTCCCATTCAGATTTGTTAGTCCGTCGTCACTTTTCCCATCTCCTTAAAGAAAATCTGATCGTCAAGCAGCTCCAGCCGCTGCTATTGAAGAACCCACGCCAAGCAGATCAGCCTTCCGCTCCAGCAACCGTCGCCACCATATGCATCTCCTGCCCTGCTGAGTTCACATCCATCTGTCGCACCAACCATTGAAGCAACCACACAGACCACTCCAAGTAGTCTCGCCGTCCCCTGCAAGAAGCAACGATAATGGCCACTACAAGGAGCCGTGCCCATCATCCACACTGTCTACTCCAAGCAGTCTTGCTGTCCCCTACATGGAGTAGCGACAACGACCACTACAAGGAGCGACAGTGATCAACACCCTTCCTTTCCATCATGATCTATAGGAGAACAAAAGATGACGCTAATTCCCGTTGCCTATGGTGTCTTCCCATGGTTCTTTGTCTCCTTGACGACGCCAATTCCCGCCTGATTATGCTTCAGCGGTGTCACACACGACGTGTTGGACCAACAACACGGCATGTAGAAGCCTAGAATCCACTCGACGGTGTAAGGTTTTGTTTAGATCTCAAGTCACACGGCGTGTTGGCACAGGTCTGTCATCTTCGACTTCATCCAAATTGATAGTTACATGGCGTGTTGCAGACTAACACGGCGTGTCAACAGAGATCAAAGTTACGCCTTAGACATCCTACATGGCGTGTAGGATCTCCACACGGCGTAGCGCAAGAAGTCCGTCATTTTTGAGCGAAGGAGCTACACGGTGTGTCACCAGGAGTCTGCCTCTCACCTCCCGACAATCTACACGGCGTGTCCAGTCACAGACACGGCGTGTCAGTAGCAGTCTGTGCACTTCTAGGTCCAGTTTTTGACGTCATCCAAAGGTCTATCTCTCTAATATTTTGATGATAATTGGATCCTGTTATTATTTTTTGGCCCAATAATTTTTTTTGCGCGGGCTCTGCCACCGCACCCCCACATTTGTCGGCCTAAGGGCTGGACAAATGTCTTTTCGGGTCAAGAAAAGATCCATTTATTTTCTCTATCTGGATCTTATTATCAAGTTGTTTTACATATTGATTCCGGTTATCGGTTTTTATGCCGAGAGTCATTCCGACAGTGCCACTTCTCCCCCTACCGAGTAAAATTCCGGTAGTGTATCTCCTCTTTCTACCGATACTTCCATTCTGGTAGTCTTATTTTTGTTCTTCTCTCCATACTACACATCTCTTTTGACCTTTTCCTTTCCCACCCTCCCGTCCCTCATGCGTGCGTCTTTCCACGTGGGGGGGGGGTCATATTTCCCTTTTTCCACACCATCTACTCACTCTCGTCGTATTTGGTGTGTGGGGGGGGGTCATATTTCCCTTTTTCCACACCATCTACTCACTCTCGTCGTATTTGGTGTGTGGGGGGGAATAGAGGAGAAAGCGATAGAGAGGAGGATATGAGGAGAGAGATGGAGAAACATGAGATGATATGAGATGATAATCCAAGCTATCTTCATGGAGCCTCATGTTCTTTAGCACAACTGCGTTACATTTCAGACAACATGGAAAGACCTCACAATTGCAACATTGACACCAAACCTTTCGAGTTCGTACCACATTATGTATGTCAGGATAAGAGCTGTTGCGGCTAATTCCGGCCTCTAGTCCCTTTGGTGTTGACGACGTTCCAGTTGATCATCCATGCTGCGTTGATGGTGTTCCAGATGGTTGCTTCTTCATCTCTGAAGCTCGTCATCTTCAAGCATGTGCAAATTTTGTATCTGCAAGGATTCATCCAGAGTGATCTTCACCGAGCTACTTCGTCACGTCTTCTCCGAGTTGCATTTGCTACTTCTACGTGTTGAAACAGCACCTCAACACCTCGTCCAGCGTGTCGGTGGTCTTCTGCGCTAATTCCAATTGGCTACACTTCTCAGACAATTCAAAGACACCTCTACTGGTGCATCGACACCGTGCCTCCACATACCGTGTTATGTACGTTGGATGTGTTAGATGTGCGCTTATTCCACTCACACATTCCACTCCAGTGAAGATGGCGTAGTCGTGGTATTCATGATTGTCTGCTTCAGATGTTCTTCATTCCATATGCACTTCGAAGGAAAGACCTTCTTCAAAGCTCGAGCTTCTCCAACCTACATAACACATCTCAAAGAGGCGTTATCATATCTTTTCAGTTAGGAAGTATTGTTTAAGGGGGAATAATAGTTTCTTGTATGAGGAGCGATACTTCTATCTTTCATTTATCGTTTATTTCTTATCGTTCAATCGAGTCACATAACTCCAAGCTTGGACATGTGTTCACCCATGCTCCAGCTTGAGGGGGAGTGTTAGAATATTAGCCTATTTAGTTAATAGGTTAATTGGTCTATTATGTACATGGGCTTGTTGCCATGGCCCATTAGGGTTTAGTCCGCTTCCTTGTGCTTCCTTGTGATAGCCTCCTCTCCTATATATATAGGATAGGGGTGGACATATCAATAGAACAACAACAACGAATACACTTCTTCACATGCTCAATCAGTAAAAAGAGAAGAAATAGTAAATATTCCGAATCCTTAAAAATCTACCTTTACTAAACTTCTCAGGCACACCCCTCAAATGGATAATTCCAAAGGACTGGAGGAGGTACCAACGGATGTACCATACAAGCTTCAGGCTTGAACTGATGTAGTATTTGGACTTAGAGGACTGGAGACAATATGCACGTATGTAGGTTCAACAATCATCATCTCAGTCACTAACTTTTTGGAGACCAGAGAGCTCATAGATTGGTAAAGTCCACAAAGTGTTGGTACACAGGTAGTTGACGTGCACAACGTATTGCTCAAATGCAATTAGTTCCATTTAATCTATAGCATGCATAGTATAACAGATAAAAACACAAAATGGCGATACAACATATGTTTGAACATTATTTCTAATAAAATGGCACACATATTAAATCCTAATAGCGTAAAACATCAAGGTAGTAGCACTTGGTTCAGTTTAGTCATGCCAACTAAACAAATATTAGCAAGCATGTAAAGTTGTATGTGAAATGATTGGACGGCTTCACCCATCACATATGGTTGAGTCAGACCTTTCTTGTGATTAACCATGAGCAAAGTTTTTTTATATCATTTCATATCAATCAGGTTCTTTGAGTCAATGGCTTCAAACTTGAACTTTACCCAGAAATATTTTTTAGTTATCTGGTTCTAGGTCTATTTGGGGCTTGGTTGCGTAGGTCGAGATAAGTCTGATTTTGCCATCCCTAAACTGATTACTGAGCAAGGAAGAAAATGTTCGATTTCGATGGCCACAGAAACAAAAATTTCAATAAATTTCGACAGAAATTTTGATAAATGCGTTCCTGGCGTTTTGACGGCAAAATAAACAAATTAATTTATGAAATTTTACCAGAATGATCTACTAGTGTAGATCTACTCAAATATGTAATAATATTTCATATTGGATATGTGGGAGGTGGGGTCTAGTCATTTATGAGTGAATGACCCTGAACTGTTTCGATGGACATTTCGATGGGGATTTTTGATGTTAATTTTCAATGTTGAAATCAATGAATTAGATCATTATAGTTTGCAAGCACAATATATAGACTTAAAAATACAAAACTGTGCAAAAAAATATGTTCTAGGTAGTGCATAGTATATGAAAAAGTAGAAAAAAAATCGATGATCTGCCTGTTTTGAGATTTTCGTCAGTCAATTTCGATGTCCGATTGCCACCGAAGCAGAAATTTCGGCCGAAATTTTGACAATTTCGTCGAAATTTTAAACATTCTTACTGAGCCTTAGCCTTGAAGGTTGAAACATGCTTGCAGCAATCGATCATCCATTCGCTTGGCCTTCAAACCATTATCCTTAGCTTGTTGTCTATGTAAATCCCCATGCATTCTAGTTTTAGCACTTCCTAATTTCCTATATACCAAGGTTTTTGTGCTTGGTATCTCCCAATTGCTCTACACTTCCGTTCACCCATTTAATTTTTTGCAGCAAGCAACTTTAATTGGTCATGTACCTACCTATCCCTCCCTCCAAGGACCTCTAGTCAAAGAGTTTGTATTCCACACCCGTTGTTTATGGTTTCTGTCTTAGACCAACTCTTATACTTGTCTCTATTCGAAGAGGTGACAGTGCAACTCATGGCCTTTGCTGAATATTGGCACAATGCCTTGTGTTTGGTTTGCCTGGATGTACCCAAGGAGGATAAATGAGGGCAGCCTTTTGCATTATTGCAGAAAAGCTACATTAATTTCAGTGTCATTATAATCTGCCATCCTCAAGAACTTGCAGGTCTAGGAGTCCATATTCCAGAACTCTAATATGAGCTGTCTATCTTAGATTAACTTCTTTAGCTGTGTCTTCTCAAGAAGATGACTGCAACTCATGATCCTTTTGCTAAACAGTATCACGATTCGATATCTTGGTTCGATTGATAGGAATACAATGTGCCCACGATGGAAAAACGAGGGCAGTTCATTCCAATACTAAACTGAGAAAGCATCTATATTCACAATAATTAAATAGGCTTTTGCCAAAATAAGAAACAACTCATAATCCTTTTGTTGAATATTTCGCAATACCATTTGTTGGTTTGCCTGGCTGATGTGCCCAATGAAGTTAAACGAGGGGCAGCATTTTGCATCGTTGAGGAAAGCTACACTTATTCTCCATGATATCATAATCTGCTATCTTTAAGGAATCTGGGTCAACAAGTTTATTTTGTAGAATCCTAATCTAAGCTTTCTTAGACTAGCTTCTTTACCTGTCTCTGCTAAAGAAGATGACTGTGGCACTGTGGAACTCATAATGCTTTTGCTAAATACTATCGTAATGTTCTTTCGTGGTTCCATTGATGGGAATATGATGTTCCCAAGATGGATAAATGAAGATTAGCTTTCATTCATTCCAATGCTAGATTGAGAAGACACCTTCATAGATTTTTTTTTTTTTTGGTGTAAAAGCTCTCTTCCTTTCTTTTTGTATTTTTGTAGAAAAAAAGTACAAAACCAGTGTCTAACTGTTTACTGATTTATCTGTACAAGAAGCTATGCAAAGCTATCAGCCGATATCAAGCATGAATCAACAGCAAACAAAACCAAACCAGCATCAAAAGGAAAAACTAGGATAGATGAACAAATTCGTTTTGTATCCCAGAGTTAATTTTCCCAGCAGCACCTTCACAGAATTGAAAATGCTTTTGCCAAAATAAGAAAGACAGGACATAACAAATTGATATATCTAATTGCAATAACTTTTTACATTTTTATCAGTAATCTTTATCGATTGTAATATTCTTGTAATGGTAAAGTAGGTTGTATCATATGATCATTATCAGACTGTTAATATTGTTTGTCTGCCGTAATAACTACGGGTAGAGAATTAAAATGGTCAGTAGTGGTGTAAAGGATTTCTTATCATAATACATCTTTTTGGTTTGTTTCTAGAACTTTCTAGAAAATTGAAACAGAAATAGGATTAAAGCCCTAGGTTCTTTTGATCTAAGGATTAAATGATGGACGCTCTTTCAAATCTTGTTCAATATGTTGAAATGTGAACGGGAAACAATTGTTTGCATTCCAATCTCGTTCTGAAAAGAACAAAACAGCCAAGCTTGATTATAGCAGTCAACCTGCAGAGATGAGTCTGGATGATGTGACTTCACATGATTATTTGTCACTTCGACGGCTTCCATTAAAATATACAGCTATGTGAACAAATTCACACAACTAAAGTGTAACACTGAAAAGCTCTGACATCCAATAAGGTCATGTTTTCACTCGGATTGAGTTGACATAAGTTCCATTCCTGCAGTAACAGATGTTTCAGCAATGTATTTTTTCCTTTCAGCTTTGAGATGTATTTATATGTTTCTTTCTCATTGAAACAGGGAGCTATTAGCTTTCATGACGTTTATGATACTGGTCCTGAACCCGATATTGCTCAGATGAGAGTTGAAGGTGTTTACATCTGGCCTTTCAGACAACTCCGACTAGTTGCTAATAGGTACTCTAGGTTTTCTCATCGTTTTAATTTTAAAGTTTTTTTATATTAGAAACCGGCTGAGGCACTATCTTCAAAATAGATAGCAACCTTGAGAACTTGCTACTGAGGATCAAGTTAAATGGGTTAGAATCAAGTTGCATTGAGTTTCGAGTTCGGACTGCTGCTTCAAAAGAAATAAATTGTCCAAGTCTTATAATTATATAAACTTACCCATTTGATTTCGTGGAAACTTTCCTTCACTTTTGATTACGGGGAACACATTCCTTCTTGCTACTTCTTTGCCTTGGATACTTGCCAAAACAGACAGATCCACCTGCAGCCAATCGTGGTTGTCTGGGCGCCCGCCTAAGCATCCACCTGGACTGCTGATCTTAGGCACCCAAGTCTACTTAGACGTCTTGGACGGCCTGGGCAGTCAGGGCAGCCGCGTAGGCGGCTTCTGGGCCTGATGGGCCTATTTAATGGGATATTTTGTTTTCTTTGTTTCTCATCTTCACCAACCTCCTTGCTGTTTTCTTTTTGTTATGTGTTCTTATTCGTCAACTACAATCTTGTTTTTCCTTTTGTCTCATGGTTCACCAAGCAGAACTTAGTTGCTACATGCTCTTCCACTTTTCATTTTTTTTTTTCCATTTAGTATAAAGTTTTGCTCAGCTCAACCTAGCAGCAACATGCTGCCATGTTAATGGTTTTAAGTTTTGCGTCACATGTTTCCGTTTCCCCCCTAAGTGCTCTACCAAGAAGCAACACTGCTGCTCCACCATCTTTTTTAATTGCTCTACCAAGCAGCAACAATGCTGCTCCACCATCACATCATTTCGCTTTTTCCCTATCTGCTCTACCAAGAAGCATATTCCTTGCTTGCCTATTTGTTTTTTTCTTACTCTTAGATTCCAATATTATATTTATATCATATATAGGATTATAGGCACGATATTGGTTCATTAAGTGCACATTGGGTAATATATAAACATGTATATAAAAAAAATAAATTAAACAAAAAGCCTAGGAGCGCGCCAAGGCTCCCTGGGCGCCCCTGGGGAATGCCTAGTCGCCTAGACAACCTTGAGCTCAATACAGTCACACACTACTGTGTAACCAAGTCCAGATATAGGGACTTTCACCGTTAGAAGGAGGCCTCATCTGTCATAGGTAGGCAGGTTTGCTCAGAGCCATTCTACCACCAAGCTAGGAGAGCCATGGGTTTTAGTTAATCTGATCCACATACCTCTTTTTTTTTTTAATCAACATAATCCTATGTATATCACATAGGATATCCCAAGTCCTATAAGGCATACTCTTATTTTTCCCCACTATACAGTTCAGTTTGGCTAAAGATTAGCTGGAGCGTGACTAATGTAAGGTTTAATATCTGAGCTTCTAACTTTTCATGAAAAGAAATATTTAGTAAATAATATGCATCAATGTGAATGTCCTGCCTTGTGAGCTTGTGCATGCCTGCAAATTTGCAGATGTGCTGTCATTGATACTGATAAAGATTAAGGATTTGCCAAGAGGTAATGATCTAATGGGGTCTCTTGCATCTGCTGGCTAAGAATTGATACCTAATTGTGCTCAAGTACTTTTACTGAATAAATTCAGACCAATGACTCTCCATCAGTTAGCAGTCTCATATCCTTGACAGAAGGGCTGCTAGGAAAGTGGAGAATGAACAATGAACTATTTGTCAATTGTTATCAGAAGCTACCTTCAGCACCATGATTTGACACATAATAAGAAATACGAAGCAAAGAGGTAATGATCTAATGGGGTCTCTTGCATCTGCTGGCTAAGAATTGATACCTAATCTATGAAGCACGGATACTCCAAAACATGTGCCGTACCCGTATCCGATACGTATTGGATACCAATACTCCGTGGATACTCCTGGATACGTATTGGATACTCCTAATCCGTATCCTTCCGTATCCAGGCCGTATCCAGTCGGTAAAAACTAGAAAAAAAATCTTGGCATGACATTGCTTGATTAGCATTTGACACCAACTCATGTCTCAACCTCTCTGCTAAGTAGTAGCTTGCATCAAGGCTGTCATAGTTTCTTCCTTGAAGTAGTTCAAGGTTAGTCACCATTCCTCTCGCTAAATGCCAATCTTCCTTCTTCTCTTTATTGTTTGTACCTCCTCTGTTTTTTGGGATTTCACTTTTTAAAGAACTTCAATATGTAATTTGGATTTTTGTTTGTTCTTTATTGCAAACCAATTCATTCGCCTTCACATGGTACTTCCGGATGCTTTCCCTGTTAAGGTGCAAGTTTTATGCACGTTGATGTCCTCCATCTATGAAAGGCTTCAATTTAGTATCGTTGGGTTAACATCCTTCTTGTTTTGGTGACTAAATCCATTGTGATTAATTCTGGATTTCTATCTAGACAATATCTATTTCATCTCCTTTGAAGATAATCATTGCACCCCCATCCTTATGTCTCCCCCTATAAAGCACCGATACTCCAAAATAGGTGTCCTACCAGTATTGAATACATATTTGATACTAATACTGCCTAGATACTCTCTAATACATACCAAATACTTCTCAAGTCGTATTCCTTTTTTTATTAGCAGGATATGACCTTAATGCAGTCAGGATAGAACCAACCCATTTAGCATCCAAGAGAGCACCCCACTCGTGTGATCCCTCAAAATCCCGAAACCATGTGGCTTCCAACTCTAGACTCCCCCCTATTGTATTGTGATTTGAGAATGAAATTGCTATTTTTTGTTAAAATTTTAAAATAAACTTTTAAAAAATGTTGTATGCATGTTGTACCCGTATCTTATATTTTTGAAAATTGTCGTATCCCTGTACCGCACCTGTACTCGTATCCATTTTTGTATCTATATCTGTGCTACATAGTAGCTAGCTATACATGAGAAAAGATAGTTTGGTATCATAGATGACACAACTCACTTTACAACACAACATTACATGATACATGAAATGTGAAAGGTTTAGAATATGATATTATCATTTTTTTGTAACTTGCCTCACATTAATATGAATGAAAGACCCCTATTTAAATCATTGTTTGATATTATGGTATTGGTTTCCATTTTCTTTAGAAACATTGTGATTTTTGAATGAAATTTGATTGTTTTCATCTATTTTTAAAATAAATATATTGGTTATTTTGAAAAATATTAAAATAAATATTAAAAAAAATGCCGTATCCACAACGTACTCGTATCCTATATTTTTGAAAATTGCCGTATCCCTGTACCCGTATCCGATACGTATCCGTATCCGTGCTTCCTAGTACCTAATTGTGCTCAAGTACTTTTACTGAATAAATTCAGACAAATGACTTTCCATCAGTTAGCAGTCTCATATCCTTGACAAAAGGGTTGCTAGGAAACTGGAGAATGAATAATGAACTATTTGTCAATTGTTATCAGAAGCTACCTTCAGCACCATGATTTGACACATAATAAGAAATACGAAACAAAGAGGTAATGATCTAATGGGGTCTCTTGCATCTGCTGGCTAAGAATTGATACCTAATTGTGCTCAAGTACTTTTACTGAATAAATTCAGACAAATGACTTTCCATCAGTCAGCAGTCTCATATCCTTGACAAAAGGGTTGCTAGGAAACTAGAGAATGAATAATGAACTGTTTGTCAATTGTTATCATAAGCTACCTTCAACACCATGATTTGACACATAATAAGAAATACTAAACTAGAATTTGTTCATGTAAACAGAGTTGCCGCAATGCTGCGTGCAATGCAGCGTTAGGAGAGGCAATGTGCCTTCTCCCTTTTTATTAATAAGAGAAGTTGGAGAATTTATATAGAGGTCCAACAGGATATATAAATTACAAAATAGAATAAACAGATGAATATAATGAAATATATTAACACTCCCCCTCAAGCTGGAGCGTACACATCGTGTTTGCCCAACTTGTTGCAAAAACTCTGAAATGCTGTTGGACTCAATGACTTTGTGAGAACATCTGCAAGTTGATCTTCAGATTTGACATGCGGAGTCACAATAGTCCCATTCTTGATCTGATCTCTAATAAAGTCAACCTCTATGTGCTTAGTACGTTCATGGAAGATTGGGATCTTGGCAATGTAGATAGCAGCTTGATTGTCACATCTGAGTTCTATAGGAGACAAAATAGGAATCTTTAATTCAGAAAGTACAAATTGAACCCACTGCAACTCGCAACATACATGTGCCATTGCTCTATACTCAGCTTCCGTGCTAGATCTTGCCACAACATTCTGCTTTTTGCTTTTTCAGGTAATAAGATGATTCCCTAGAAACATGCAATATCCAGAAGTAGACATCCTGTCATTCAGATTACCAGCCCAATCGGCATCTGCATAACCAGTGAGAGACAGAGTGGATACACGGGTCTTCGGCCTATAATAAGTCATTCCCTTACCAGGTGCACCTTTCAGATATCTCAGAATACGACAGACTGATGTCCAATGAGACATTGTGGTGAGCTCATATGCTGACTCACCACTCCTACAACAAAGGAAATGTCAGGACGTGTAACTGTCAGATATATCAGTTTACCAACAATTTTCCTGTAATATCCTGGATCTGGATAATCAGTATCATCGGTCATCTCCTTCACATGATAGTCCATAGGAGTAGACACAGGCTTGGACTCACTCATACCTGCTTCCTGTTGTAAATCCAACACATATTTTCTCTGAGACAAATTGGTACCTGCATGAGATCTAAGTACTTCAATGCCCAGAAAATATCTCAGTTTTCCCAGATCCTTTGTATGAAAGTGCCTCTGCAAGACTTCTTTCACACGAGATATGCCTGTAGAATCACTGCCAATGATAACTATATCATCAACATACACAACAATAATAATAGATCCACCAGAAGAACTAGAATAAAATAAGGAGTGATCAGTCACAGAACGAGAAAAGCCCATCTTTAGCACAACATCACTGAACTTGCCAAACCAAGCTCTAGGAGATTGTTTCAATCCATAGATGGATTTCTTCAATTTACACACCTTCTCACACTCCCCCTGAGCAACAAAACCAGGTGGTTGCTCCATGTATACCTCTTCTTGTAGATCACCATGAAGAAAGGCATTCTTGACATCGAGCTGAAATAGAGGCCAATCAAAGGTAGTAGCCAGAGAAATAAGAATACACACAGAATTCAGACGAGCCACTGGTGAAAAGGTCTCAAAAAAATCAACCCCATATGTTTGAGTGTACCCCTTTGCCACCAGTCTAGCTTTCGATCTCTCTGCCGAACCATCTGGATTATGTTTTACTGTGAATACCCATCTGCATCCCACAACATTTTTATCTGGAGGTAAGTCAACAAGTTCCCAAGTGTTGTTCTGTAAAAGAGCAGACATTTCCACATTCATTGCTTGTTTCCAGCCAATATCCTTTATAGCATCAAGATGATTTCTTGGAATGACCACAAAATCAATCCCAAGAGCAAATGAGCGGGCCTGCTTAGATAATTTGGACAAACAACACACATTTGCAATAGGATGCCGAATAGTACAGGAGCGGGTTCCTTTGCGGACAACAATGGGAACATCAAAGTCAGATGATTCTCTAGGAATCCCTTGAGTAGAGGAAGACGAGGAAGGCTCAGAGACTGGAGTCGCTACCTCCTCTGGATCTTGTCTGCCTCGTCTGCTGTAAACATGTGAATATTGCTGAATTAACAGACCATCTGCTGGCTGCTCTTCTTGAATTACAGTATAGTCAGGAATGATAGGTGACACTCTCTCACTCTGATGTGGTGGTGTCACTCTCTCACTGATATCTGATGGTGGCACTCTCTCACATAATTGCTCCCCCTTACTGGGAACACTAGAGAAATATGGAGTGGATTCATGAAACGTCACATCCCTGGATACAAGCATATGACTGAGATTTGGACAATAACACTTGTACCCTTTGCTAGTGTTGGAGTACCCAAGAAAAAGAGTCTTAATTGACCTAGGGGATAACTTATCAGCCTTAGGATCAAAATTGTGGACAAAGGAAGTACAACCAAACACTCTGAGGGAACAGGGAAAGACTGATCTTTGGGACGTAAGACAGAGAATGGAGAACGTCCTTGGAGCACAAAAGAAGGTTGTTTGTTGATAAGGAACAAACAGTAAGTAAAGCATCAGACCATAATCTCTTAGGAACATTAGATTGAAACATAATTGTCCTGGTAATATCAAGAAGGTGACAATTTTTCCTCTCTGCTACCCCATTTTGCTTAGGGGTGTGAGGACATGATGTACGATGTATCATCCCAACAGAACTACAAAAATCAGCCATAGCATTTTGAACATACTCCAAGGCGTTATCAGATTGAAGAATTTTAATATTGCAATCAAATTGAACTTTTATTTCTTGATGAAAATGCTTGACAATTGATAGCACAGACTCTTGACTCTTCAACAAATAAATCCATGTCATACGTGAAAAATCATCCACAAAGGAAATAAAATAACGAAAACCATAATAGCTATGGTCTTTTATAGGACCCCAAACATCACTGTGGACCAACTTTAAAGGACAAGATGCCCGTTTATTGACACGAACGGGATAAGACATTCTATGATGTTTTCCTAGTTGACAATACTGACACTCTAAAGAAGATACTTGAGATAACTCAGGTTCTAACTTCCTCAGGCTCTCTAATAAAGGATGTCCATATCTGTAGTGCCACAATAAGGGAGAACCACTCAAAAGGATAGTTGGAGCAGGAGCAGATACTTGGCGAGGCAGACTGTCACCGTGGAAGAGGTAGAGATCACCTTTCCTAGGCCCCCACCAATCGTCCTCATACTCTTGAGATCCTGTAATACAAAACAAGAAGGTCCAAAAGTTATCGTACATTTCACAGTATCAATCAATTTAGCAACAAAGAGAAGATTAAATGGAAATGCAGGCACATAATGTATGGATTTAAGATCAATTTTAGGAGTCAGGGAAACATATCCACTAGCTAACACTCTCCTCACTGAACCATCTGCTATTTTTACAGATTTGTGAGGAATATGTGAGTTAATGGAATGAAGTAGTCTCCTCATACCAGGCATATGCTGTGACGCTCTAGAGTCAACCACCCATGAAGAAGTAGAACCAGAAGCCAATAAAGAGGTAGCCTGATTACCAATGGTGGACGCTAAGTTGGCTGAAGAAGATGACTCCAAACTCAGATGCTGGGTAGCCAGAATCTATCATATTCCTCCTTGGTGAGTGTGATGCCAGAAGAACCAGAACTCGAAACAGGAGGCTCAAAAGACTCAGTAGTGGTGGCATAGTTTGCTGCTTCCACACATGGTGCAGTAGGTCTACCATGCTTCTTCTAACATTTCTCAACTGTGTCCAGGTTTGTCACAGAAAGTACACTTAGGACGAGTGCTACGTCCTAGACCCATACCTGCCCATCCTCTCACTACAACAGCTACAGAAGCATGAGAATCTCCTGGAGATAAGACTGCTGTGGGATCAATAGGTTCAAAATTTGCCTGTAAAATCCTTGAGTAACCTTCTTCCAAGCTGGGAAGTTTGTCAGAAGCTAGGATGACGCTGCGGGCTGAACTGCACGAAGAACTCAGACCAGATAAGAACTTTGCTGTAATCAAGTCATCTCTGTCTTTGACTTGTTCTTGGATAGTCATCGGATGATAGAAGCTCAGCTCTTGTGCAATACCTTGGATCACTCTAAAGTATTCTTTTAAAGACCTGTCTCCCTGTCGTTATGCAAAGAGGCGGTCATATATCATGAACTGACGAAGCGCATTCTTTTCTTGAGAATAATGTTTCTTTACTGCATCCCATATCTCTTTGGTAGTAGTGTAGAACATGAACCTAGAGGCAATCCCAGGTTCCATGCTCCCCCACAACCATGTCTTCACCAGACTATTATGACGCTTCCATTCAGCATAGCCTTTGTCAGTAGACGCAGGAGGATCATAGTCAACATGTCTCGCCTTGTCTCGTGACTCCAACACTGTGTGGACAACATTCATCCATAAGAGATAATTCTTCCTATTCAGCTTGATGGAAGGAATAGGTGAGATCTCACTATAGATGGTAGATGCCTTGGTGTCCTCCATGATTCAACGAGAAGAAGAGTGACTTATTGATACACATCACAGGAAGATTTGAGTGACGGAGAGATACACGTCACATCAAAGAATTAGATGTGTATCTGACGCATCTACAACCCCCAAACGGAAGTTCCCTAATCACACATGGAGGATATGTGATTAGGTATTTCCTACGTAACGACGGACCCTTCGGTTTGGGATTTAGCAATCCGTTGGATCAACCGAATGAGTCGACGATCCAGAGGGGTTGTGACGCGCCTACTCCCGACTGCGGCTGCAACGCCTGCCTTGGGCGGCGGTGCTGTGCCTGCCTTGCGCCGGCGGCGCCTACTGCGGCCGCTGGTGACCGCCGGTGGCTGCGGCTGCTGCTAGTGACCGCCGGTGGCTGCGGCTGCTGGTTGCCGGCAGCGGCGCTGGTGGCTGCCGGTGACGGCGCTGGCGGCGGCTACTGGAGAGTAGGGTTAGGTCACCTGCTCTGGTACCATGTAAACAGAGTTGCCGCAATGCTGCGTGCAATGCAGCGTTAGGAGAGGCAATGTGCCTTCTCCCTTTTTATTAATAAGAGAAATTGGAGAATTTACATAGAGGTCCAACATGATATATAAATTACAAAATAGAATAAATAGCTGAATATAATGAAATATATTAACAGTTCAGTTTGACACAACTACATAATTCGGATTTGTTCAACACTCTGGCCAAACTGATAGATTCCGACTTCAGGAATTATGTGTGAAAATTGGGGAAATTCCTGTGAAAGTTCAGTAAAAGTGCGGTGAACTATTTAGGAAAAAACTGAGAATAGTACAAAAAAGCTCACACATATACAACTATCGTGGGAATTTCTCTCTTTGTATCAATCACCTTCCAACATAACATTGGAATCATCATCATCATCTTCATCTTCTTCTCTTCTTCTTCTTCTTAGCCTCAATCCCAACCATGTTGGGGTCCGCTACATGGATCCCTCTTTTCCAATCGGCTCTGTTATAGATCATGTTATTTTGATCAAGATGTAAAATTGAAAATCTTTCTTTCTCTTCCCAGGTTAATTTAGGCCTGCCTCTTCTTCTTTTAGTTGTCCTTGACTTAGTATTATTGCTTCGTACATGTGCATATTCAATAAACTACTAATGAAATAAATAAGATGTATATGCCTATTCCATCAAGAACATGTAGAAACGAACATTTTATTGTTAAATCACTTGTTTTTAAATATATACATTAGAGGGCGTAAGCAAGCTCATGTTTTATAGCTATAGTGTACTAATGAAACTAGCAACATTTCAAGTGAAGATGTTGTTCTTCCAATAATGAGAGTGGAACTTGGATATTAATAGGTAAGCACCATAAATTAGATCCCTCAAGTGCCAAGGGTTCGAGATGTCATTATGTTGCCATACTTGCAAAGTGTAAGGCGAGTGAAATTTCAAAGGATGGACTAATCAGACGTATTAGAGAGTCTGGTTAATTTAGTTAATTAAGTTATTTGAGTCTAATTGTATATGGGCCCAAGTGTGTCTTGCCCTATTAGGGTTTAGTCTAAAGTTTGTACGCTTCTCCCTTCTCCTATGTAAAGGAGGGGGATTCCTCTTATCAAATATATCGATTGGCCTTTTACTTACCTTCTGACAGGACGTATTTCTGGAAGGAATGTAAAAAATATGAACAAAACATGAAATCTAACAACTCAATTTTTTTGGGAATCATTCGGGAGTTATTAATATTATTTTGGAATTAGGAGTATTTTTGGCTATACCAAACAAAAAGGCAAAAAGTTGATGGATATTGTGATTATGGTTTGACATACGTCATAGCTTTGATGAAATAATGAACATTACTGGATATGCTGTACATACTTTGTTTTGTGATTTTTCTCTTACTGGATTCCTAATTTATTGTCTCCAATGAAATTTTGATAGTATGGTGGACGAGGAGGCAGGCCAGGAGGAGGACTACTTCTTATCACATCCATATCATTTGGTAACATCTGCTTTCATGCATTCCTATCTAATCTTATAGTTGTACCTGTTGTAGTAATGGATCAAAGTTTTCTTCAAGGAGATGTTTTTGTTTTTGCAGAAGGGGAATCTTTAATTAAAAAATACCTCAAGTGTGCTTAATTTTCCCTGTTTTTACTTAAATTAATTCTCTACCCAGGAAGTGGTCTGATACTGGCTGCAGGAATTTAAGTTTTGACAAAATTTATTGAAGGTTATGAAGCAGCATCTACAAAGAGTCCTAAAAACGCCAGCAAATATCTGTGATGATTTGTCATCTATGTGGTCTCCAGAGATGGATCATATGCATCTGTGCTTCAATCGCACATGAACTTAAATACTATGTTAGCAATATTATTGTATACTACAATCATGACTAGAAAGCCAGATCAAGGACTGGAAGTTAAGATTAACTTCCACATCCTAATGTTTCAATTCGTATAGATCTATTGCTTTTTTAAAAGGTTGGTAACATGGTTCCGCCATTGTCTTGTCTTGAACTTCTAGTTGCAGTACTGCAAATCACAGACTAGCCCATTTGATATCATGCATGGCTGTGCTGTTTCATACTGATCTAAATATCTAGCTGCCAGATGTCCACACATATAACATATGTAAGCCAACAACTTGTCCCACAGGGCAACAACTCCCGTGGCCAATACCAGTAGCCTTCCCAAGACACCCAGATGCATCCAAAAATAGTTTTATCTACCAAAAGCAAATAATATACATGCAAAAGTAAGAGTTATTCATTTCAGATCTGAAATAATTGAAATGAGAAAAAAAAGGAAAACATTCAAATCATCTTGTTTATACTTCTTACTTTTTCAGAAGAGCTTAGGAGGAGCTTGTCCATTACTCCCTACAATATACTAAGCTTAGGAGGAGCTTGTCCATTACTCCCTACAATATACTAAGGACCAGATTATTTCATGTAATGTAATGGACCTTAATTTCTTCTTGGTGTCTTGAGAACAATTACGTTTGAGGATCATTATAAAAAGATTATTCTACCTGCGATGGCAGTTGGCATCAGGAATGAATGCTCAAATAGTGACTTGTAATTAGTAATATAACCATACTATCTTGGTCTAATGGACAAAAAATCATAGTCCAACACTTAGATGGATTTTTAACTTCCTACTTCACCCTGATGGAAAATATTTCATCAGGCACATGAACTCTTACAACAGGGTATAATGTTGCTATTTTAGTTGTATCTACTAGGTAAGTAGGTATATAACTCTTACAAATGGTTTTTGTGTATTGGTTAAGAGGGAGTTTACGTTGAACAAAACATGTTTACAGGATGCTCCTATATGTAGGAGTATTAGAGAGAAGTAAGATTAAAAGAGTACTCAAGTGCTACATGGATTCCTTAAATCTATACCATAATAAGAAAAAGAGGCAAAGCATAAGTGGGCCTAAGCCCTATAGATAATGTCAACACTCCCTCTCAAGTTGAAGAGGACATGTCATGTAGTCCCAACTTGTGACACGTTGGAACTGGAAGTAGTGGTTTGGTGAGAACATCGACCACTTGGTCATCGGTTTTCACATCTGGCATGCCGATTTTCTTTGCTTTAACGATATCACGAACAAAGTGACAATCCAGCTCAATACGTTTAGTATTTTCGTGAAAGACCAGGTTATAGGCAATATGAATAGGTGATTGGTTATCCCTGTTAACAGTAACTAAGATTTCGTACATGGGTTTTAGAGAGGCTTGATACGACCCCCAAAATGCTTGACCCATTGCCTATATTCAGCCTCCGTGCTTGATCTAGCAACCACTGCATGTTTTTTGCTCCTCCATGTCACGAGAGGTTTGCTAAGTAAGATGCATATACCGTAAGCGGATCATCACCCTTGAGCGTTACCTGCCCATTCCACATCGGCATATCCAAATACAAAGATCATCTTCTCTTGAGTATGTTCATAAAGAAGGCCTTTGCCTTGGTCATTCTTAAAAAATCTTAGAATTCTTTGAACACTACTCTAGTGAGATTGTATGGGCAAGCTCATATGTTGACTAACCACCATAGTTTTCAAGGTGGCCAGGTGGTGGCCTGCTTTGGCTGAACGCCCAGGACGCCTAGGCGATGACTTTTTTAATTACATAAAAATATAATATTAGTTATTATATATAATTATATATGCATATTACACCTAAAATTGTATAATTCTAATCCAAACCCCCAAAAATAAGTTATAATAGATGTAATTAGATGAATTAAATTAAATAAGAGGCAACAAGATAAATCAAGAATTAAAGATTCACACTAATTACATACATTGCAACTCTAGTAATCCTTGAAATTCTCTAATTTTATTACATTTAAGAAAAAAATAAGTAGAGCATACAAATAATAACAGGTGTAGATCTACATTTCCAATATAAATAATAAGAAAGACATTACAATGTATAAAGAGAATATAAATCATTCCACATTATCACTTATATATTTAGAACATAAGGTGTAGTTTATAGTTGCATACCCCAATTTTCAACAATAAATGATCAATGTAAATGTCAAAACGATAAATTGTTGCTCCATAGAATGAAAATGTAGAAGGCGAGCTGTAGTATTTGGACCCTTGCTTCGGCCTGCCCAGCAAAAAAGCGGCCGCCCAGTCAGGCTAGCACCCGCCTCGGCGGTAGACTAGCCGCCCAAGCGCCCTAGGCGGACGCCTATTTGGGCAAGAAAATTTGGGCGTCTAGCTAGGCGACCCCCCTTGAGCGACTGGGCGACGCCCAGGCGGGCGCCTCAACAACTATGCAAACCATGTGATAGTGAAAAAGACTACCTTGCCAACAACACATCATATTTTTCCGATTCAAGGAACAACTCACTCAGTTTGATGCTTTGAATGGCAGTCCATGGCTGTAGACGCAAGTTTCGCATTGGACACCTATCCCTTGTTGGCTTGCAGCAGATGGAGGACATACCTTCTTTGAGGGAGATTGATCTGGGAGGCGAATCTCTATATTTCTATGCCCAATATATACCTTAGGTTTCCTAGATCTTTAGTATGGAAGTGAGACTGTAGGGATTTCTTTAAATTCAAAATGCCTTGAGTATCACTCCTAGAATTCCAATGATGATTATGTCGTCAAAGTATACTGTTAGAAGAATGTGTCCCTGAGATGTCCTCTTTGAGAAAAGAGCGTGATCGCTAGCAGATTGCTGGAATTTAAGACTCATAAGGACATTGCCAAGCTTGTTAAAACAAGCTTGCGGAGACTGCTTCAATCCATAGATAGAGTGGTAAAGACGATAAACCTTGGTAGAACACTCCCCTCAGTAACATATCTTGTAGGTTGATGCTATTAGTATACGTGGCTATTGGGCCTTGACCCATTTGTTTAGTTTTTCCTTGTGTTTCTTTTATCCTTGGTATACTCAAGTGAGGATCCATTTATCAACTTAGTAGCCACCTATCTTCCGGCTCTCCTATATTTAGAATACCCCATACTCTTATTTTCACTAATGAAATTTACACCATAATCTCGTCTACATGGTATTCGAGCAATTAGCTCTAGGTACCTAGCCCACTTGCAACTCTCCCCTCTCTCCCTCCCCTCCCTTCCTCTTCCAGTGCTCACACCGAGAGACCCAACTATTGGTCGTTAAGGGGCACGAGGCCTAGGCGCAGCCGGCATAGAATTAAATGTCCGATTTCGATGCTGTGTCCGATGGCCCAGAAACAGAAATTTTTCAAAATTTCACACGAAATTTTGATATTTACGGCCCTAACGATTTTGACGACCAAATAAGCGAATTAAATCATGAAAATTTACCAGGATGATCTAAACGCCAAGATCTACTCAAATATGCAATAATATTTCATATTGGATATTGGGAGGGGGGTCTCCCACATTTGTAAGTGAAGGAAGCTGAATAATTTTGACAGAATTTCGATGGCAATTTCGATGACAAAATGAAGGAATCAAACTATGAATTTTTGCACACACAATGTCTAGACATAGATACACTAGATTATATGATAAATTTATATGTTTAGAGGTTAGGGTGGGATCCATGTCTTGATGAGTGAGTGCATAAATGAACAGAAATGACAAAGTCTGTTAGACAGTTAGACTGTTACAAACTTGTAAAATTCAAGTTAAAACAACTAGACTACTAGACTAGAGTACTACAAAGTACAAAGTACAAACTACAATTACCAACTTACATATTACAACTTATAATATATAAAACAAATTATAAACTAACAAACTTACACATTATGATGTTCCATAAGTCTTACAGAGTAGGACTAAGAGACCAACAGTCCTAGTTGAAGCTTGAGTGTCGTGGTGGTTGTTGTCCTCATTGTTGACCATACATATGCTCATTGATACTATCAACATATGCTGCCCAACTCATATCATTCCTATACACACAGTTATATGTCTCAACATGCTCTTAGTAGATCTCCTTAGACACAAACTGCATCATGCCATGTTTTGGGAAATATTCCTCAAGTGTTTTTGCTTGATCAATAGATGGTTGTGAAGCAACTGGAGCTGGAGGAGCAACAACTAATGGAGGAACATACAAAACATCACGGTATCCTTGCCAAGTTTGCCCAACATCATTAGATTCCATATGAACATGTTCTCCAGTGTAAGAACAAGTTCTTGTTGATGTTGACGAATATTTCTCGTCTGACTCATCATTTCCCTGAAGTCGTCTCTCACTCCTTGAGGACATTGCTTGCACATTGCCACGTTCTTGTCACCGCCAACAATGTGGGATTTGAATCTTGTAATCCCCCCACCGCCTATTTTCTTGGTACAATATTTGCAAATCACTTGTTGCTTAGTGCCAGGAACTTGCTCACAATGAGCCCATGCAAAATCAGTGACCTTTGCCTTTCTACCACCATCATTTCTCCTTCCACCATCACTATCACCAGCTGAAGAACCCATCTACTGCAATTTAGAAAAATAAAAACATGAAAAAATAATCACATCAAGTCAACACATGTATAAATAAACCATAACTAGTTACTAAAGCCTAAAATTGCATGTTAGAACCTTAGAAGGGCAAAGTATAACTACGTAGTTCATCATTTTTATAATATTTGTTTAATTTAAGGTCTGAAATTAATATTTAAATTGGTATAAATATACAAATTGAACTTGTAACACTGAAATTAGTTAGCATTTATGGTATAAGTCTACTAGTGTAATATATTTGGGTTACATAAGCGAAAAAAAAGAAATTTCATTAAAAAAAGCTTTTTTAGCCATTTTTGTATAAATACGAAATATATTGATTAGATTTTCAAAATAAGTGTAGCTGTATGTATTTCACACTATTGTTTCTTAGATGTACAAGTTTCACTTCAAGATCTTGAGTTTTTAAAGAGAAATCTCACTTAGAAATTTAGGATTTTCGGAGTTCTTATTAAGCTATGTCTAAATGAGAGTAGAGTTAGAAGGAGGAGGAATAGATGGGCTAGGAAGAGGGGTTACATACCTTAGAATCAAGTAGAGAAGCCTCCGGGAGTAAGAAATCCCAAGAAAATTGCCAAAATCACCAAACCCCAGCAGCAACAGTCCGCGGAACACTGTTTCGCGAAACAGTGACTGCGTTTCGCAGCCATTTCGCGATTTGAAGGCCCAAACTGGGCGTTTTGCACTGAAACCCTGCCGCTTTTGCAAAATTTCGACTGTAGTGCAAAATATTTCACAAAATGACGGACGTATCCCTACGTACCAGCGTTTCGATGTCCGATTGAAAACAAATCGGAAATTTCAGTCGAAATTCCGCAATTTCGATCGAAGTTTTGTACCATGGCAGCCGGCCAAACCGGTGTTCAGTAGCCATTGGCCACCACAACATGCCACAAGGCTTGCGGGCCGCTAGTGCTACCATCACCGTCACCGCCATCACCAACCCACCAAGATGCAACCGTTAGCATTATTGCTGTATTGCAATCGCAAGGCAGCCACTGCCAGTTCGATAGATGTCCTTGTCACACTAATGTTGTGGATGATCTATGGAGAAACGGTTCTTTAGACTACTTTTTCAATCTGCTTCCCACTTTCTTTTTTAGAATCAGCTTGTAATAAAACAAAAAAAAGATGACAAAAGACCTCCCGGGTGCTAATCTTATAAACCACCAATGAAAAAGGAGATGCAAAGCATTAAATGTTTATTTCTCTCCATGCAGTTTCACTTAACCACATGGTTGAGTGTCATGCATGTTGGATTAGGGGTTTCGTTCTTTCAAGTCACAACACTGTATTCTTTTGGTTCTTTTCGATCGTGCTTCATATTCGGTAGTGTATCTCAGTTTCTATCGTAACTTCGTAAGTGCCCTCTCTTTATCTATATATACCATGCTTCTATTCTGGTAATCAAAGCTCTTATCAGGGATGATAAGAAAGCTCCTGCCACCCTATGATTATTTATAAAGACATGCCTAATGTCTCTTCTATGAGATTGACCCCCGAATTTTTTTCTTCTAATAATGAATTAAGTCCAGATGTTCCTCGAGTCCTGCACAAGTTAAAGTACATCCAAGAAGCAGCGTCAACAGAGCCAGACGACACACGGGTGACGGGGAACAACCAATTACTGGTATGGTTCTGTGGGTGCATGGAGCCACACATCGTGTGAAGTACATGGCCTTAATCTCTATAGTGTTATGGACCACATCTTCTTTGAGCAACATGGTGATTAGACCTAGATAAGTATGACTCAATGAAGACTCTCACCAATCAACTTAACTTCTTCTCACCCACTACGTCTACCGAGGTCACCAAGAAACGAGACTCCCTCATTATGGGCCATTTCTTAATGGTGTCAATCCTTGTTATGTAACTATTTTTGCGGGTCCCTACTCGTTGGAACGTTTCTGCCTTCCATGGACCATGCATATGCTCACCTATCCCAGCCTGGTATGGCACCGACTTGCGTCTCCCGCACTCTCTCCTTTGAAGCTCAAGCTAGATAGTGTTATATCTTACGTAGTGGTCGGTGGCAAGGACCGCGCCCTAAGTGCACTTAGTCAAGTTGATCCACACTGAAGACTTATGCCACTCCAAGCATGGCTATCTTGCTCACTAGTCACCATAGGTATGAACGTGTCAGAGGTACTACATATATGGCTCGGACTCCACAACCTCACGTCAGCCATGGTCCCACACCACTCCTAATCTGCATGGGAAGCTCTTCTAACGTCTCTTTGACAAATGAGGAATACAAACACATGCTTCACTATGGGTTTTTGCCAAGGCATGCTATTTGTGAATAATGTAGAGTGGGCCCTATTTCAGCATAGCTTAATTATGGTTTGTTAATCTCATTTGTATGCCATTATATAATCATGGAACAAAATTTCGATCGAAATTGCTAAATTTTGCTCGAAATTTCGGTTTTTGCAATAGGACATCGAAACCTACGATCGACATGCGAAACACACAAATGCAGGGAATGGGACGTAATTTCGCGAAAATTTTGACTCTAGGTGCGAAATTTTGACAAAAATGGTGAAATTTCGCAGCAAAAAGCCCAGTTTAGGCCGTGATTTTGCGAAATGGTACATAAACACAAATTAAATTTTGAGAAATTTGTTCCAAAAGCTGATAATGCTACATCTTGGGTATTTTGGCATTTTTTTTAATCTCTTGCTTCTAAAGGCTATCTTTCTTAATTCTAAGGTATGTTTCCCCTATCCCTCGACTATATACATTACCTTCATCAATTTCTACACTCTTCTATAGAGATATGGAGATATACTCCGAAAATAATAAAGTTCTTTCTTGGATCTATGCATAACTGTCACATGTAACCTAGTTAAATGCTAACACTAGACTTATACAAGTTGTAGTTGGTAAGTTTGGAAATTGTAATTGTAGATTTTAAATTCTAAGCTGTAACTTGAAGCTTTTAACAGACTAATTGTCTAGCAGACTTGTCATTTCTGTTCATTTGTGCACTCACTCATCAAGACATGTATCCCACCTTACCCTCTAAACATATAAATGTAATATATAGTCTAGTGTGTTTATGTCTCAACATTGTGTTTGCAAAATTTCATAAGTTAATTTCTTCATTTTGCCATCGAAATTCTGTTGAAATTGTTCAGTTTCCTTCACTTAAAAAATGTGGGACCCCCCCCCCCACACACACACATCCAATATGAAATATTATTGCATATTTGAGTAGATCTTGGCGTTTTGAAACCCAACCCGACCCGGCTGGTTGAACCTCCACCCGGCAAGTTTTGCGGGTAGGGTGGGGTTGAATTGAAACCCGTTTTTGGCCAAGTCTCGGAGTTGACCCAGTGACCCGGACCTCGGGTCTGGTTGGTTTTATTTTTCCTTACCTAAATGACCATTTGACTGATTTTAATGTCCTTTCATGCAGCTCCAACTATTTCATACTTTCATATATTCACTTATTAAGTATTTATCACTTGTTATAAATATTGCAAATCCATTTGTTTGCTTCTTTATGAATAGATACTTTGTTTTGTATGTTTGATGTTTCATAATTCATCATCTCATACTTCCATACAATAGATTATTTACACATACACACACTTATATAGTTATATACATGGACATACATATTATCGTAACATATATGCATATACATGTATCGTGTATGTATATAGTAACATAATGTGTACATGCCATGTTGATGTCACCGGGTCACCCGGGTCGACCCGGCGGTTGAATCAGAGACCCGTGATCCAGAAGTTTTGTCGGGTCGACCTCCGGGTCGGGTCTGAAAACTTTGGCGGCTACAAGGTCTTGTTTGCTTGCCTCCCGCTTCACACTTTCTAAAACCTTGGTTGATGGGCTAATTTACGCCAAATTAGGTTAGGCTTCAGTCAAGTTAGCTTTGATTTAGGTCAATTTTAATCTGATTTAGGTTTTCTTATGTTTTAATGTGCCAACTGCCAAAGTACATATGGCAACCTCAGTAAAGTTAATGTGGGTACGGTCGATATAGGTCAATTTGGAAATCAAGACAATTTAGGCTTGATTGAAGTTTAATTTAGGTCTCATTATTTCAAATTTAGCATTAATCTTGCAAGTCTATATAGTAGTCTGGTAGACATTCTACCGTAGGATACTGAGAATTTGCTGGTAGCAACTTAGTCTTGTGGAACTGTAAGAAGCAAACTGTGGTGACTAGATCTTGTGCTGAATTTGACAATGGACCTGTAGTCCAAACCGCTTGTAAAATTTGTGGGACTAATTATCTTGCAGAGCTGGGATCTCTCAGTCCAGTCCTATGAAATTACTATGTAGAAATAGGGCTGCTAATCGTGTCGCTAATAATCATGTTTTCCATAAAGAGCTAAGCAAATTGTTGTAGATTTTCCCTTGATACATGTTCAAAACTGTATTATGATTTAATAAAAGTTTTCATGGACCGTTCCCTCGATATCTGATGACTGATTTGCTGTTACTGATGCATTTAATATAATACTTGACAAGCTTGGAGCCTAGAACATATATGCTCCAGCCTCCAGCTTGAGAGGGAGTGAATGAGTGATAATGGACATGTCTTTGCAATGCCTAGGGATATCTATTCTTGTTGCAATATATACACACCCCTCAACTCAGTCCAACCAGGTTGTTATTTTGCCTCTCCCACATTCACAACATTCTCTAGCTGTTTTCTTTTTAGCTTCCATTCCCATGTAGCAGCATCAAAGTTGGCAACAACCCATAAAACTCACAGTATACTGCAATTGCGAATTGCATGAGCTGGATAAATCTAGCATGATAGTTCTTCTTTATATAGTAGAGCAAGTACTAGTTGTTTGCTGAAGTATTTGCCTGGGCGTGCATTTTTGACAAGCATTAGCAATGGAGGGCTATAGTACGGTCAATGACTTGCCCTAGTTTCTATCTGCATAAACAGTATCCCAATAAGTTGGTTATGATGTTGAAGAAGAATTCTATATTGTCAAGGATTATACTTCGTTAGACAATAGTATGCCCTTTTTGATGTTTCTTCAACTTTTAATCCCAGAATATGACTTGGTTATATAACAGTCTCATACTTTTACTTTAAGCAGCTTGGAGTTTTCTCCTCTCATGTTTTCCAAGAATCTTCAAGGGATGCCATTCGAAGAAAAAGATGTAAATCTCTCTTATGATACTCTCATCTAATGTTGTTTATACTTCGTTGCTTTCAATGCTAATTTTATTTAAACAGCACTTATTAACGGCATCGAAAAGCGATGCAATGTTGACATCACTGCTAGAGTTTCAAGGATCTCATCAGGGCTAAATGGTATAACATTTTTATTTCATAAATTACTACTTGTTACTTTTCTGTCTGTTTTTTGGTGGAAATTTATATAACACGAGTGAATTGGTCTGTTGACCATGGTCATCACATACTTAATAAAAAATCTTTGGAATGCTTTTAAAATATGCCATTTGAAATCCTATTGATTTCCAATCACCTTGGTAATTGTCTGATTAACCATTGTTAAAGTTTACATGAACTCTGGACATGTCTCTCACAAATTGTGCTCACACTAATAGTGATTGACAACGATGTGTATGGGCTTCTATCTTTCAACAATCACAACTTGAACTTGTTGATGAAGTATGATATTTTAATCTAACATTGGAGGTTTGTTATCATTGGTTTTTCAGTAGTTAACAATAAGGTTCATATCATTGATTTTGTTAAAGTATATAAGTGTTTTAGTTTTCTGTTTACTATATATATGGGCTACAGTCTATTTGGCCCTTTAATATTTGAAATCTTAGTCCATTTGGGTTTTCTTGTGTCTTGTGCTTGCCTCTTCTCCTCTAGCATAAGAGAGGAGTCTGCCCATCTACTACCAAAAATGATGCAGTGTTTCAACTATATCTTGTATTCAGGCATTGTATCAAAGCGGTGTTTCAACACTAACCCCATGTGTGTGTGAGAGAGAGATAGAGGCAAAGAGGAACACCCCCTCGCGAACAGTCGCCCGCATGGATGCCCAATCCCTACTTCTTGGAGCGTCCATAGCTATTAATGCGACTTGGTGCTAGACGTGTCTTGGGGGGCACCTTGGGCGCCTAGAGGGCCGCACAAGCATTTTACTTTTTTTATAATGTTGATATTCATATATTTACATTCATAAATTTAAAATTTTCAATATGTAATAGTGACATTATGATATAGTATTACATTGAATTCAGGCTAAATCACATACCTAACATGACCTAACCTAGACCTAATCAACCCTAATTTTAACTGACTTGATCTAAATTTGATCGAATTTGACCTAGTTTGCCCTAGTTTGGTCTATATCAGATGTAATTTTGTATAACATGACCTAATCAAACCTAACTTCCCCAATTCCTCCCATGTTGACCTAAATGAGACCTAATTTGGCCAAATCATACCTAATTTCCCTAAAGTAAACCTATTTCCTCGAAATCAAACTTGTTTTCCCAAATTAGATCTAATTTGCCCAAATTTGACTCAGGTCTAAGTCAACTAATTTGCATAATATGACCCGTATTGACTTAAATGAGACCTAATTTGGCCAAATCAAACCTAATCTCCCCAAATTAGACCTATTTCCCCCTAATTAGACTTGTTTTCCGCAAGTTAGACCTAATCTACCCAAATTTGTCATGATTTGTCTTGAATTAAACCTAATTTTGCATAACATGACATCATCAGACCTAATTACCCCTAATTTGCCCTATATTAATCTTAATGAGACCTAATATGGCCAAATCCGACCTAATTCTCCAAATCAGACCTTTGTCCCCCAAATCTGGATTTCCCCCTCAAAATTAGACCTAATTTACTCAAATTTGACTCGATTTATGCTATATAGACCTACTTTAACCATAAAATGACTCAACTTGATCTAACTTGACCTAGCTTAAGCTAAATTAGCATTTGCATGGCTTAATCTGGCCTCAAAGGCCTTAGACAACAACTTAAATCATCTTAGGGTTAGGGCCCTAGCCGCCTTTCCCAAAGCCTAGGGAGCCTAGGCGAGTAGTGTGATATCCAAGGGAGTGTCTCTAAATCAAAATCAAGTTATCTATGATGCTTCTTGCTGGTGTTCCCCGTATCTATGCTGCCATGGTGTTGATCGTGGCCACCATTTGTGTTGCTGCCACAACCTGTGTAACAACCACCACCTTTGTTGCCGCCATCATCAAGGTCTAATGACATCCTCATCGTCTTATGCTTTTTCTCTTAGCCGAATCATGGGAAGAGATCTATTTTTTTTCCTGTCATTGGGGAAGATCAATCCCTATCTTGCCTAGGTGGAAATCCAGAAGGATTTTTACCGTCTTGCTGCCTTTTCAGATTATCGACTACTATTGCACATGGTCACACAATGTGTCATTATTTGACACGTAGTGTGCATGGCATATGTTCTTTCACTGCAAGCATCATGGGTTTTGCTCTTTACTATGATGTCTCGACTCCGTCATACAACATGTTGCCTGTAACACGGCATGCTGACTCAGTCAGATGACATGTTGCTTGCTCTGCCTCCGTTGTTTCCCTTTGGCACATCATGCTGCTACTTCCGCACTACTTTTCACCTAGTAATGTTCATCAACACGACGCATCACACCCTATCTTCATCTGCTTTTCCCTGACATGTCGTGCCACTTCATCATCATGATGCGTCACCTATTATTGTCTTCACACATTGCTGCATCACACAACGTGTGACTTTATCAACATGCAGTGTTATTGCTATTATTCTCAACACATGGCGTGTGCAACTTTATCGTATTATGGAATGATTCATTACATGGCGTGCCCATATTATCTATCTTTTTCAGCAAGTTATTGCATCTTTTTAGTTGTTCTCTTTGATTTTGTTGATATATATTCCTTAGTTCTGTTATTGTCTCTTTAGTTTTATCCCATGTCTCTTATTTTGACTTTTACCTTTATCTCTTGGACTATAAAAGAGAGAGCAGTGTACTCACCTTAACATATCAAATACAAAACCTTTTCTCATGGTGTCAAGAGCGAGTTACAATCCTCCATAACCGTTCCTCTTTTTCCATTTCCCTGCCCAACCGCATCCCTTCTCCCCTCCCAATTTTTTTCCGCCACCGCTGACCCACGTCCGCTGCGCCTGACACCCACCCCCGATGCGCCCGACCCCCCTCTCCCGTCGCCACCCCGACCCTCCTCTCGCACGCCGCCACCCCTTCCACTGCTCAGCCCTCGACACTGCTGCCCCTACCACCAGCCACCGCCTCTCGCACCACCCGCAATAGTCACCACCTTGTCTTAAATCTCCTTCTCCAATGGAAAACAACTTTTCTAGTTACCTTTCGGGGGGAACCCCTCATATTGCCTAAGTCACCCTATGTCTGGATGATTCGATGACGTAGGTTCCTTACTATTCTATTGCTGCCCATGTGTTGGGTTCTTTCTGTGCCTACTACTGGCCCATGAATTGGGTTACTTATTATGCTGTCCTGTGTTGGGTTCTTTTCTTGTTACTACTTGCTGACGTATCTGTCACCCTATATATCATTCTGAAGACATCTGCTGAGTTGCTTCGGACGCTCTGCGTCACTACTGTGAAGTTGGATGGCTCCAACTATCACACTTGGTCTGTGGCCTTTGAGCTCTGCGACAAAGCTCATGGTCGTTACTCACATCTTACTTTTGCTGCTCCGACCGTACCTATTGACAATGCCAATAATAAAACTAAACAAGCCTACAATCTAACGTGGATGGTCAATAGTGCTGAGGCCAAAATCAACCAGTCGTTTCTTCAATCTCCTGACTGCCAAAAGCCTTATTGGACCAGCTTTCACATGTTTACTCTCATTATCAAAATCCAAAGAAAGTGCTTGAAATTTTCAAATACCTGGCCAAAAAGGAGTATTCGACTACTGAATCTGTGGAGGATTAATACAATCAATGTTGTGCTCTCCGGGATGAGTTTAAAGTGTATCACCCCCTCTCTCCTGATGTCACTGAAATACAACGTCAGCGTAATGAATTGCAATTGGTGCAATTTCTTGCGGGTTTGCCACACTCATTCTCTGGAGTGGTAGATCATATCCTGTCCAACGACCCGTTGCCTACACTACGTGATGTCTTGTAAGGGGTCCAGTGTCTCACGTCTGCCTCCCTTCTGTCACCTGACCACTTCGATGCTGCTGCTCTAGCTGTCCGCTCAGGAGACTCCTACTGTGGCCGTGCGTGACCGCTCTACTACTGGTCTTGGTCGTGGTTCTTCACCATGTGGTCAAGACCTATCTTCTTCTGAACAACGATTCTATCATTTCTGTAAACGGACAAACCATACGGAAGATCGCTGTTGGGTTAAGCTTGGTAAGCCTGCATGGGCCAATCGGGTTATAGATCAACCTGATTCTGCACCATGCTCATCGTCCCAGCCATCTGCGGATTGGATTTGCTCTGAGTTCGAAAAGCTACTTCAATCTTGTCTCTCTTCCTCTACTACTGATGGCTCTGCTGATGGAGGTTCTGCTCTCCTTGCCTCATCTGCATCTTATGATAAAAACAATGGGTGATTGATTCTGGCGCCACCTCCCATATTTCTGGCAATTCTGCACTTTTTTCTAAACTCAATAAAACTTCTACCGTTCCACCTGTTACTCTTGCTGATGATTCTCAGACTCCTGTTTATGGTGTAGGGAATATCTGTACTCCTGGCTATCTCTTATCGTGATCAACTATTTATGATCCCAAATTTTCATTGTTATTGTTATCTGTTAGTAACACTGTGAAGAGCCTTCGATGCTCTATTACCTCTGACCCGGACGGTTGTGTATTTCAGGATCTCCGCTCGAGGATGAGGATTGGTTCGGGCCATGAGGGACTAGACAGATTGTACTACTTGGATACGCCAAAGTCTATTACTTTGCTGATTGCGTCTGTGACAGGCTTACAATGGCACCATCCGTCTATTGCAAAATTGAAGTATTTAATTCCTGCTATTTCAAATTCTGTTTTTCATTATGAAACTTGCTAGCTCGGCAAACAAACTCGTGTCAGTTATTCACATAAACCCTGTATTGGTTCTATCAAACTATTTGATATTGTGCATGCTGATGTTTGGGGTCCATGTTCTGTTCGAAGTACATCTGGATTTCAGTACTTTATGAGCTTTATCGATAACTTTTCTAGAACTACTTGGCTGATTTTTATTAAAAGACCGATCTCATATGCTAGATACTATTACCACCTTCTTTCCTGAAATCTGTACTCAGTTCAACACACCAATTAAGGTTTTTCGCACTGATAATGCCTTAGAGTTTGTGCAATCCTCCGTCAACCAGTTTTGTCGCAAGATGGGTACTATTCATCAAACTTCCTGTTTGTACACACCCCAACAAAATGGGGTTGCTGAGCGCAAGAATCGTCACCTTCTTGAAGTTGCCCACACCCTTCTTTTTCACTATAATTTACCCAAAACTTTCTGGCCTGAAGCTATCTCTACTGCCTCCTATCTCATTAACCGCATGGCCTCCTCTGTACTAGGCAATCAAATGCCTTATCAAATCTTGTACCCCGATGCCTCCTTTTTGCCGTGCCTCAGATTTTTGGAAGCACTTGCTTTGTCAAAAACTTCATTTTCGTTTAACAAAGCTTGACCCGAGGTCTACGAAATGTGTTTTCTTGGGCTACTCTCGGACTCAGAAAGGGTACACATGCTATGATCCATCCACAAAGAAATGGTTTGTCAGTGCCGATGTGATCTTCTTTGAGCATATGCCATTCTACTCTATAGCAAAACCTACTCTGTCATCTGATACACTATAGGGAGAATAGGAATTGTGTATTTGATGATTTAACAGGTGTACAATACAGTCTCTTATATAACAGAAGAGAGTAGAGACTAAAGCAGAGACAACCAATATGGGACTAAACTAATGAAGTAAAAACATAAGTGAGGCACATGCTAGGCACATGACACTCAACAAAACACAACATATCTCTATACTCCCCCTCAAGCTGGAGCGTAGATTTCGAACATGCCCAGCTTGTCCACTAGAGTCTGAAAATGAGCTTTTGGAAGAATCTTGGTGAAGATGTCCGCTACTTGCTTTTCAGTGCTGAGATATGGAGTGCAAATCCGGCCAGAAAGAACTGTTTCACGAACAAAGTGATAGTCAACCTCAATATGTTTTGTCCTCATGAAAAGTGGGGTTGCTCGCAACAAAAAAGGAGGCCTTGTTATCACAAAACATCGGTATAGGGCTGGAATAGGATATGTCGAACTCTTTGAGGAGACTCTGGACCCACAGAAGTTCACATGCAGTATGAGCCATGGCTTGGTATTCTGCCTCTGCACTGGATCTGGCGACAGTCTGCTTTTTGCTTCACCAAGTAATAAGATTTCCACGCACAAATGTACAATAGCCCGATGTTGAATTACGATGAGAGCGACTTCCTGCATAGTCAGTCTGAAAAACCAGACAGATTACAATGGCCATGCTTCTTATACAATAAGCCTTTGCCTGGAGAGCTTTTAAGATAGCGCAGAATGTGACATATAACATCCCAATGACACTGTCGAGGTTTATCAAGATACATGTCGATGAATCCTACGACAGCAGTGAGGTCAACTCTTGTGACTGTTAGATAAATAAGCTTGCCTACCAGCCTTCTGAACTGGTGATGATCAGCATAGGGAGGAGAATTTTCATCGTCCCAATCCATATTTGGGTCAAGGGGAGTGTTCGCTGGTTTACGACCAAGCATACCAGTTTCCTGCAAGAGATCAAGTACATATTTCCGTTGAGAGAGACGCAACCCTGCAGATGATCTGGAAACCTCAATGCCTAAGAAATATCTCATCTTTGTGAGATCTTTAGTGACAAAGTGCTTTTAAAAGTAGGTTTTAGCTGCATGTATACCCAAGGTATCACTGCCGGATAAAATAATATCGTCAACATAAACAATAAGAATGACAAGCCCAACCATTGTTTGCGGATAAAGACTGAATGAACTGAGTGGGAACGACGGAAGCCAAAAGTGGCTAAGATCTGACTGAGTTTGTCGAACCAAGCACACGGGCTCTGTTTGAGACCGTAGATGGCCTTTTTTAGTTTACAGACTTTTGAGGCTGACTCCCCCTGAGCAACGAAACCTGGTGGTTGCTCCATGTAAACCTCCTCCTGTAGATCTCCATAAAGAAATGTATTTTTAACATCCAACTGAAAGAGGGGCCAGTCTTTGTTAACAACAACAGAAATCAGAATTCGAACAAAATTTAACCGTGCAACGGGAGAAAAAGTTTCAAAACAGTCGACACCATATGTTTGCGTGTACCCTTTTGCTACAAGCTGAGCTTTCAGGCGCTCAATTGTTCCATCAGGTTGATACTTAATGGTGAAGACCCATCGACAGCCAACAATTGGGCATGAAGGAGGGTGATCCACAAGTTCCCATGTCTTGTGATCACATAGTGCCTGCATTTCTTGATTCATCGTCTATTTCCATGCAGGAATAACCAGGGCTTCTGCTGCAGTCTTTGGAATAGTGACGACAAATTGCAGAAGTGAAGCATGCAAAACTGTTATGCAGATTAACAGAAGAGCAGAAATGACTGATAGGATGTTTAGTGCAGGAACAAACACCTTTGCGCTGACTGATAGGAAGGTGCAAGTCAGAAGGTACCTCAGTGTTTGTATGATCATCCGCAGATGGAGGAATTGGTTGTGGAGGGGCCATGGAAAGAGTGCTTGTCTTGGGCCGTCGTTTGTACACTTGTAAAGGGCGACCTTCAGGATGGTTTAAAGAAGGAAAATCCTCAATAACATCTGGTAGAGGCGTGGGTGCCAACATATCTGTGACGTCCCCGGATTTTGTAAAACTTAATCTGATGTTTGACGTCCAAATTGAAACCCTCACCTCAGCAAGAATCCCAATTTAAACATCCCACATGAGGCTAAGAAGAAGAAAATTAAAGGAAGTCATAAGGAAAATCAATCAGTAGCACATGCACATGAACAATAATAAAACCATACACACATGTTCACCATTCAACATATAATTACAACATTAATTGTTACAACACTTGATATTACATATTGAGCAGCAAACTTAAACATATACATGTACTACCACTAAACTACAAGATCTAAAGACAACAGGTCCACCTATACATCAGCTCGCCACACAACTCTCAACTATCTTGGATCTTCAAGAGCATAAGTACAACCTAAACAAAAGATTACATGCGGTACACGTCAGCACAATATTCAAGAATATTGTACTGAGTACGCCTACGTGTCTTTTATTTACCTCTCATCATATCTTGGCAATAAGATAAAACTAATACTTGGCAGTTATAAAGAAATATAAGAAAAGCGTATACTTGCACAAAGATATTCATTAACAAAAGAGAACACATATTTTAAGCACATTTCCATCATATATTTCGTACATCTGCCCCCAAGGGCTTTGATGTTTTTAGGCCTTATGATCTACCCCCGAGGAGTTTGTGATCATTATACATGTGATCTACCCCCTAGGAGTTTGTGATCACTTTCTGAGCACCGTGTGCTTTCATATGATGGAGCATATATATTATGTTTGATGTGTCCATAGACATAAGTACGGAGAATCAAGCAACATCTCGTACAAGAACAATCATTTCAATCAATACCATATGCCAAGTCTTTACTACCATATAACACAAGCATATTGTATAATAAGCCAAGTAAGAGGTAATGACGTACCTTCCAAAGAGACAGATCATACTAAACACATATCACTGATGTCAACCATAAGCTTGGTCAAACCTGATCAAAACAAGACCATATACTATCATCAGGTTCTCATCTTATTATATCTCATCTTAACCCTAATCGTATTCATTCTAGGGTTCAGTTATCTCATTATGGTATTCTCATGATTACTTGTATTCTTGCCTTATATTTATATTATTGATGTCATATTCTAGATTATGATTCATCATCTGAACATTAGGTTCCATATCCTTTTTGTGCACATATTAACCCTAGGTTACATCATTAACCTAGATTAGGGTTTTATAACATGTATTAATATTCATCTAAATATAACATGGATTTTGTTCATCATTATGATCTCATAATTAAATCTGAGGTTCCAGATACTGATATGAGCTTACTCTGTGATTTCCAAGATTTTATGAGTATATTTGTAATTATTACCTCCACAGAAGGAGACTTGGTGGTGGAATGATGAAGTACAAAAGGCTATTAAACTGAAAAGGGAGATCTATAGGAGCTTGCCCAAATCTGGAGATGATGCAACGTTCCAAAGATACAAGCAAGCAAAGAAAGAAGCTAAAAAGGTGGTTAGGGAGGCAAGGTCTAGATACTTTGATGATATGTATAAGAAGCTGGACACTAGAGAAGGGGAAAAAGATATATATAAAATGGCTCGTATAAGAGAAAGGAAAGGAAGAGACTTGAGTCAAGTAAAATGCATAAAGAATGAAGATGGTAGAGTATTGGTGAAGGACGATGATATCAAAAACCAGTGGAGAAATTATTTCCATAAGCTTTTCAATGGAGATACTGCATATAATGTTAGTGACTCGTGTGACATGAATACGAGAAATATCATTTACACACGACGAGTTTCACCATTTGAGGTCAAGAATGCTTTGAAAAAGATGAAAATGAGAAAGGCATGCGGACCAGACAATATTCCCATTGATGTATGGAAGAGTATGGGGGATGAGGGAGTTACATGGTTAACAAATTTCTTTAACAAGATTATGAAGACCAAGAAGATGCCGGATGAGTGGAGAAATAGTATTATAGTCCCAATCTACAAGAACAAAGGTGACGTTCAGAGTTGTACAAACTATAGAGGTATCAAGCTGATGAGTCACACGATGAAGCTTTGGGAGAGGATTATTGAGCAGAGGTTAAGATCTATAACACAAGTATCAAACAACCAATTTGGTTTCATGCCTGGAAGATCAACAACAGAGGCTATTTTTCTGATAAGGAGGCTTATGGAGAAGTATAGACAAAGCAAAAGAGATCTTCATATGGTGTTTATCGATCTAGAGAAGGCTTATGATCGAGTACCCAGAGAAGTGTTATGGATGGTTTTGAAGAAAAAGGGTGTGCCTATCCAATACATTGACTTGATCAAAGACATGTATGATAGCTCTACTGCAAGTGTCAAGACTCCTGGAGGAGAGACACCAACTTTTCCTATTACAGTTGGGGTACACCAAGGATCCACACTCAGCCCATATCTATTCGTTCTGGTTATGGATGAGTTAACAAAGAATGTTCAGGATGATATTCCTTGGTGTATGTTATTTGCTGATGATATTGTTTTGATTGACGAAACAAAAGATGGATTGAATGATAAAGTTGAATGTTGGAGAAAGGCATTGGAATCAAATGGATTGATGATTAGCAGGAGCAAAACTGAGTATATGCATTGCAATTTCAGCCAATCTCGCAGTGTGAATGATGGAGCCAAGTTGGACGGAGTAGATATACCAAAATGTGACAAATTTCGTTACTTAGGCTCTATTATTCAAATAGACGGGGATGTCCAAAATGATGTTTGTCACCGGATCACTACAGGATGGTTGAAATGGAGGAGTGCAACTGGAGTTTTATGCGATCAGAAGATCCCTCTCAGGTTAAAAAGTAAGTTTTATAGAACAGCTATACGACCAGCCATGCTCTATGGGAGTGAATGTTGGGCGGTGAAGAAACAAGGTCTCAACAAGATGAACGTGGCCGAAATGCGTATGCTGAGATGGATGTGTGGGAAGACAAGAAAAGATCGTTTGAGAAATGACTATATCAGGAATAAAGTGGGGGTGGCGAGCATTGAGGACAAGTTGCGTGAGGGCCGACTCAGATGGTACGGACATGTGCAACGCAGACCTACTAGTGCGCCTATACGAAGCAATGCTATTGAGCCAAACACTATAAATAGAAGAAGAGGAAGGCCTAAATTAACATGGGATGAGCTTATAAAGAGAGATTTTGAATCTCTACATCTCAATCAGAATATGACCCATGATAGAGCTGAATGGAAACGAAGGATCCATGTAGCCGACCCCAACATAGTTGGGATTGAGGCTTAGATGATGATGATGATGATGATGATTTGTAATTATTACACATTAATTAGGGTTATTAACCCTAATTAGCCATATAAAGCAAATTACATGATTTTGTGTCCAAGAATTGTCATATCTGACATCATAAGCATTATAAACATAATTATGAAGTTACTGAAATTTTTCCATAATTTTAGACCAACGTTTGATGTTTATTATCCATCAATTAAGCATTTCACAACTAACAAGATATTATTGATATTCGTGCATCAAAAGCCTGATATTTTGCTTTAATTGTGTTCTACTCATTTTTCTAAGAAGTTTGGTATATTATACTTATTTTTCTGATGCTCGAGCTATTTTCTATGAATTTTACAAGATCTGAACATTATGAAGGAATTACCTTTTTCTGGCCAATCAGTAGCCGCCACGTAGCCCAATGAAGGCCGCAATTTGCTTGGTCTGGCTGCCTGGTTTAGATTCAACCCAGCCGGTTCCCGCCTGGTTTGGAACTGGGTTTGTATTGGCCACTACACCGGTTCGTCTTTCTTTCCTTCTCACGCGACTAGGTTCACGGCTCTGTTCTTCCGTGAACAAGCGCCGCCGCCGCCTAGGATCCAACCTCTGACGAGCGATCAGCTGCCGAGTCTCTTTCTCCTCCTTGTCCGCTGGGTCGCCGTCCTTAGGCGTTTGCGCCTGCTCTGCCGATTGTCAGCGCACGAGACCGCCTCCTCCTGGGGGTCCTCCTCTCTTCTTCCCCGCGCTCCTGCCAGGCCGCCGTCGCTGTGCGCGCCTCCTCCTCGTGACCTGCTGCCGGCCAGGTCTCCAGCACACGATACCTCCACCGCCTCTGCCTTCATCTCGTTCTACAGTAGTCTGTCTGTGTGCGTGGGTGCCATTCCTATCTATGAGAATCACCACCGCGCTCCAGCACCCACGGCGTGCTACCTTCTCCCTGATCCAACGCTGTGTGCGCTCCGATCACGACATGAACTGTCGTTGATGCAAGGACGGCTCTGAGGAGCAATAGGCGCCCTCATATCTGATGGCTTCGGATAGACCTCCACAAATAGAAGAGTTCGTCTTCTTCCCCAAAGTTCCTCGTCTACAAACTGCGTCAGCCTGCTGCATTCTTTCTCCTCTTGGATTAGGATGGCGACGACTCCTCTTCAGGTTCCTCTAGGAGCTTTGACGTTGCAGGTTTAATGGAGAACCAACAAGGAACAAGGGCTCATTTTCCCTTCACACTTCTGCTCCCGCACCACCTGTAGACTGAGCGGAGAGGGGCAACTGGCGATGGGGGGTTGGGTTTCAGTCTCCTTTCACGCCTACGACCTCAGTATTGGTTTGTCCAGTCCGTCGTGATGTAGTAGGACAAACCCCACTTTATGATTCACTCTCAACCCACGTTCAGCGACGTGGATGGGGTAGTTGATGGTGTGGTTACGACTTTCCAACATCGTGTGAACAAGAGATGAAGATAACGTTGTGGTCATCCATTCTTTCCATCTGACGACCACTGCGATGACGTGCTACCTATCATTGGCTTCTTCTCCATAGGGTGATGACCATTGGATTAGAGATCTAGGGCTGAATCTGCCCACAGAGACTCTACCCATACCAAGGGCGCGTGACGCATCACATCCGATCAAACCCCTTTCTCTTAATATAAAAGCTTGCTCCATAATACTGCTAAACACATTATTTGATAATATTCAAACCTAATTAACTTTCTCTAGGAACCTCATTTGATCATAAAGTTGAGACATTGCTTTATCACGAATCAAACTATATCTCATCCAATTTTGGTTCCAAGAATCACTTATTTAACCATTGAATTAAGTACTTCAAAAGGCATAACATGGACGATCTTGGTCATGACACAAATATCATTTGGCATTTCAAGGTTCCAAAAGTTCAGTCCATCACAATATCACTGGAGAGCGTTGCCCCATCATCAGAAAAATAGGGCATATGCTAAAAAAAGATCACATCCGCACTGACAAACCATTGCTTTAAAGTAGGATCAAAGCAGTGATAACCTTTCTGGGTTCTAGAATATCGCAAAAAATGCATTTAGTGGAGCGAGGATCAAGCTTTGTCATCCTTGGGCGCAAATTTTTGACAAAACAGGTACACCCAAAAATACGAGGAACATAGAACAATGGTGCATCAGGAAACAAAATGGTGTAAGGGATACGATTGTGTAAAACAGAGGATGGCATACGGTTTATAAGATAGCATGCCGTAGAAACTGCTTCAGGCCAGAACCTGTGAGGGACTTTATACTGAAGAAGAAGAGTGCGAGCAACCTCCAACAAGTGGCGATTTTTTCGTTCAGCAACACCATTCTGTTGTGGAGTATAAGGACAAGTGGTTTGATGGATGGTGTCACGAACAGAACAAAAAGATGTGATAAATTTTTGCATAAATTCTAGGGCATTATTGGTACCGAAAATCTTAGTGGGTTTTAATAGAACTGGGTCTATATTTTAGAAAAGAATATACTGATATTGTCCAAAACAATGATGCGATCCTTGAGTAAAAAAAGCCAAGTAGCACGTGAATAATCATCAATAAAAGTCAGAAAGTATTTAACACGAGAGTGACTAGGAACAGAACATGGACCCCATATGTCCGCATGAACAATATCAAAAAGTGCCTTAGAACCAATTTCTTTTTTAGCGGGAAACAAACCGTGTTTGTTTTCCCAAAAGACAAGATGCACAAGAAAAAGTTTTTTCAGATAAGCGGGAAATAAATGTTTCAGCTTTGTTGCAGATGGATGACCAAGCCGGTAGTGCCACTAGAGTCCTGTAACTGATGTAGATAGAAGAGCAGATGCTGCAGGCGGTCCATCCAAATAGTAGAGTCCGTCTGGTCCTTCATGGCCCGAATCAATCCTTGTCTTTGTGCGGAGATCCTTCAAAACACAACCAGAAGGATCAAATTTAATAGAGCACTGAAGCTGTTTTACAATTTTACTGACAAATAATAAATTAACAGGAAATTGTGGTATGTATAAAACAGATGGGAGATGCAACTTTCAAGATAGAGGAATAGTGTCGATGCCACGAACAAGAGTCTTAGAGCCATTTGCAACAGTGACAGACAGAATATTGGTGGTTTTAGTCAGAGCAGAAAATAATTGGATGTCGCCAACCATATGAACAAACGCACCATAATCAATACACCATTTATTGTGCCAGCAGAAGGAGAGGCGAGCATGGCAGAGGAACCCACAGTAGATGTCGAAGGTAGCTGAGTCATGCGCTCATGGAAAAACTTCTCGAACTATGAGCGAAGCCATTCAGTAGACGACGGAGCAGATTGTTGGTCGGATGCAATATCAGTTGATCTTCGGCTAGAATACACTCGAGTGTATTCTGCTGTATTCAAGTAGTTTTTCATGATGCAATATTTTTTTTTCAAAAATCTAATCTGTTGATCTTCTTAAACATCTTGTGAATAGCTCATGCAAAATTTAAGCACATTTGGACATTTGTAGGTCATGTTACAAAGACCGCAAAAATTATGCATTTCAAATTAGTTTTGCGCGTCGATTTTGTTGCCCTCGGATGAGTGACTTACACCCATCTAAATGGGCTCAAAATTTGTATGTAGCCTAGTTATAGTATGACAGTGAAGATCAATGGTTTACATCTTGCAAAAAAATTGTCTTGATATGCAAACACACTTGAGTGTATCCGTGCGATCTGTACACTCGAGTGTATTCTAGCCTGATTCTCTCTCTCTCTCTCTCTCTATATATATATATATATATATATATATATGCCCATATTACCTGCGCGGGTAGCTACCTACCCCTATTTTGGTTAATTTTTTTGGAGTTTCTTACTTTTGACATGTAGAGGGTTTCTTTACCTTGCAAATGGTTACTTTACATTTGGAATAGCTATAACAAATATACATTTACATATATATTTTTGCTGTGTATTCTGTCCGGATTTACTTTTTTAGTTGTATAGTTACTTTTTTGTCTAACGAGTTACTTTTCTGACCATATAGTTACTTTTAGGGCTAACGGGTAGCGAAAATCCAGGCTACTCGCCAGGTATTGAATGAACGCCCCATATATATATAAAATTCGGGATAGGAAATTTCCTATACCTAAACCTTATTTTGCACACTTACCAAGACTTTTGACTTAATTCAACCATATAGATGTGAAGTATACTATGTAGATAAGTTGCGTTTCAAAAATCATTCCAATCAGATTTGTATAGCACCTGCGTCTTAAAGTTTTACGATCATACAAATGAATGGTAGCTCTGGAAATCAGCAACCACCATTGAAATCTTTTAGTTTCATTAAGAAAGTAAAAATTTAATCATCATGAAATTTTAGTAGCATCTAATCCAAATCATTTATTTTGCATCCGTACAGTTGGATTATATGAAATACCACCTAAATCATGCAAAATAGACTCTGTTATAGGGAATTTCCTATACCCTTGGGTATAGGCTCCTGATCCTTATATATATATATATACATATTTATATATCAAGGTTGTGAGACTTGAACCAGTCAACGAACGTGTGAGGCCTTTCGTTCCCGGTTCACTGGTTCAACCAATGGTATGACCGGTTCAACCAGTGACGTCTGCATGACGTCACTAATAGTTTAAAAATATATAAATATCTTTGATACTCATAGAAAATATCCCTGCAAAAGTTATGAAACATGAATAATAGCACAACTGCTCACAATAACTTGATAAACAAACCAAATAACAAATATTATTCTATTCATGGACATTTATATACCAACATTTATATAGAATTCAATATAAATTAACAAAAAAAGCAGCAACAATACATTTACTTGCTAAGTGAGAGAACCGACCGGTTGGGTTAAAACCAGACCGGTTCGCCGGTTCAACCGGTCGGTTCACCTGTTTGATGCCGATTAGACTTCATTTCCGGCTTTGGGAGGGGATCGACCCGATAGAGTGACCGGTTCCCGATTCAACCGGCCAGTCCGGTTCGGTTCTGATAACCATGGTATATATATATGTATATACATGTATATGTGTGTGTAGCAATCTAGTGAGAAACTTCCTTGAGTGAGAGCATGAGAGGCATTTGAATAACTAAAAATGTATAGCTGTTTTTTAAAATCCAACCGTAAAGATGGGAAATGCTTCAATTGAGTTACCTTTCCACAAAAAAATATTGCAATTAGATATGGTTTACATGTCCATAAGTACAATATTACACTTTTTACATCCACTGGTCAGCCTGAAATTCAGTATAGGATGTTGAAAGGTATTTGATTATGTGAATGCTACACGATTATGTGAATGCTACACGAATAGGATGACTTGACATGCGAAGTCACAACAGTCCCACCCTCGATCTGATCTCTAATAAAGTGGCAGTCAACCTCTATGTGCTTCGTACGTTCATGGAAGACTGGGTTCTTGGCAATGTAGATAGCGGCTTGATTGTCACATCTGAGTTCTATAGGAGACAATACATGAATCTTTAATTCAGAAAGTATAGATTGAACCCACTGCAACTCGCAACATGCCTGTGCCTTTCCTCTATACTCAACTTCCGTGCTAGATCTTGCCACAACATTCTGCTTTTTGCTTTTCCAGGTAATAAGATGATTTCCTAGAAATGTGCATAGTCACAAATTCGGTATTCGGGATACGTACGGTGGAGCTGAAAAATTCGGAATTCGGGAATTATGCTGGAAATTCGGATAAAAAACGGTAAAAGTACGGTCAAATTCGGTCAAAGTACGGTCAACTATTCGGGAAAAAGTCGGCAAAAAGTCGGCAATATATATATATATATATATGTATGTATATGTATGTATGTATATATGTATAGATATATACATATATATATATATATGTATATATGTATATATATATACATGTATACATATATATGTATATATATATACATGTATACATATACATATATATACGCACGTATATATATATATGTATATATATACATATATATATACATATTTTAAAAAAAATATATATATATACATGTATATATGTATACATATATATATATACACACACACACATATATATATATATGTATATACACACACACATATATATATACATATATATATATATGTATACATATATATTACATATATACATATATACATATATAGATATACATATATATACATATATACATATATATATATATAGATATGTATATATATATATATATGTATGTATATATGTATATATATGTGTATGTATATATATATGTATGTATGTATATACTTTGGACATATATATATATATATATATATATATATACCACCGTATAGTAGCGAATAAAACGGGAAAAAAACGTTTAAAACGCGAATAAAACGGAAGTCACGTTTAAAACGCGAATAAAACGCGAATAACGCGTATAATACGGCAGGATAGTATTAAACGACTGTCACATACAACAGCTGAATTATACGCGTTTAAAACGCGAATTTTTGAAAAAAACGCCGATTATTGTGACTATGGAAATGTGCAATATCTAGATGTAAACCTCTTGTCATTCAGATTACCAACCCAATCTGAATCTGCATAACCAGTAAGAGAGAGTGGATACAAGGGTCTTCGGCCTATAATAGGTGATTCCCTTACCAGGTGCACCTTTCAGATATCTCAGAATACGACATACTGATGTCCAATAAGACTGTTGTGGTGAGCTCATATGCCGACTCACCACTCTTACAACAAAGGAAGTGTCAAGACGTGTAATTGTCAGATATATCAATTTACCAACAATTTTCCTATAATATCCTGGATCTGGATAATCAGTATCATCAGTCATCTCCTTCACATGATAGTCCATAGGAGTAGACACGGGCTTGGACTCACTCGTACTTGCTTCCTGTAGTAAATCCAGTACATATTTTCTTTGAGACAAATTGGTACCTGCATGAGATCTAAGTACTTCAATGCCCAGAAAATAACTCAGTTTTCCCAGATTCTTTGTATGAAAGTGCCCCTGCAAGCCTTCTTTCACACGAGATATGCCTGTAGAATCGCTGCCAGTGATAACTATATCATCAACTTACACAACAATAATAATAGATCCACTAAAAGAACTAGAATAAAATAAGGTGTGATCAGTCACAGAATGAGAAAAGCCCATTTCCAGAACAACATCACTGAACTTGTCAAACCAAGCTCTAGGAGATTGTTTCAATCCATAGACGGCTTTCTTAAGTATACACACCTTCTGGCACTCCCCCTGAGCAACAAAACCAGGTGGTTGCTCCATGTATACCTCCTCTTGTAGATCACCATGAAGAAAGACATTCTTGGCATCGAGCTGAAATAGAGGCCTGTCAAAGGTAGTAGCCAGAGAAATAAGAATACACACAGAATTCAGAGGAGCCACTGGCGAAAAGGTTTCAATGAAATCAACCCCATATGTCTGAGTATACCCCTTTACACTAGTCTAGCTTTCAATCTCTGCACCGAACCATCTGGGATATGTTTTACTGTGAATACCCATCTGCACCCCACAACATTTTTATTTGGAGGTAAGTCAACAAGTTCCTAGGTGTTGTTCTGTAAAAGAGCAGACATTTCCACATTCATTGCCTGTTTCCAGCCAATATCCTTCATAGCATCAAGATGATTTCTTGGAATGACTACATAAGTACATAATCAATCCCAAGAGCAAATGAGCGGGCCTGCTTAGATAATTTGGACAAACAACACACATTTGCAATAGGATGCCGAATAGTACAGGAACGAGTACCTTTGCGGACAGCAATGGGAACATCAAGGTCAGATGGTTCTCCAGGAATCCCTTGAGTAGAGGAAGACGGGGGAGGCTCAGAGACTGGAGTCACTACCTCCTCTGGATCTTGTCTGCATCGTCTGCTGTAAATATGTGGATATTGCTGAATTAACAAACTTTCTGCTGGCTGCTCTTCCTGAATTATAGTATAGTCAGGAATGATAGGTGGCACTGTCTCACTCTGATGTGGTGGTGTCACTCTCTCACTGATATCTGATGGTGGCACTCTCTCACATAACTGCTCCCCTATACTGAGAACACTAGAGAAATATGGAGTGGATTTATGAAACGTCACATCCCTAGACACAAACATACGACAGAGACTTGGACAATAACACTTGTACCCTTTGCTAGTGTTGGAATACCCAAGAAAAAGAGTGCTAATTGACCTAGGAGATAACTTATCAGCCTTAAGGTCAAATTGTGGACAAAGGAAGTACAACCAAACACTCTGAGGGGAACAAGGAAAGGCTGATATTTGGGACGTAAGACAGAAAATGTTACGTCCTTGGAGCACTAGAGATGGTTGCCTGTTGATAAGGAAACATGCAGTAAGTAAAGCGTCAGACCAGAATCTCTTAGGAACATTAGATTGAAACATAATTGTCCTGGTAATATCAAGAAGGTGACGATTTTTTCTCTGCTACCCCATTTTGCTGAGGATTGTGAGGACATGATGTACGATGCATCATCCCAACAAACTACAAAAATCAGCCATAGCATTTTGATCGTACTCGAAGGCATTATCAGATTGAAGAATTTTAATATTGCAATCAAATTGAACTTTTATTTCTTGATGAAAATGTTTGACAATGGATAACACAGACTCTCGACTCTTCAACAGATAAATCCACGTCATACGCGAAAAATCATCCACAAAGGAAATAAAATAACTAAAACCATTATAGCTATGGTCTTTCACAGGACCCCAAACATCACTGTGGACTAACTCAAAAGGACAAGACGCCCGTTTATTGACACGACCGGGATAAGACATTCTGTGATGTTTCCCCAGTTGACATGACTGACACTCTAAAAAAGACACTTGAGACAACTCAGGTTCTAAGTTTCTCAGGCTCTCTAGTGAAGGATGTCCATATCTGTAGTGCCTTAGTAAGGGAGAACCACTCAAAAGGATAGCTCGAGCAGGAGTAGATACTTGGCGAGGCAGACTGTCACTGTGGAAGAGGTCGAGATCACCTTTCCTGGGCCCCCCACCAATCGTCCTCATGCTCTTGAGATCCTGTAATACAAAACAAGAAGGTCCAAAAGTTACCGTACATTTCACAATATCAATCAATTTAGCAACAGAGAGAAGATTAAATGGAAATGCAGGCACATAATGTACAGATTTAAGATCAATTTGAGGAGTCAGTGAAACAGATCCACTGGCTAAAACTCTCCTCACTGAACCATCTGCTATTGTTACAGATTGGTGAGGAATATGTGAGTCAATGGAATGAAGTAGTCTCCTCATACCAGTCATATCCTGTGACGCTCCAGAGTCAACCACCCATGAAGAAGTAGAACCAGAAGCCAATAAAGAGGTAGCCTGATTACCAGTAGTGGACGCCAAGTTGGCTGAAGAAGATGACCCCAAACTCAGATGCTGGGTAGCCAGAATAAATCTATCATATTCCTCCTTGGTGAGTGTGATGCCAGAAGAACCAGAACTCGAAACAGGAGGCTCAGAAGATTAAGTAGTGGCAGCTTAGTTTGCTGCTCCCACAGGTGGTGCAGCAGGTCTACCATGCTTCTTCCAACATTTCTCAACTGTGTGTCCAGGTTTGTCACAGAAAGTACACTTAGGATGAGTGCCACGTCCTCGACCCATACATGTCCGTCCTCCTCTCATTGCAGCAACTACAAAAGCATGGGAATCTCCAGGGGATAAGACTGCTGTAGGATCAACATGTTCAAAATTTTCCTGTAAAGTCCTTGAGTAAGCTTCTTCCAAGCTGGGAAATTTGTCGGAAGCTAGGATGACGCTGCGGGCTGAATCGCACGAAGAACTCAGACCAAATAAAAACTTTGCTGTAATTAAGTCATCTCTGTCTTTGACTTGTTCTTGGCAAGGAGTGAGATACTGTCGGTATCGACGGTGTACCGGTTGAAATACCGATGCCGATGGGTACCGGTACAAATACGCACGATTCTGCCGTTAGGATCGCAAATTGCGGCATTTCGGTGGGCTTACCGCCAATACCGCCAAATATCGGGGGTACCGGTCCAAAATGCACCACTTACCCATCGGTACAGGATGGCACGGGCGGCATACTGCCCGAAACACCAACATTCACGATCCAAGTGCTGTTGCTGCTGTTTGAAGAGGAAAAGCTTGGAGATTTTGGGCGATTTTTGAGATTGGAGCTCAAATAAGCCCTAAACAAGGTATGTATATTATTTCTTGCATTTCCCGCCATTTCCAACCTCTCCCCTCTATTTCTTTCTATTCTCACCTAAAAAATTCACCAAATACCCCCAAATCCTAGATCTACTCCCAAGAACTTATGATTAATGCTATTTATCACTAGATCTATGATTATATTATATAGATCTGCTAATTTATCACTATAAAACTGACTTTTAACTTCTTAATTTTATCAACATTTTAAACCACTTTTTCACTCTTTTCAAGTTGTGGTTTAATGTGTGACATTGTAGGCACCAGAAATTGGCAGCGATGTGATATTTCATATTACAGTGCTACGAGCAATAAGTGATATCTAGAAGCACATACTGACAATGAAGTAGTTGGATCAGTTAGATAAAGGTAATTTTGTTGTATAATCCGTTTGTCACATAATATTGGATTAACCTAGGGCATGGACATGCCATCCTCATATTTTTCAGTTCTAGTTCTTGGATCTTTGAATACACTAATAAAATACATGAGCATAGTATCTGGATCCCGACTCATATAAGCATGGTCATGAATTACCTAAACCTAGTTACCAAGAGGGCGGGGATATCACTTTCTATATATGACAAACAAATACTATACACACACATATACATGTGTGTGCATGCATGCATGTGTGACTCATAATATGTACTATGAGTCACAACATATCCATGACCACCTTTACATAAACATGTACTTAACCGGTTGGCTCAGCGCTAAAGCATGCATCTCGTTGTAGAGCAGGCCGGAGATTTGAAACCCGCTGGTACACCTGAAAGAGAGGAAGCAACAACAATGGTCTTGCTTTGCGATTGTGATGGGACCCCTCTAGTAGAGTAGATGAAAAATTATCAAAAAAACCTTTACATAAACATTGTTCAAGATCTTATGAGTGGTGTCAAAGTGCACTGATCATCATGCGGTCATTTTTGTGGCATCAAGTATGGTGATTACAACACCATTGTTGTATTGAGAGATTACATTTTCATGGTCCATGAATCACTAACAAAAAAGGTCAACTAGAACACTTGTTGTCTGACTAATACTTGTGTGTTTGACTTGATATCTAATATATGACCTAAAAGGCATGGGTAGTATTGTTAACACCCATATGATCTCAACTTCAATTTGCGTACTTGCAGTCATATGGTTTTAAACCAATTATCATATGGAATTTATAATGATCTTTAATATTTTAAATTAAATGAACACAATGAAATAGATATGAATTATAATTCAAGTCAAAGTAACAAATTATCTTGACTATGAACATCAAAATGATTGGTTTCTAGAACATATACAACAACAATAGCACCATGGATGCAAGTCAATTTTTGCATGCATATTACTGAAGCGGGGATCAGAAAGATCTGGGCTCAACTTAGATCCCAAGGGGGCAAATTTTACATCATGAGGAAAAACTTAATCCCTAAGGCTCCGTTTGGTTTGTTGTAACTGGTCCGGAAAACTTATGAATTGGAGTTCCTAAAGCACTTTTTCATGATTGGTTTAAAGTAAGTGTTGGAAGTCGAGTTCCGTGACTTCCAGTGAGTTACATAGTTATATACAAAACAAAGTTCCTGAGTTCCCTCTTAAAAAGAGCGGAAAATGAGTTCCAGAACAATTGACAACATTTCCTATATAATTATATTTTTCATTCTTCATAAATGACACATGTAAAATATTTATGATTAGGAATGTTAGTGTGTGGATATGATTTATTGTCAAAATGATAAAACAATATGACAAAACATTGTACACTATAAGCGACACCATATAAAATATTTTACACTACAACTACCATTATCACTGTGTCTACAAAATAAAAAATATAAAAATACTATTAAAAATAATCAGACCGCACCATGTGACAAAAATGATTTATCTAGCATTTTTTTATATTCATGTTTAAATAATATGATGTGAAAATGATAATAAACTATAATTGTACGTGAAGAATATAGTAAAAATTATTGTTGTACATATTGTTAAATAATTTTAAACCAAAACTTATATTTACATATGCATAAAATGTACATATCATTACGATAGTTTATACATACAAAGTGAAATAAAAATATTATAATGTAATTTGAACCACAATATACCATATCAAAATATTTTTTAAAGGAGCAACCTCCGCATCATGACCGCTTGTTGAGATTATTGTGTTAAAAATATATTAATTAGTAGTCACAGATATGATTCTTTTTTTACTTTTTTCGTCCTCTATTTTTAAGGGAGCAACATCCGCATTATGACTGCATGTTGTGATTATTATTTTAAAAATATATTAATTAGTAGACATAGATATGATTCTTTTTTATTTCTTTTCCGTCCTTATTTTTTATATATCACACAGTAAAACTAATAATTTTTTAATTAATTTCCATATTTACACTAACGGCAAACCAATCACATGGAAGTGAATGGAACTTAAGTTCCAGAAACGGAACTAGAGTTTCCAAAAAACGAGTTCCACAAAACTTATGACTTCCACCGAACCAATCGGAGCCTAAGTGAATGGCATTTCGTTATATCATGTGTGAAAAGTTTTGTACATGAGATGGTCCTTGTTCTAGTGCACCATGGATAGATGTCAATTATGGTGCACAAAACAAGAGAGGAGAGCATTATTGAAAATATGTGATTATTATATGGGGGTCTTCCAAAGAGAAGGCATGATGGACTTGCAGCTCCTCATTTCATTAGTAAACATACTACTTAGTTGAAGAAAAAATGTGTGGTGCTTTACTAGATATTTGAGGAGTGATCACATAATGGAAACATGATGTTGGAAGTGAACGTTACAAGCTAAATGGGATATTGTAATAAGCAAGAGGTAGTTCATTGCCTCGTGGAGAGCCATAAGGAAGCTTTATTGGATGATTGAATTGGTAACAATTCATTTCTTAGATACAACCACATTTTTCTTGAAAGTTCAGCAAGAAGGAGAACCCATATTTCACCTTTGGCATAATGAATATTGCGGTATAATTTTTGTGTCATCAATTCAAGCCCAAAGTTGTTGAATTCAATGAAAATAGGTCCACTTTGAGGTTCCTTATTAAATGAGGCATGGTATAACCCAATAAATATCATGTTAGAATTGAATGTTTTAATAGTTTGAATGACTTGTATTTTCTCATTTATCGCCGACTTCTATTTTGATAGATACGCTCTTCAAGCACTTGAAACCAATGGAATCATAGGGTTATACAAAAGAACCCAATTTCTTCTCAAGAAAGGCCAAACTTTCATCAAATCTAATCCTAGGAAGCAAAGTAGTCAGAAAACCGAATTCAAACTTTCTACTTCTCGATAATTTTAATTTTGAGTCAAGCATACCCTTGTTTGTTTTGTTGATGTTTCTCTAATGAATTCAGCTTGAGACCTCATATTTGATGTTGTTGCATGTTTTGGCTTCGCCTACACAAAGACATCGTGAATACATAACATCTTGACCAAAAAAAATCACAATATAACTACCAACTAGTTGTATAGTACCATGTAAGAATGGGTAGCCATGTTGGTCAAGAACTTGAAATGGCAAACCAAAAGAATAAAGATTGATAATCCCTTCTTGTCCAAGACAGTGGGCTTTTTAAATCTGGAAGCTGGGTTGTCAAGCATGACGTCAACTTTAAACAACAATAACATGTTTTATTTAGGTATGCGACAAAAAATACGATACAAGACTATCTGACGAATAGTGGTTATCTAGTCGAGCATTATTTCATAGTAATAGACTGGTTGTTGCAGAAACAACTAGCAACATATCAAATAGATTACACCAGAATAAGAAAAAAAGTTGCCTGTATCTAACATGATGGCTTACTTAGCACTAAATTAATTAACATAATGCCTTCATTGGGGAACTATAGGCACCACTGCTGCCCCCAAGAACCACGCAGAAGTAATACGAGACTTTGATAATAAATAGTATGGTATAAATCTAAACCTCTCTGGAAGAAAAGATAATTACTGATACATTACGATGACGGTAACAGTAAACACAATGCAAAGAGTAGACAGTTTAAGGAAAGAGTCAATAAGAGTGAGAGAGATTCAACCTTATAAAAATCTGAAGCTTCCAGCGAAATTTTAAGATTAGAACTAATAGAGAATTTAAAAGTCTAAATCATGACTTCCTATTGTGAAGAATAATATTGTATTGAACACAATGGGATTAGATGAATACAAAACTGGACATCCCTGTCCTATATATAGGAGCAAGGGAGAAACCCTGAGACTTGTGTCCCAAGTAATCTAAACGTGCCGAGACACTAAAGGCCCACTAACTAATTAACCTATTAACTAAATAGGCTTATATAGACTCTCTAACACTCCCCCTCAAGCTGGAGCATGGGTGAGACACATGTCCAAAGCTTGGAGGTTACAAGACTCGATAAAACAATAAAAGAAATGATAAATGAAAGATAAAAGATAAATATCACTCCCCATACAAAAATTGATACCCCCCCTTAATTAATACTCCCCCTGAACCATGTGGTGACAACGCCTCTCTTCTTTGAAATTGTATTCTGCAGGCTGGAGATCCTCAAGCTTTGATGAAGGTCTTTTGGAGTGCATCTGGAATGAAGAACATCTGAAATGGGACCTGAATACTGCATCAGTAATTCACCACTTGGAGCAGACGATCCTCAACACCATCACTACGTCATCTTCATTGGATTATGTACTTAACGCGACACAAACGCGGATGCCCAATGTCGATGTAGCAGTAGCGGAATCTTCGAATTGTCTGAGAAGATGTGCTTAACGTGGCACGAACACGAACGGACGATATGCTGGTGATACGATGCAAGTACCATAACTCTGTAGCGAGAACCTTGGGGCTTGGCAGGAAAGGAGATATCATCCATCAAGGAAAGTCCCAAGAAGACCAGCAACAGGTGATGTCGAAATAGTAGATGCGGCTCAGAGAAGACGTGATGAAGCAACTCAGTGAAGATATCTCTGGATGAACTATCAACCTTGCTGATGTAGACTTGGCAGGCTTGAAATTGCTGATCTGAGAAGTCTGAAGAAGCACCCATCTGTCTCATGTAAATGCAGCTAAAGAAGTACACCATCAACACCTGACGTACATAACGCAGATACGGTGTCGACGCTGTATGAAGCTGGCTGGAGGTGAAGAACAGACGTGCTGAAGAACGTGAAGCTCCATGAATATAATAGCCTGGAACATATAACCTGAATACATATATCATCATCTCATCTCATAGTCTCTCTCATACATTCTCTCTCATACTCTCTCATGCTCGCTCTCTCTTCTCATCTCTTCCTCTCCTCTCTATCCCCCCCGCACACCAAATATGACGAGAGTGAGTATTTGGTGTGGAGAAATGGATATATGACCCCACCCCTCGCACTGTGGAAAGGGATACAGGAAAGGGATACACACATAATATGGGTGGGTGGGAAAGGAATTGGTGGATTTGAGAGGATTTTGTGATATGGAGATGGGTAATATGTGGAGAATGGAAACCGATAACCAGAGAGAAGATGCTAAATGGGTCAAAGTAAGATCCGGGTAGAAAAATAAATGGATCTGATCCCAACCCGAAAATGGATTTGCTTGGCCCGAAAAATCCGATTAGGGTCAAAATGGGATTCGATTAACAAAAGTTAAGACCGATTAAGGATCCAAATAGAGATAAGGATAATGCATATGGGGTAGTAAACATGGTTGTTTGGTAGCGGTGGAGAGTGATGGGTGACCGCTCGCAGTAGACAACAACAATTGACCTAGGGGCCAGAATGATGAGACGCCAGTTGAAGAGTGTGATCGTCGGCTGGGGATATGGTTGTTGGATGAAGAGGCAGTAATTCTGCAGCAGACAGACACGTCGACGACGATAATGACTATGACGGTTTCGGCGGGGATGTCTGCTGATAGGCGGTTGTTGTGCAACAAGTAGTATTGCCACTGCGGCAGATGGCAGCTGCTGGAGACAGCCGGCGGAAAAGGGCCGGCGGCACCTGGTCTGGATGGCTGTGGCTACAACAGCGGCGGGTGGCTGCGGCTAGGCCAATGACAACGTCGGCTGTTGCTGTTGCCCGCGGCGGTGATGGTTTTCGGATATTACCGCCGGATATGGCGGCTAGAGAATAGCTATGAAAGGGAAGAAAGAGCCATGTAGGTTGGATTTGCCTAGCGGTCAGCCGGCCTAAGCCATGGCGACAGCCGTCCGCAGGCGGGGAGAGCCTGCGGTTGCTCTCTCGAAGAGAGGCAGCGACGGCTCTAGGGTTGTTGTAGTGCGCCAGGGAAGAGAGGGAAGAGGGGCGGTGGCTAGGGTTCCTTCAGGAGCGAACATGCTCTGATACCATGTGAAGAATAATATTGTATTGAACACAATGGGATTAGATGAATACAAGACTGGACACCCGTGTCCTATATATAGGAGCAAGCGAGAAACCCTGAGACTTGTGTCCCAAGTAATTTAAACGGGCCGAGACACTAAAGGCCCACTAACTAATTAGCCTATTAACTAAATAGGCTAATATAGACTCTCTAACACCTATAATCCAATATAGGTAAAGCAAAATTTCTATAGGAATCCTCACTCTCATATTGGATCTAACTAATAGAGAAGGTGATATCCAAAAAAAAGGCAACTATTAAAAAGTTTTCTATGGTATGTTGCATCTTCAAAGGAATTTCCAATGGCACTGGCAGTCTGTGCATCTAATATACCTGCAAGGAAAAAAATATCAAAGTCATGCCCCGAAAACATCACAAGCGCATTAGAAAAAAACTTCAACTCTGTTAGCATAATTTATCCCCAAACTATTTTTGTTTTGGCATACTAATGGATAGATATACACGGTACATTTCCATATCCGACAATGCATAATATCTCATTGAATAGCAGTAACTGATTACAAATATCGACCACCTTTAGTATAATGTAGAGTTTTGAGTCGAAGTAAATTTGTAGTATGAGCCCTGAAAAGGTAACCATTGAACTCCAATCCAGATAGCATTGAAGTATCTTCTTTACAGCCTTCAATTACTAACGAGAAAAAGTGTGTCGCACAATAAGATGATCTGTCTTTGTTAACGTGATTTTATCACATCATAAAATGAGTGTAAGTTTTGACTCACTTCAACTGGCATAAAATGCATGTTTTGATGAATATACTTAGATGGCCATCTCAGTTCTTGTAGTGGCAAATAATCATAATTCAATCAAAATGCATTTACAGGGGAGTTCACTGCAATTGTCAAGTTATAATATAGTTAGAAAACATTTCATTTGTTCTCGTTTGACTTTTCATATTAGGCCCAAAATTATAGCATTCATGTTACAAAGATATAGGAGATTTTTTATGTAGATCAATGCTCCTAGACATCTCGTCCACATTTATACTAGAGATATTAGATATCTCGTTCACATCAGGATCCTCTTCTTGCAACAGTGATCAATTCCTCCTCAAAGCTTCTCTTTTAGCTAATGCCCTTTTCGTACTTTCTTTGGCATTAGATTACCTGTGCTCTTGTACCATTAATATCCACTGTACACGACCAAAGTACCACTCTTTGAAGACCCTGCAGTTACGTTGCTACTCTCTCTTAGATGTACTCCATCTCTACATGGCAGCCTGATAGTAAAGCAATGTTGCTGCCACTTCTATGGTAGCCTTGTAGCTTGGTGGTGCATGGGCTATGCCCAGCAGGAGGTCATCAACGCATCTCCTATGACCTATGCTTGCAGGCATTCTTCGCTCTTGTAGTATCCTGGACAGTCACTGGATGATAGAAGCTCAACTCTTGTGCAATACCTTGAATACTCTAAAGTATTCTTCTAAAGACTTGTCTCCCTGTCGTTCTGCAAAGAGGCAGTCATATATCTTGAATTGACGAAGAGCATTCTTTTCTTGAGAATAATGTTTCGTTACTGCATCCCATATCTCTTTGGCTATATAGAACATGAACCTAGAGGCAATCCCAGGTTCCATGCTCCCCCATAGCCATGTCTTCACCAGACTGTTATGACACTTCCATTCAGCATAACCTTTGTCAGTAGACGTAAGAAGATCAGAATCAACATGTCTCGCCTTGTCTCGTGACTCCAAAACTGTATGGACAACATTCATCCATAACAGATAATTCTCCCCATTCAGCTTGATGGAGGGAATAGGTGACATCTCACTATAGATGGTAGACGCCTTGGTGTCCTCCATGGTTCAACGAGAAGAAGACTGACGGATTGATACACGTCACAGGAAGATTTAAGTGACAGAGAGATACACGTCACGTCAAAGAACTAGATGCGTGTCTGACGCATCCACAACCCCCGAACAGAAGTTCCCTAATCACACATGGAGGAGATGTGATTAGGTATTTCCTACGTAACGACGGACCCTTCGGTTTGGGATTTAGAAATCCGTTGGATCAACCGAAGGACCCGACGACACCAGAAGAGGGGAGAGAGGGGCTGCGACGCGCCTGCTCCGGGCTGCGGCTGCTGCTGTGCCCGCCTTGGGCCGGTGGCTGTTGTCCCTGCCTTAGGCCGGCGGTGCGGCTGGGCCTGGGGCGGCTGTTGGTGCCGGCGGCGCCTGCTGCGGCCGCTACTGACCTCCGACGGCTGCTGGTTGCCGGCGGCTGGCGGCGGCTACGTGAGAGTAGGGTTATGTCACCTGTTCTAATACCATGTAAACAGAGTTGCCGCAATGCTGCATGCAATGCAGCGTTAGGAGAGGCAATGACCCTTCTCCCTTTTTATTAATAAGAGAAGTTGGAGAATTTACATAGAGGTCCTACAGGATATATAAATTACAAAATATAATAAAAGCTGAATATAATGAAATATATTAACAAGAATAATTGCACTATTCAACTCACCAGTACATATTGTTAGTAACACTAACCTGTTATTGTATCATTAATAATAATGTAAACTACAGCTAGGAAAATTGCAAAAATATATTATATAGTTACTAAACAATAGAATATTAAATATATAATTATTTACCTACTAATTGGACCTGGAATAGTAATTTGTATTATCTACTAGTAGACTCTTGATGACTCTTGCTGTGCTACCATTGGTCAATCTGGATTCTGGATAATGTCATTGATAAATCTGACTGCACTGTCTCACGGGTGATTTTAGTTGAATATGGTTGCTCACTTGCTTGCCCCTTAAGTTGCCAATCTCACTAGGGATACTATAGTGTTACTGTTTGCAGAGTGGCTTATTTTATGCTAGTGTTTTTAATGCCTTTTCTGCTGGCGGTTCGTAGTACCATTGCATGTTGTCTGTGAACCATCACGCATGCAATTAATTTATGCTGGTCATGATGGTCCGTCCTGCTCCTTTCTTGTGGGATGTTTATTTTGAGTTGGTGTATCAGGGCCTAGGTTCTTGCCATTATTTAGTGCGGTCCTTAAGGATCTTGTCCGTATCCCTCTGGCCTGTGCTTATATTTTAGATAGATAGTATTCTGATTATTTACACGCTCTTCCCCTTTCTTCTGTACTTAAACATAAAATTTGGTAGAAATGTAGATACTGGTGAGGATATCAGACTAGATCATGGATACAGTTTCTGTTATGCAGTAGTTTTGTTATACTTGAAAGAGTAATTCATGAATTGCTTTTATTATTATAATTATTTAGTTATATTATTATTAGTATAATCATTCTCATAATTTGAAAGTATTAAGAGTTTTTGGAATTCTCAAATGCTTAATATGCTGCTAAATTTGTCATTTGACATTTAATTATGCTGCTTGTAAGTATGTTACTTACCTTTATAGGGGCTGAACATGACCGGTACCATGTGGATGGAGTTATAGAGAGCCTGGCAGTTGATGATGACAGGGAATGCTTTCCTTCTATTGAATTGAATGCTACTTCATTAAATATAGAAGTCTATTACAATAAAGCAGTTAATTACACATTGATGGTGACCTTTGTATCCTTGATCGCGACTTTTTGGATTTATTATCTATTAATGCTGCAACTTCTTTTCTTTCATTCACATAAAATCCTTAACAGGAGAATGTAGGTATCTTTTCTCCAAGTTCTTTTATTAATTCGGCAAATGGAACACAGCAACACACAGTCTGTAAGCAGTACCATTTTGTACTCTCGAGGATTGTCTTAATGTGTCTCCATGAGAACTTTTTCCTTCTTGAATGTACAAATATAATTTTGGCATTGCAGGGGGCTGCTAAAGTTTCTATTCTGATGATTGGGCAGCAAGCTATAATGGATGCCTACCTGTGTCTATTGCACCTGACTGCTGGGATATTAGTTGGTAACCTACAGAATGCATTCCTGAAACTTCTTGAGCTTGTTAAATTTCTAAAAAAGAAAATGCTTAAATTCACCTGAAAAATAAGTTGCCTGTTCTTTTGAGGGGTGGGGAACAAAGGTTGTTGACTCTACTTTCCGTGCTTCTACAATATTTTGGAGTGGCTGGTATAATTATCCACAGATCAAGATAGTTACTTCTAAATTAAACTGAAATAAAGTTCAGTACATGGTCATATTTTGCGTCTACTTATATATATGTACTGTTTTTTTTCTGCAGAATCCCTCTTTAATGCATTTGCAACTGCAGCATTTTTCAAGTTTGTTGTGTTTTCAATATTTGAGATGCGGTATCTGTTGGCAATATGGAAAGCTAGCAGACCTGTTAATACTGGTGAAGGTTGGGAAACAATGAGACGGGAACTGTCAGTGCTTTATAGCCGTTTTTGTAAGTATTTTCAAGATTTGGTTCATTCTAAATGAGTGTACTAGTTGAGAGGGTAGCCTATTAGGCCCTTTTTGAGTTTCTTTATTCATTATCTACACTATATCACAAGATTGCTAGTATGATATCTTGGTTTTTTTCTTAGTTCATGTCAGATTATATGTTCTTACAGATTTAGGTATAATTCTAACCTGTAGGCTTGTAGAGGTTCAAAATTGCTATACATCTGCTCATAGAGGCATATGAATATTAAAAAAAGTAACTTCAAATTCATATTTACAAACTAAGGTGAAGCATCGCTCTCACGTGAGTTATACATCTAAATCCGATTATTAAGGACAACTTATGCTTTTAAATAAACTTGTGTCATATGTGAGTTTCGGTTTAAATCACAAAAAGAGCATGCAAGACTTTGCTAGGGGCATCATGGAATATTGGTCGATCTAAGAACTTGCTTATGAATGACCAAGATGTAGAATATATTCTTGTTGGAAATTAAGTCTGGATCCCCCCCTCTTGCATGAGTTATACATCTAAATCCCATATTATTAAACAACTTATGCTTCTAAAATAAACTTGTGTCATATGTGAGTTTCCATTTAAATAAAAAAAGAGTGTCAAGGCATTGCTAGGGGCATAATGGAATATTGGTCAATGTAAGAACTTGCATATGAATAACCAAGATGTGGAATTTATTCTCATTGGGAAAAAGTCTAAATATCCTCCCCTCCCCACACCCACCCACCGTCAACACGGGTCAGAACTCCTGAACTAATTGTAAAATATGAGATTGATTGAATAGAAATCGATGATTACAAAGACTGACGACCTCTCCTTTATATAGGAGGAGAGACGCCCTATTACTTAGGACCCAAGTAATCTAAACTAGACGGGCCGGAATATAAAGGCTCACTAAACTAATTAGCCTATTTAACTACTAATTAGCCTATTTAACTAATAGACTAATATAGACACTTTAACACTCCCCCTCAAGCTGGAGCATGGGTGAAACACATGTCCAAGCAGGAGTGTGACGCACATAATAAATGTAATTTCTTAGTTGAATTCCCAAATTTTCAGTATCTTGCATGTTGAAGTCTGAAGGATATAGTTCTGCCATCCTAATCAATTTCCTCTCATCATAGGTGACAAAGTTATCAGTTGGATCAAGGGAAGCAATGCACAATAATAGCTCTGTGTTTCTTTCAGTTAAACAGATCATTCAGCTCATTTAGCAATAGATCTATCACTGTGTTAAATATCTCAAACCGAAAATAGTGTAAATTTGTCTTCACCTCTTGGCCACGTTACATTCTACCTGGCATCACATGAATATCATCTATGTCCTTCAATGGAATTTCATACTTCATACAAAATTCTTTAACTGTAGCAATGAAGAATTCCCATTCATTATCATTTGTCCTCCAGGAATTTAGTTGAATCTTCACATTGACAACATAATTCATTGCATTTATGATGTCTTGATCTTTTCTTTGCAAAGCATCTGACAATTCAAAAGTTATCCCAAGAAGTTTCTTCATGAGTAATAACATGAAGATGAAATCAAATGTTTCCATATCTAGAATCTGTATATGAACCTTAGCTCTATGCTTTGCCAAATCACCATCCCCTGTAATTATATGAAGTACATCTATAATTGATGGGTACATGGTACTTAAATTTACCAAAGTGTTATAATGTGATCCCCATCGAGTAGTCCCATATTCAATTCTTGATTTTTTCCTCTTCCCGTGGAAACTTCACATGCATCAAGTTCTTTGCTTACTCTTTCCACTTCTCCAATTTTAAGTTAGTACGTTTGCATGAACCACCAACACAATTAAGCGCTTGATTGATGGTCTCAAATACGCATGCTACTTGCAAATTTTTTTCCGCAACTGCTACAAGTATCAACTGCAACTGATGGGAAAAATCGTAATGCAGAAGAATTATCCCTAAGAATGAGAGCTTTCAACCCATTAAATTCACCTTTCATGTTGCTTCCTCCATCATAGCCTTGTCCTCTCAAATTTGAACATCTAATCCAAATTTAGATAACATTTTTTCAATGGCTGTCTTCAATGATTGCGCACTAGTATCACTGACATGCACGAGACCAAGAAATTTCTCCACAATCATTCCTCTACAATCGACATAACGAATAACTACGGTCATCTGTTCTTTCATTGATATATCACGTGATTCATCAACTGGAAGGGTGAACAAACCATCTGCATAAGAGAGACCGGTAAGGATCTCCTCAGAAATTAAGCTTGCAATTACATTAATGATATCTTTTTGTATACTCGGAGCGGTAAGTTTTAAATTATCTGGTGCACTATCCAACACAACTTTTTAACGTCACTTCTACGATCAGCAAGCCAATTAAGAAGTTCAACAAAATTACCTTGATTTGATGAAGATTCAGACTCGTCATGCCCACGAAACGCTAGTCCTTGATTTAAGAGAAATCTTATACAATCAATTGTCGACTGCAAACGCAAACGATATTCAATCTTTTGTTGCTCTGATTGTTCAACCATAATTGCCGTTATACGCTGACTATCATTCACCAAATCCTCACATTGTCCTTTAGCAGTGTTATGAGGGCTACATGGAAGTCCAACATGATTATCCAATCTTTTTTTATCCCTTTAATATCTAAATCCATCTGAAATAAACGCTGGATCTGTATGACGTGATGGACAAACATAGCAATATAGACAAAATGCTGCATCTTTAGAGACACTGTACTCTAGCCAATTAGGGTGTTCGTTAAACCAGATCTTTCGAAAACTTCGTCTCCTGGATCCATGTTCTGTCCATGGAAAGTTATACTCCTTCGGTTGACAAGGTCCCTTTTGCAAGTAGGCTCTTATCACTGTATCTTGGACATTAGGATCATAATGAGAGATGGGAGGTCCTAGTTCAGGATCTACTATTATATCCTCCGAGTTGAATCCAAGATTTACTTGTGCAATGGTAGTCTTTGACCGGACTTGAATATTTTAGGAGTTAGGTACATGATGATCACTTACATTGGGGTCTTCTTGACTTCATTTTTCAGCAGTGGATGACGCAAGAGTATGCCCCTTCTTGATTACAAATTTATCCATAATAAGTAGATGACTTCTTGTTGCTATATCATAGATTTCCTTACTTTCTTGATTGGCAACCCATGATAGGATAAAGTTGTTGCAAAAAGAGGCTCTCTAGTTCTCAAGCTTTTGATGTTTGAGATTGTTTTGCCTATGAAACATGAAACGATATATATGTAGATAGAAAGAGGATAGAGTCTATGTAGGATAATATATATATATATATATATATATATATATATATATATATATATATATATATATATATAGAGAGAGAGAGAGAGAGAGAGAGTCAGGCTAGTGTACACTCGAGTGTACTGGAGGCACCGTACACCTCAGTCATTTTTGAAGCTGCAATAAATTTTTGAAAAATCTAAACCGTTGATCTTCTTAATTATCATAAGAACATACTATATACTAAATTTTAGCTCATTTGGACACTTATAGGTCGTGCATCTAAAGGAGGCAAAAATCATGTATTTCAAATTAGTTTTGTGCGTCGATTTTGTTGTCCTTGGATGAGTGACTTACACTCATCCAAATGAGTTCAAATTTTGTATGTGACCTATTATTATTGTAACCATGAAGATCAATGGATTAGATTTTGAAAAAACATGGTCTAGATAGGCAAACACCATTGGGGTGTACGGCGTGATCTGTACACTCGAGTGTATTCTAGCCTGACTCTCTCTCTCTCTCTATATATATATATATATATAAATTACCATGTTTAATTAGGAAAAAAATGCAATTCAACACCCCTCTCTCCATTATATGAAAGCAGTGCATTAAAATATATCATATTGGCTCTCTCTTCTCCTAACGTTGTGTTTCCCAATACATTACTTCCTCCTCAAATAATACGTTGACTTTCCCATTTTTATTCTTTGGAGGCTGTCTCCTTTCATAATCTGGTACTTCCCTCTTTCATAACTAAACTCGATGGAAAAACTCAATTTATTCTCCTCGTTCTCTTGTTCTCTCTCTCTCTCTTTCCGCCCCACCTTTCCTAAGACCTCGTGCAATTGTTGTTTGACTTTTCGATTTCATAGCCATGTTTCCCAATAACTCATTTGATTCTCATTAACTACACCAACACTGGACCATCCCGAAATTTCCTAATTGCCTGCTTAATCTGTTAGCCTCTTGATACTTTTTAATTGCTAAACTACAGATCTGAGACAGTTCTAAATAAGGAACCGACCAACCAAGTGAGGCTAAACGATTTCTGGCTCTTCGTATTACACACGCCTCTTCCACCGCGGGTGAGGCCGTGACCTCAGGTGGCCCAGGCATGCGTACGCCACTGCACATATATACATATGTGGCTAAAAGAATTATACATGAATACATGTAGCTTATATGTACCCATCTTGAGATTATATGTTTACAACACACTAGAAAGTAATATAACCATATAGATTTGATGTATACCCTTTAGATTCCATATATATAAAATATCATCTCTATCAAACATTTATGGCTCATGCAATAGAGAAAGATGAAAATTATATGATGAATGGTAAGATGAAGAAATTAAGGAAACCGTTAAATTATATTCAAATATATCTTGGTATATACAACATATGGCGGTGAGTTTTCAAACAAATCTAATCCTTAATTGTGTTTTTTGAAGGTGTAATCCAGAGTTGTTGATTCAATATGTATGGTTGAATTGAGTCGACAAAGTCTGCATGTTCCATTTTAATGGCGCGTACACATAAATCTTATGTACTGGCCAATCCATATCCTAACCCATACACACAGACACATAGACACACACACGTCATCATCATCATCATCATCATCATTTAAGCCTCAATCCCAACCATGTTGGGTTCGGCTACATGGATCCTGCTCTTCCAATTAGCTTTGTTATGGGTCATATTTTGATCAAGATGTAAAGATTCAAACTCTCTCTTTATAAGCTCTTCTCAGGTTAATTTAGGCCTGCTTCTTCTTTTGATTGTGCTCGACTCAATAGCATTGCTTTGAATAGGTACGTTAGTCAATCTACATTGGAGATATCCATACCATCTCAGTCGACCCTCATATAACTTGTCCTCAATGCTCGCCGTCCCCATTTTGTTCTTGATATAATCTTTTCTTGTCTTCCCACACATCCAAGCAACATACACATTTTGACCAAATTCATCTTATTGAGATGTCATGGAACTGTTCTTACCCTAATCCTAATCCCACTGGCAGGTAGGCAGTGTTAAGGGGATTAGAGCGCCCATCCCTCAGTGGCGCGAAAACCACACACATGATATGCAAAAAGAAATAACATTCTATTGTATTGAATGAACCATCAAGGTTTATGCATCTGGACCCGTAGGAAACTTGGAAAAGAAATAACAAGAAGAGAAAGTCTAATAACTAACAACTACATCCCATTTACATAAGCTCCCATGTAATATTCAAATTGATGCAGCAATCTTTATTTTCAGCAGATATAGTGGATGAAACGACATACTGGCAGGTGCATATACTTCAATTCCTTGCATGACCTAAAATCAATAAATTCAATTCCTTGCATGACCTAAAATCAATAAATTCAAGACACAATCAATGCAATCATGGTACGCTTTTAAAAATAGTTGAAACAATTTTATAACAAAATAATATACTTGGCAAGAGTTATATTTAAATAATCAACAAGCGATTACAAAATATTATTTATTTGACAAGATTTTATTTACGAATTTACTCGTTATGTTGATATCAACAAGTATACATATATGGTTCCATCGCCTCAATGAGATGGGGGAGGTCACCTGGCTCCATCTCTCCATTCAAAGGAGGAGGTCACCACAATGTACAAGTTCCACCCTCCAAGGTGAGGAGGTCACTTGTACTCAATATCAACATCATTATTCCGGGCAGTCATAATGGGTATTTATATTTATGTTTCAGATTTATGCAAGCTATAATATAGAAATTCCGAAGACTACTCAGTGGGGAACGAGGTAGCTCAAACAAATACATAGCCAAGTATATTTCCAAGAGGTACATAAAGATATTACCAAAACCACTACTCTGTTCAAAGAGGAAGTGTAATAGTGTACCTTTTTGAATGATTTTCAGAGTAATAGATCCCAAGAAAATAGATCAACGTCTCATATCAAATCCTTGGTCAACATGATTTAGATTAAGGGTCACGATCATGATATTTAAAGATCATGTTTCATTATTCATCATTAGGTTTCTATATTCCTATTTAAACCTTAGGGAAGATCATTCATTTATGAACCAACCACATTTTGAGATATCCAACATTTTATTCAGTATTAAATGTATTGCAAGTATATATATCTACCTATGTATTTTAGGAATATAAGGTAACCTTAATAATTATCATCAATATTCAAGTCATTATTGAGTCTCTAGATCGTTATCATACTAGATCATTATTGTCAATCATAAAGGTGATCAGAGATTACTAGAGTCATACGTACGTGTCTTAAATTTTGTTAGAAAATCATGGTTTGAAACAAGAATGAAAAATTCTTTATCATGATTTAGCAGAATGATCAACGATTCATCCCTAAAATCTATTGAAACAAGACATTTAATAGGTCCATATTATTTTAGATAGTTTTCTCAGCATACTGATGTTATTTTTGGGAACTTTTCAGATACATGAGCTATTTATAATCGATTTCCCGAAATGGACCAATAGGAAAAAAGATAGCTAGGCAAAAGATTTAAAAGAAAAAGAAAAAAGAGCGGAACCGGCCAGGTATCAGGGATCAGGGGAGGGGTTCGACCACGCGGATCCTCTTGCTGACCCACAAGCCAGACTCTGGGTTCAGGGTCATGAGAAGACGTACAAATGACATTAAAGCCCTTGCGGTGAAAATCAAGGGCGTGACAAATAAGGGGCATATCGGTACCAATGTACCCTCGATTGTTTGATCAGACCATGGACTTGGTCCTCGCGCCATTGCAACAGCGAGCCAAAGACTGACAAAACAGAGGAAGAAGCTGGCGTGTAGAGGCAAGCGAAGGCAGGCGAAACCACCTAGGCACGCGGTTGATCTTGTGGGGTCACGATGAGGTCACAAAGACATTCCGTGGTCGAAACCAGTGAGCAAAAGGCATGCGATGTACCTAGCTCCATGTGCGAAATAAGGAAATACGTTTGAGAGATGTACCGCAAGACGAAGAGGACTAGGGGTCTCGACAGGTCCGCAAACCCTTGAGGAGTCGTCCGATGCCTTCAGCTCCTCGCGACAGTGTCTGGAGCGGCTTGCCAGTGGGGACCTCACAAGCTACAAGGCGTTTTGTCGACTGGGCTCCTAATGTTGCTGCACCTTCATGCGAGGGGTGGCGGAAGCTCCTCCAGAGTCCCTTGATGATGCAGGTGCAACGAATTGGATAGAGGTGGTCGGAGGTGAGAGCGCGAAGCTCTGGTTCAGGTGGGCAAAGGTGGAGTTGAGTGACGAGAATGAAAGGTAATGGAGTGTGATTGAGTCTAGGGTTGGCGAGCAAAGAGGTTAGTGGTGATGGTCGAGGGTTTAAATAGGGAAATGAGGGTGTAGAGTTACATGGGGATGTTTCTCTCTCGAGCCCAGGCGTTGCCAGTTTGGGCATTTTTGAAATAGCGAGCGGTTAGGGGTTGTTGGGTAGAGGAAGAGAATCCAGATCAGAGGAACGAACTTTGACAAAGTGAGGATTAGTAGAGAGGGAGGTTTTGTCTTTTGAAAATTAACACCATTGTGCGCTTGAACACCAACAGATGCAAGGCAGGGACGATGACTTCCCAAGTGCGGGTCTGCTAAGGGACCAGAGCTGGATCCGCCTAGGAAAGGCTAAAATAGGGTATTTTAGGGTTATTTCTAGGGTATTTCTTCATATTTTCATCTCTCTTAATTGCAACATCCGAAAAATATGAAATTTTAACCACAGACTAAGTGAGATACTATCAAGCTATAGAAAAAGATTGGGGGTTCAAAAGATAAAGTTTAGACCAGGAAATAATTTAGTTGAGTGACATTATCATTTAGGCCAGTTTTGATATCACAGTCATATAATCTGATTTGATCATAGCAATTTGAATCAATAGTCATAATAGGTCAAAATTTTCATGTAAGTAATGAAGTGATAAAGATATACGTTAATATGAAGGGTAAAAAGGTAATTGAACAAGGTTTAGAAAAACTCACTTTATCACATCCTCCCCTCAATTGGAATTTTGTCTCCAAAATTCAAACTTCGTTAAAGAGATCAGGAAATCTTTCCTCCATATCTCACTTTAGCTCCTGGGTAGCATCATCACTATCATGGTTCTTCCACAACACCTTAACCATACTGATCTTCTTGTTTCCGAGCTCCGTGGTGCGAGTATCATGTATCTTGACCAGAATTTTCTGGTATGCAAGAGTATCCTTCAATTCAATTGACTCATGATTGAGGACATGGCTGGGGTCCTTGACATACCACTTTAGATTCGATACATGGCATTATGGTATAGAATCTAAAAAGGCACTTGATTGCCAAGAACAAAAGAAGGCATGCAGTTAGTAAGATAACATGCAGTGGAAACAACTTTTGGACAAAAAGAGTGGGGAACATGATAGTGAAAGAGAAGAGTACGCGTAACCTCAAGAAGATGTCGATTCTTGCATTCAGCAATGCCATTCTGTTAGGGTGTATATGCACAAGAGGTTTGGTGAATAGTACCCATTTTGGTACAAAACAGATTGACTGACTGTTGCATGAATTCAAGGGCATTATCAGTTCGAAAGATTTTGATAGGTTTACCATACTGGGTACGCATCTCAACAAAGAAAGATGTACTAGTGTCAAGTATACGAGATCTGTCTTATAACAAAAACAACCAGGTGGTTCTAGAAAAATCGTCAATAAAACTTATAAAGTACCGAAATCCAGAAACACTAGCAATAGAGCACGGGCCCCAAATGTCAGCATGGACAATATCAAAAGACTGTTTTGAGCTAATCCAGTTTTTCTTAGTAAAAGTAGATCAAGTTTGTTTCACTAACTGGCATGTCTCACAATGAAAACTGACTCAGAAATGTCAGGTAATAAATGCTTCAATTTTGCTGGTGAAGGGTGCCCCAAGCGGTCCACTGAATGCCGGTCATAGAAGTAGTCAGGTAAGCCTTCGTCTTTGGTGCATCCAAAAAGTAGAGTCTGTCTGGTCCCTCATGGCCCAAACCAATCTTCATCCTAGCTCGCAGATCTTGAAAGATAACACCATCTGGGTCAAAGGTAATTGAGCACTATAGGCTCTTAACAGTTCTACTAAGATAACAAGTTGATAGAGAATTTAGGAACAAAAAGTGTCGAGTTCAAAACAAGACGACCAAAAGTATAGATATTTCCTATCCCAAAAACAGGCATTTGAGAACCATCGACTAATGTGACAGGCGGAACAACAATAGTTTTATGCAAGGTAGAAAATAAAGTGCGATTGTCAGTAATATGAGAAGTGGCATCGGAGTCAATAACCCATTTATGTTTATCAGACTGTGTCAGAAGAACAGATTGTGTCAGAAGAGCAGAACTGCCAACAATGGAGGTCTCAGCTGAGGATGCTATGCGCGCTTGGAGCACTTTCTCAGCCTCATATCGGATCCAATCAACAGAGGGCGGGGCAGACGTAGAAGTAGAGGTGTCAGGATGCTCTAAAGAAACCTGATTTGCCCAAGCAAGTTTACCGTGCTTGATCCAGCATCGGTCTTCAGTATGATTGTTACGCTTGCAAAAGTTGCAGTAACATGGTTCAGTAGATGAGTCCGAGCCAGAGGAGTACAAACCACGACCAGTAACTGGAGTTGAGCGGCCTCGACCATGGCCACGACCGCGACCACGTCCACAGAAAGTATCACCAGAACGGACAACAAGGGCAACACTATCAAAAAGTTCAGGAGTCGTCTGAGAGATAGAGGGTAAGCGTTGTACGCGTTGCATAACATTGCGTAAGGTGGCAAACTGATCACTAGAGAGAATTTGATCAACCACAACCGCAAAGGAGGGTGGTAAGCTGGCTAGGAATTGAACGAGGTGTAGTTCATTCCGTTGTCGTTCTGCTTCCTTAATATCTGTGGTTGGCGGATGATAGACCTCAAATGCATCGCATAGAGTGCAACACTGATTATAGTAATCTTCAACAGAATCTGTGGTAGAATACTCCTTGGTCAGGTGCTTGAAAATATCGAACACCTTCTTGGGATTTTGTTGATGAGAATACACGCGGGATAGTTGATCCCACATATCCTTAGTCGTGCGCAGGCGCAGAAGAGATTGGCTGATTTTGGGTTCAACACTGTTGACCATCCAGGTCATAATCCCAGAGTCGTCCTTGGACCGCAGGTCATACACCTGTTTAGTCTTGTCATCAGCAGTAGCATCTGGTGCATCCAGACCTTTAGTAGAAAGATGGAAATAACGCCCTTGAGCCTTGATATAGAGTTCAAAAGAGGCGGCCCATGTGTGATAGTTGGAGCCGTCTAACTTGGCAGTCGTCACGCTGAGGTTTCAAAGAGTATCTGAGGACGCCATGGGGAACACATAAAGTAGGACGACAAAGCAGACAGAACTAGCAAGCCGGAGCATAAGTCACGTAACAGTCAACAGACAGATCAACATGCACGTAGCAGCAGCAGGCACATAGCAATCAACAAACGAATACAACAGGAACCCAACACAGGGGCAGATCTAAGAACACCCGTACACTGATAGAAGATAGAAGGAGATCTGACGCATCAGATCCAGAAACTAAAGTCAGGGTAGCAATAGTGATAGAAAACCTACGCTAACATGGAGGAGAAAATTACTCCACCATGAGGCGTAGGCAGAAAAAGAGTGAGATCCGGTTATGCCTTCAACATACTATGACTGGAAAGTTTTCGAAGAAGAACATATGCGAGCCAAAAAAGAAAAGAGAGGTGGTAGGAACGGCTAGCCGGAAGGAATGATGGCTGGTGACGAAGAACAGAAGATGAGGATTAGAAAGAGGGTAGAAGTGATGGGGGGAAGCAGCAGGTAGCTGTGTGGGGAGGAAGAAGGTGGTTGGGAGGTTGGCGGCGACGTTTGGTGGGTGGGAGGGGTGTAGTGGCTGTGGTGGAGAGGGAGGAGAGGGCTGCAGTGGTTAGGGGAGGGAGGGGTGGGGTTTGCGGTGGCTGTGGTGGTTGCGGGTGAGGAGTGGTGGCTGCGGTGGGATGAGGGCGGCGACAAGTAGGGGAGCCGCAAGGGGGGGTCCTGGGCGGCAGCTAGGTGGCGGGCAACTCCTGTGATGGTGGCGGCAGGTAGGGAAGTGGGTGGCGGCGGGTAGGGAGGGTGGCAATAATGGAGGGGGGTGAGGAGTGGTGGTGGCGCTGGCAGGTGGAGCGGCGGGAGGTGGGGGAAGAGGCTGGCCGCGGGTGGAGAAGGAAGAGGAAGGGGAGGGAGGGAAAGGAACAATGGCGGCTAGGGTTTAAGGAGGCATGGGTTAGGGTTGGGATAGGGTGGGAGGGTGTTAAGATGGATCACACTCTGATAGCATCTAAAATGATAAAAGAGTTTCTATTTGATGAATGAAACAATTACATGAGACTCTCTTATATAGGAGATTACAGAGTAAGAATAGTCTAGAAACTGGAATATTCTAGAATAAAGAAAAAGGTTAATGTGCTAATAAACAAAGGCCCATAACACAATAATAAAGGAAAAATAAAGCTAGGAAAATATATATACTAATAGAAGACATTGTGCATCATTCTGTATAGTGGAGGTAGGGCCTACCTATATGCACATTCCCCAATACGGTCCATAGTTTCAAATGGACCCATGTATCTAGGGCGAAATTTGCCTTTATTCTTCGCAATAGCTTGAATCGTTTGAATTTTCAGAAACACATGGTCACCCACCAACAACTGAGTATTCGTCTTGTGTGCATCGACATAAGACTTCTGACGGTCATGTGCCCTCTCCAGCCTTTGCTTGATCAAGTTGACATGTCAGAATAAAGTTGCAGCTCCTCGGACTTCAAAATCCGTCTCACCTACTTCGTCCCAGTAAAGTGGAGATTTACACAACCTTCCATATAAGGCTTCATACGGAGCCATGCCTATACTGGACTGATAGCTGTTGTTGTAGACAAACTCAACATGGGGAAGGTAGTGGTCCCACGAACCACCCCAATCAAGGACACGATCTCAACAAGTCTTCTAAAACCTAAATCGTCCTTTCAGACTATCCATCAGTTTGTGGATGATATGTTGTACTGAAGTTTAGCTGAGTCCCCAGTTCCTCCTGAACCTGTCGCCATAAGTGAGAAGTGAACTTTGCATCGCGATCTAACACGATGGATACATGAATCCTGTGAATTTGACTATCTCACGAATGTAAAGCTCTGTTAACTCTGGAATTTTGGCTGCTGTATTAATCATAATAAAATGGGCCGATTTAGTCAAGCGGTTGAGTACGACCCAAATGGCGTCATTCCCTTTTCTGGTCCTGGGTAATCCCACCACAAAATTCATGGTGATGTTCTCCCATTTCCACTCAGGGATAAGCAAGGGGATATTCAACCTTGATCTGTTGGCAAGTCAGACACCTTGAGTTGAAAGCAACAATGTCAGTCTTCATATTCCTCTTCCAAAAGTGCCTATGTAGATCCTTTTACATTTTAGTCTATCTAGGATGCACTGTATACTTCGTCCCCTGAGCTTCCTGTAGCACCTTCTCTATCATATCTGAATCCTCTGGGACCCATAAGTGTTGTTTGTACTGGATTCCACCTTCTATGCCGAGTGAGAGGTGTGTCTAGGGCTTCTCTAAGAGTTTAGTCATCTCCTTGAGACTCTGGCTATTCTTCTGAGCTGACAAAGTCTCGAACTGAAGGCCTGGTTTGACATGTATGCTGGCCAATCTGAGAATGTCACCCATACACCTCGGGGCCCATAGTGACATGACTTCCACGTTTCTCGACTTGGTGGTGAAAATGGCAACACACTTGGCCTGCTTCCCACTGAGTGCATCGACCACCACGTTTGCCTTACCAGGTGGTAGGCAATGATGAAATTGTAGTCCTTGAGGTACTCGAGCCATCATCTCTGTTTGATATTGATGTCCTTCTGTGTCCGGATATACTTCAAACTCTAGCGGTCGGTGAGGATGTCAAAGGTGGCACCATACATGTAGTATTGCCATATCTTTAGTGCATATATGATGGCAGCCAGTTTGAGGTCGTGGGTTGGGTAGTTGACCTCGTTTGGCTTCAGTTGTCGAGAGGCATAAGCAACCGCCTTCCTATCTTGCGTGAGGACAGAACCCCGACCGAACCTCAATGCATCAATGAAGATGACAAACCCATCAGTTCCCGAAGGGAGGGTCAAGACATGTGCGGTTGTTAGCTTTGTCTTCAACTCCTGAAATCTAGACTCACACTCCTATGACCAGACAAACTGCTCTCCTTTCCTGGTGAACTTTGTGAAGGGCAAGATTGTCTTACTGAAGTTGGGTATGAAGCGTCGGTAATAACCAACATGACCAAAAAAACTTCGAATTTCAGAAACATTTTTGGGGGCTTGCCACTCAAGAACTGTCGAGACTTTGGGGGGGTCAATAGAAATTTTCCCACCAGAAATTGTGGCCCAAAAGATGGCTTCAGAAATCCGGAACTCACATTTAGACAATTTTGCATAGAATTTCTGAATTTGGAGGATATCAAGAACTTTGTGAAAATGGGTATGATGTGACTCAACGTCATTTGAATATATCAGGATATCATCAACGAGGACCACTACAAACTCATCAAGGAAAGGTTGGAAGACACCATTCATCAAGTTCATAAACACACCAACGACATTGGTCAACCCAATGGCATGACCAAAAATTCATAATGCCCATACCGAGTTAGGGATGTCTTCATCCTTAACCTAGAGTTGATGGTAACCAAAACGAAGATTGATTTTAGAGAAGACTTAGGTAGAATGAAGTTGATCAAAAAGGTCATCAATTCTGGGCAACAAATATTTATTTTTCACAGTAGCTTGGTTTATTAATCGATAGCCAATGCACATACAAAGTGAACCGTCCTTCACAAAGAGACTTGGGGCTCCCAGGGGGATGTACTAGGTCAGATGAAGCCCTTTTCAAAGAGTTCCTAGAGTTGCTTTTTCAATTCAAGCTACGCGGCGGGTGCCATTCAATACGGCCCTAGAAATGGCGTTAGTCCCGGGAGCTAGCTACTCGGCGGGTGCCATTCAATATGGCCCTAGAAATGGGGTTAGTCTCGAGAGCTCAATGGAGAACTTGACTTCTCTTTTTGGAGATATGCCAGACAAATCCTCCGCGAACACGTCATCCTAGTCCTGAACTATGTCTATTTCCACAAGGGGGCATATCTTTAAATCTGGCTAAGTTACTATTGCCAGGATAGCTAGACAACCCTTAGCTATCATCCCTTTGGCTTTCCCAGCGGAGGGTAGAGATCGGTGGAGGCATCTTTCCTACCACACATTGTGAAGGGTGGGTGCCCTGGTCTTTCTACTCTTATTTTCTTCTCCTACAATCTAGTTTTGTATGATAATTGTAAAGTCAATCCATCCCCATTATGACATCAAAGTCATTCATGTCAAGTAGGATGAAATTGACAAGGAGTTCAAATTTTGGTATTTAATGGGTATGATGTGTTTTCAGTAAGGATGAGAAAATTCTTCCATTGCGGGTGGTGACATCTAGGACATAACCTAGGTCCTTGAATTTACATCAAGCATAGTTGCGAAATTTCACGAAATGAACGAATTCTTGGAACCAGAGTCTATTAAAACTTTGACTTAGTCACCCATTGTATCAAGCATACCTTCAACTTCATGCATGACATGTTTAAGTCCTAGGTTACGATAGTAGCAATCAAATTTTGATGTATTTTAGAAAAAGCTGGTACCTTTTATCAACTTGTTATCATTAGCTTGGGTCTCTTCATTGTCATGGCTTTTTGATGATCCACTGCGGGTTGGGCTGCAAGTTGCAACTACGTGTTGGGCTGAGATGGCACCATCTCGTTGTGGGAGTTGAGAAGGGTAGTTGGACTGAATGTGCCCTTCTTCGTTGTATCGGAATTTGGAAGCAAACCGTTTTGTCGAACTTGCACTTGTTCATGTACCTCCTCCCACATTTCCTGCATCTAGATGGTCCTTCTCCATTGCGGGCTTCATTGCGAGGCAATGTTTTAAAAAGTGTAAAGTGATAAGTGTGCAGATGACACCTTGTAACCTCTTAAGCGCTAGGCAGACACTTAGGTGGCAATTTTTAAAAAACCGATTTTAATTATTTATAAAATTTTATGCAAAATAACATACATATGTATATAAATATTATCGTTTTGGAACTTTCATACTTATCTGAAAATTGTACACAACAATACAAAAAATACCCAAATAGTTTATATTTGTATATATATTTTACTTTGTTTTTATTATTGTGTTATGGGCTTTAGACTTGTCTAGTCTATTAGCCTCTTTCGTTTATCCCACAATTGCTTGTCTCTGCTTTATGCTTTACTCTCTTGTCTTATAAAAGAGAGACCTCTGTAATTGTTTTAATCATCTAATAAGAAGCCTTTTAGTATTTTAGATGGTATTAGAGCGTGATCCACCCTAGCCGACATGCAGCCCTCTAACCCTGGCCGCCACCTACCCGCTCCACCCTAGCCACCACCCTTTCCTCAGCCCTCTTCTTCCTTCAACCCTGCCCGCTGCAGCTGCCACCCCTCCCTCCGTCTCACGCCGCCGCTGACCCCCCCTCCCTCTCCCACCTACCGCCCACCGTTGCTACACCTGCTCCCCTCCCTTCCCCAACGCCGCCACCACTCCCTACCCATCTCCCCACCCGCCACCACACCCACCACATCCCCTAGCCCCCGCTGCCACCCCCTCACAACCCTCTACCCGCACCACCACCTCCTCATCCAACTTGGCCACCGCCACCCCCTCCCTCCATACAACCCTCTCCCACCTTCTCCCCTCCCTCCTCTCTTCCACACCACTAGTCTCCCACTCCACCAACCATATCTTCCTCCGGCTAGCTACCCCAATCAATCCCTCTCTTCCCTGTTAGTCTTTGGACGTCTCCGGTAACTTTCCAGTTATAGCACATTGACGGGTTAATCAGTTCTCGCTCTCTGCTTGCCCACGCCTCATGGTGTAGTTCTTCCTTCATGTTGGCGTAGGTTTTTCTGTATCTTCTGCCGCCCCTACGTGGGTTTCTGAGATCTGATGCCCCAGATCTCCTGCTACTATCTTCTGCCCCCGTGCGGGTGTTACTAGCTCTGCCCATGTCTTGGGTTTCTGCTGCTGTCTTTTTCTGCTGACTGCTACGTTTACCTCTTTCCTGCTGTTCCTTCCTGCTACTCTTGCCTGCTGCTCCTGCCTGCTTTGGCATCTTGCATACTACGTGACTCATGGCGTCCACCGATCCGCTCCGGAATCTATGCGTCATTTAAGTTGGATGGCTCCAACTATCATACTTGGGCGGTTTCTTTCGAACTTTATGTCAAGGCTTAATGACGCTACTCCCATCTTTCTACTAAAGACCGAACTGCTCCTGCTGCAACTGCTGATGACAAGACAAAGTAGACATGATCTGTGGTCAAAAGAAGATTCTGGTGTTATGACCTGGATGGTCAACAATCCTGAACCTAAATCAGCCAATCTCTCCTACGATTGCGGACGACTTAGGATATGTGTGATCAACTTGCTCACGTGTACTCTCATCTAAGGAATAAGGTATTTCGATACCGTTTCGACAACATGGAAACCGAAATTTATGGAAATTTTGACAAAAATTTCGATAAATGCAACTGTGCCCGTTTCGACGCCAAAATGAACGGATTAATTTATTAAATTTTACAGGTGTGATCTCTACACCTAAATGCATCGTTTTATGCAATAAAATTTTATGTGGGGGTAGGTTAGGGAGGGGTCCTTCATGTGGGAGGTAAGGGAACTGTCCTGTTTATTGAGGATTTCGATGACAAAATGTAGGAATTAAGTTATGTAATTTTGCAGTTATGAGCTATATACATGCATGTACTTATTTGTGCTATAACATCACATATTCGATATGTAGGGCGTCCCCCACACATTTTACTTGGGTTGATAGTTTGCTGTTGATATTGACTCGACATTCGACCATTTCATTGGCCCTAAGAACATTAATGCAATGTTTCCAAGTAAAATCATTATTTATTGGTGTATTTGGCTTCCTAGGACCCTCATTGTCTAATAAACCACCACTAGGATGCATGTCGTCCGCATTGAAGAAAATAAAATACAACATAAAGCATGCATCGTATTAGTGTTTGATAATTTGAGTAGCAAATATTAGGGAATGCAATGTAATTATGATATATTATAGGTATATGCTATGCATGAGTAATAAATGGTGAAATAACCCCAATCCCCCTTTAGTCCTATTCAAAAAACAACAATAACATAAAGGATTGCAATTATCGAAACTTCCATCGAAATTTTTCAATTTGTGTACAAAAAATCTCGAAATTGGCGAAATTCATCGAAACTGTCGAAATTTTTATCGAAATTTCGATAAATGCAATCTTGTTGCCAGTTTCGATTGAAATTGGTATAGTCGCATGTTTCAGTACCAGATGCTACCGAAATCGGTATTTTGGGGCGAAATTTTGGTGATTTCGCCGAAACCTCATTCCTTGCTCTCATCAGCAAAATCCGAAGAAAGTGTTTGATATCTTCAAACACTTGGCCAAGGAGTACACTAATACTAATCCTATAAAAGATTACTACAATAAGTGTTGCACACTCTGGAATGAATTCGAGATCTACAACCTGCTCACGGCTGATAATAAGGAAATCCAACTACCGCTGAACAAGCTTTAGCTTGTTCAGTTCTTGGTTGGGTTACCACCCTTCTTTGTTGGTGTTGTTGATCAGATTCTATCCGGTGATCCTCTACCTACTTTGTGAGACGTTTTGAAACGCATGCAACGCTTACCTTCTGTCTCTCAAACGTCTTTTGACTCTTTTGATGGTGCAACCCTTGATGTTTGGCCTGGTGATTCATTCAGTGGTCGTGGCCGCGGTCATGGGTGTGGTCACGAGCGCTCTACTACATGCCCTGGTCGTCGTCTGGTTCTGACTCCTCATCTACTGAACAACGCTACTACAACTTCTGCAAGTCCACCAAACATATTGAAGACCGTTGCTGGATCAAGCATGGCAAGCCTGCTTGGGAAAACCAAGTTACGTCAGAACAGCCTGACACCACTGCTTCTTCGTCTGTCCCACCTTCTGCCGACTGGATCCAATCTGAGTTTGAGAAGTTGCTCCAAGCACGACTGACTTCCTCTGCTGAGACTTCTACTGATGGCAGTTCTGCTCTACTAGCACAATCTGGTCAAAATACATGGGTGATCGACTCCGGTGCAACCTCCCATATTACTAGCAATCATACTTTATTTTCGAACATGCATAAAACTTCTTCTACTCCGCCTGTTACCTGTGTTGTACAGGCGCTCGCCTGGACGACGCCTAGGCTTAAGTTAGCCCGCCTCAAACTGGGCGCCTAGCCCCCTGATTGAAGTTGTTGCCTAAGGCCTTTTGAGGCCCAAATTAAGCCAATTCAAGGCTAATTTAGCATAAATTAGATCTGAATTTGATCAAATTGTGTCATTTTATGGTTAAATTGGGTCTGATTTATTCCGAACGGGGTCAATTTAGGGAAAATTAGGTTTGATTTGGGGGCAAAAGAAGCCTGATCGGGGGAATTAGGTCTGATTTGGTCATGTAAGGCCTCGTTAGATCAACATGGGGAAATTTAGGGTTAGTTAGGTTTGATATGGTCATGTTATGCAAATTAGGTTTGATTTTAGGCTAAATTATTTCAAATTTGAGCAGATTAGGTCTGATTTGGAAGTCTGATTTTGGGGAAATGGTTTGATATGGTGAGATTAGGTCTAATTTGGCCAAATTACATATTGTTTAGGTCAATATAGGGAAAATTTGGGGAAATTAGGTTTGATTGGATCATTATATACAAAATTAGGTTTTATTTAGGCCAAATCATGTCAAAATTAGGCACATTAGGTCTAATTTATGGGAAACAAGTATGATTTGGGGGATATTGTTCTAAATTGGATGATGAAGTCTTATTTGGCCAAATTTTGTCTCATTTAGGTGAATATATGAAAAATTTATGGAAATTGGGATTGATTAGGTCATGGTATACAAAATTAGGTCTGGTTTAGGAAAAAATTAGGGTAAAATAGGTCAAACTTGATCAATTTTGGATCAAATGAGTTCAAATTAAGGCCAATCAATTCTAGTTTAGGTCTTGTTAGTTTTGATTTAGCTTAAATTCTACATAATAGCGTTATGCATGTTTTGGCTACAAATATAATATATGTTTAGCTTCTGATTTCTATATGAATTTTGTTTAGGTAAAACTTCCACAATTCAATCCATATCTAATGATTTAGTTGTTTTCTTCATATGATGCTAGCACATTGATTGCATATTTATCATGCATATTTATGTGTAAGGAACTAAGGATTGTATTTTTATTTTTTTTACATATATCTATTAAAAAAAAACGCCTGGGCCTCTGCCTGGGCGTCCCCATGGAACGCCTGGCCGCCCCCATGGAACGCCTGGCCGCCTATACAACCATGCCTGTTACACTTGCCGACGGTTCTCAAACACCCATTTTAGGAATAGGGAATATCTGACTCCTGGCCATCTTTTATTATGTTCAACACTATATGTTCCTAAATTCCCAATAAATTTGTTGTCTATGAGTAGAACTGTTAAGAGCCTACGATGCTCCATAACTTTTGACCCGAATGGTGTTTGTTAGAGAGTCCGTTTATTTATGTTGTTAAGTGTTTTGTATTATGGGCCCAAGTACGTCTTGGCCCATTAGGGTTGTCTTATGTCCTGTATGCTTCCCTGTTCTCTTATTTATAAGAGCAGGGTTTCTCTTATCTAATACCACGATTAGCCGTCTTTTATTTTCTAACAATGTTATCTTTTAGGACCTGTGCACGAGGATGAAGATTGGTTTGGGCTATGAGGGACTAGACGACTTATACTACCTAGACACGTCGAAGACTGTTGAATTCCTAACTACTTCTATGACCGGCATCCAGTGGCACTATCATTTGCGGCACCCTTCACTGGCTAAGTTGAAGCACTTACTACCAGACATCTCTGATTCATTTTTTTACTATGAAACATTGCCAGTTGGGCAAACAAACTAGATCTACTTTTACCAGGAAAATTTGTATTAGCTCAAAACAACCGTTTGATATATTGCATGTTGACATCTGGGCCCGTGTCCTATCTCCAACATTTCTGGTTTTTCGGTACTTTATGAGTTTTATTGATGATTTCTCTAGAACCCCCTGGTTATTTTGTTAAAAGACATATCTCATATACTTGATACTATCACATTTTTTTTTGAGATACGTACCAGTTTGATAAAACTATAAAAATCTTTCATATTGACAATGCCCTTGAGTTCATGCAAACCTCAATAAGTCTTTTTTGTCAAAAAATGGGTACCATTCACCAAACTTCTTGTGCATATACACCTCAACAGAATGGGGCTGCTGAACGCAAGAATTGTCATCTTCTTGAGGTTGCCCGCACTCTCCTTTTTCACTACCATATCCCTCAATATTTTTGGCCGGAAGCCTTTTCTACTGCGTGTTATATCATTAACCGCATGCCTTCTTCTGTTCTTGGAAATCAAGTTCCATATCAAATTCTATATCATGATGCACCTCTTTTTATTGTGCCTCGAATTTTTGGAAGTACCTGTTTTGTAAAAAAAAATTTACGCCCTGGCCTAACCAAACTGGATCCACGTGCTACCAAGTGTGTTTTTTTGGGGTACTCTAGGACACAAAAGGGTACCGATGTTATGATCTGATTACCAAGAAGTGATGGCTTTTGCTGATGTAGTCTTTTTTAAACATATGTTGTTCTATTCTTCCGCCGGCTCAACCCTGACATCTGATTTAATTGCGGATACTCCTTTACCTCTAATTGATGATACTTCTCTACCGGATACAACTATTGCACATGCTCCTCCACTGAAGGTTTATCAAAGATGACCGAAGGCTACAACCCCCTCCATGTCCCCTCCAAGTCCTTCATCCTCGTCGGCAGATCCACCTCCACCTCAGGTATTTTCTGTCAAGGATATTCCTATCAGTTTACGCAAAGGAACTCAGTCTTGCACTCAACATCCAATTGGAAATTTTTGCACTACTGCTAACTTGAGAATTAATTTTGCAAACTTCACTTCTGCTCTATCTGCTGTTTCTATTCCTAAATATGCTACCCAGACTGTTCAATATGTAGCATGGTGTCAAGCCATGGAATCTAAATTGTAGCCTGTCACTGATCGACATACTTGGGAGTTAGTTGATGCACCTACTGATTATTCACCAGTTGGCTGCCAATGGATTTTACAGTCAAATATCATCTTGATGGAACTACTCAAAGCTCGTCTTGTCACCAAAGACTACACTCAGACTTGGCGTGGATTACTTTGAGACTTTCTCTCCTGTCGCTCTCCTGAACTTGGTTTGTGTACTTATTTCTGTGGCAGTAAATTCTGACTGGCCTTTATTTTACCTAGATGTGAAAAATGCTTTTCTATATGGCGATCTGCATGAGGTGTCCATGGAGCAGCCTCCCAGATTTGTGATTAAGGGGGAGTCATCTAAAGTCTGTCGCCTGCACAAAGCAATTTATGGACTAAAGCAAAGTCCCCGAGCTTGGTTTGACAAGCTGAGCTTCATTCTTCAAAAGTTCGATTTTCGTCGCTCTCAGTCTGATCATTCTGTATTTGTCAAGAAAACTACTTCTGGTCTTGTTGTCCTGATTGTCTATGTAGATGACATCATATTATCTGGTAGTCACTCCACAGGAATCTAGGCCACTAAAAGCTACTTGGAAAAGCACTATCACCAAAGATTTAAGCAAATTGAGATATTTTCTTGGCATTAAAGTTTCTCGGTCATCCTCTGGTCTATGCTTGTCTCAACAAAAATATGTTATGTATCTCATATTTGAAACAAGTATGCTTGGGGCCAAGCCTGCTGTACTCCCTTGGATCCTAATACTAATTGGGATGATAATAGTTCTCCTCCTTACCCTGACTTTCATCAGTATCGACAAATGATAGGGAAACTTATATATCTCACTGTTACTAGGGCTGATATTACATCTGCTGTTGGACCGGTTAGCAGATATCTAGATAAACCCATACAATGTCACTGGGATCATGTATGCCATATTATGAAGTATCTGAAAAGTTCTCCTGGAAAAGGCCTTCTTTATATGAAACATGGATACTGTAATCTTATTGGTTATTCTGATTCTGACTGTGTTGGAAGCAAGATAGATCGCAGTTCTACAACTGGGTACTGCACTTTGTCGGCGGTAACCTAGTCACCTGGCAAAGCAAGAAGCAAACTGTAGTTGCTCGTTCTAGTGCTGAAGCCGAGTATCGAGCGATGGCTCATACTACATGTGAACTCTTCTGGGTGCGAGGCCTTCTGAAAGATTTTGGTATCTCTGATTCTACACCTATCCCCATGCACTGTGACAACAAAGCAACCATCTTTATTGCCAGCAATCCAACATTCCATGAACACACTAAACATATTGAGGTTGATTGACACTTCGTGCGGAAAACTGTCTTATTTGGCCAGATCTTTATGCCTTATACACATACTTCAGATCAAGTTGCAAACATCTTCACCAAAACTCTTCCAAAGACTAGGTTCACTACTTTGATGGACAAGCTGGGCACAATTGATATCTATGCTCCAGCTTGAGGGGGAGTGTTAGTATATATATTATACTGAGTTTATTTTTGTTATTGTGTTATGGGTTTTAGACTTGTCTTGTGTATTAGCCTCTTTCGTTTATCTCATATTGCTTGTGTCTGCTTTATGCTTTACTCTCTTGTCCTATAAAAGAGAGACCTTTGTAATTGTTTTAATCATCTAATAAGAAGCCTTTTAGCAGTGAATTAAAAAACGGCCAGGCGGGCCGCTTAAGCGGCCATGACCCTCATCCGCCTAACTTAGCCCCTAAAAGCGCCCGCTTAATCGTTTTGAACACAATCGCCCGCTTTTTGCCCGCCTCACCCGCTTTTGTTTAAAAATCCTAATGTAAGCATCTAACATTAATTAATTACATAGTCCAAGTAGTGTTGACTATAATATATGAAACTTGTATACATTAAATGTTCTATGATATAGCTAGTCCTAATTTAGAATGCATACTTTGTGTGTAAGCTGTAATAATTGGGTACTGCTGTAATCTAAGAAGCACGGGCACTTCAAAACAGGTGCCGTACCCGTGTCCGACACGTATTGGACACCCGTACTCCGTGGACACGCTTAAATACGTATTGGACACTTCTCCAGCCGTGTCCAACATTTTTTTTTTGTTTTATATAGGTGGACACAACTTGGACACGGCCTGGACACGGCCAGGCCCATTTACAGCCCAAAACAGGCTTGCCTTTCCACTAACATAGTCACATAACTAGGCAGCTAAACATGTCTCTGATAGATCAAATCGATCTCAGTTCGCAAGAGGGTGGCAGTTGTATTCTTGCTGTTTTTATCACATATCTAAGTCCAGAGCAGCAACAACTGTCTCCCTATTCTTGTTTTTATATAATCTCTCGACTCATTCATCTATTCTTGGGCTTGGGGCCTCCCTCTAGTTCTGGAAAACTGATTAACTGAGGGAAACTATCAACCTTTATCCATTGTTTCCTTGTTCTATCAATGTTTCTATGTTTATCACTTTCTTGAATATCCAGTTGTGTATTTATATTAATTGCTGCTGTGTATCTAAATAAATTCCTTATGAACAGTCTCAAAATTTATATGACATCTAGATTTACTGAGTACTAGGTATCGACTTAAAGACTCTTATGTATGTCTAATGGTCAATATTCCGAAATTCAGCAGCGTGGCACATCATGGGACTGAATCCATGAAGTCTATTCTTAGACTAGCCTACTGGAATTGCAAAAAATGCTTACTCTTTATTAAAATTTCCTATCTTTTTGTCTTTTGATTCTTTTAGACTTCAAAATACACAACTTCAGTTCTTGGGGTTTCTTTACATCATTTCATATGAGTCTCATCATACACATTAAAATCTTGAAATTGAATTCCACTTTTTCATGTTTCAATCTCTTATTTAATCTACCGGTCTCTCCTCTTCTTTTTAATTTTTATATCTCGTCATGTTTTGGGTATTACACATTGAATACGAATGGAAGTAAAATTGTCTTTTTTTAAACTTGTATTTGACATAAAAATGAAAAGACCTCTTTTATGGATAATTCTACTTCAATGTTTCAATGTTGTGGTTATACAATCGCCAATTGGTTTCATTTTTTAGCTTTATCTTAAATTAAGTTATATTGTCTAATTATCTACTTTTTATTTCTTATGTGTTATATATATATATATATATATATATATATATATATATATATATATATATAGTTTAATTTAAAAAAAATGCCGTGTCCATAGCCGTGTCCGTGTCCTATGTTTTCCAAAATCGCCGTGTCCCGTGTCCGTGTCCACGGCCATGTCCGTGTCCATGTCCGCTTATGTGCTTCCTTGGCTGTAATGCATCTAAGTAAATAACTAAATATCCTATTGCTCTATTATACTCAGTGTTTTAAAAATCGGTCTATGCGGCCGCATACAAGGTGCGGACCTCCAAAAAAACGCATAATGGAAATCGGTCCAAAAAGCGGACCAAGCCGCATAATCGGTTGTACGGCCGCATACAAGGCCGATTATACCCCGATTTTTAGTTAGAGATATTCTGATTTCTTCTTTTATACATTTACATTCATCTATGCTTGTTTAAATTTAGATTATAGTGCATGTTTGTATTTATTTAAGTTGTGATGATTGCATATTTGCATAATTGCATCCATTATTCTTGTAATTGTACTATTTAGATACACAATTGCACAAATTAAATATGTAAATCATGATTAATATATATATATATATATATATATATATATATATATATATATATAATAATTAATTAAAAAATCCAAAACCGCATATGCTCCCGCATACCGCATATACTCTACAAGGTGACCTCTCCGAACGCATAACGCATACCGCTTTTTGAAACACTGATTATACTAGTAATGCATGATTAGTTTTACTGATTTCCTTGCTGCTTTCAGTGATTAATGATTGGTACTACTGGTTAGTATTACTTTAATGATTACTTTAATTCAACAATTCATAGTTTGTTATTTACAATTACTGATCTGCTTGCTGATTTTAGTGATTAGAGATACTGATTAATAGTAAGTATTGATGAATACTTAGTTAATTACTGATTTGCTGATTAGATATGTATAGAAGTTCCTTATAAATATATTTTTTATATACACATACATGTAATTTTGTATATAAATATATAAAATTTAGACACCCACTTTTTCAAAAATCGCCCGCCTACCGCTTAATCGGTTACAGGGTGCTGTCCGCACGCCTCCCGCTTCCCGCTTTTTGATACATTGCCTTTTAGTATTTTAGAGTTTATAACACAACTATAAAACAATGATTATAGCTATATAATATAGTAAACAATATATTAATCATAGATAAAGCACTCTACACAACTATAAAATAATAAGTGTATATACATGATACGACAACAATTTTGTATCACATGTTTACATAGCTAAACAATAAACAATAGATTGATCCTAGATGCCTTACAAACATATTCTTACATTTGCATATCATCAATTAGTCATGCATTACAACAATACATTTAGTCAAAGTATGCATTCTAAATTAGATATATTTACATATAATGTACCTGGTTACATTACAATAGTACCCTATTAGTACAACTTAAATACAAGGTATCCATTCTATAGTAGAGCTAGGTATATCATAGAACATTTACTTGTATAAGTTTAATATATATAGTCAATACTACTTGGACCATATAATTTTATTAATGTTACATGCTTACAACAACATTTTTTTTAAAAAGTGGGCAAAAGGTGGAAAAAGCAGACGAAGCGGGGAAAAAGCGACCGATTTTCTTCAAACCGCTTAATTGGCGCTTAGGGGCTGATTTAAGCGGTTGAGGGGCTTGGCCGCTTAAGCGTCTACTTAGGCCATTTTTTAACACAGTGTTGCAAGGTTTCGCTCTCCATGTGCCCTGTCACTTGCCTTGATTGCGATGCTAAGGTTTTCTTCCATCGGGTTTTGGGGGTAGTGATACCTTAAATGAACCCTAGGTATTCAGAGGGTTGGTTTCTAGGAACCATGACAGTCTTTTCAATCTTCAAGGCACAATCTAAGAGCCTTGGTGAAGTTGGGAAGTTTGCCATCCATAACATGAGGTTAGAGGTGAGGGTTCATGTCGTCAACAAAGTGCTCCACTCGCCGTTCCTCATCAAGCATGTGGGAAAAATGATCAAGGAGTCTAAACTTCCTGGCGTAGTCTGCAATAGAGATATCTCCTTGATATAGATTCATGAACTGTTTCTCCTCCTTCCAGACGGGTATGGGGACAAAACGAGAGTTGAAAATGGCACAAAAAGCTTCCTACAACATTGGGTCTTGAGTCAGATCTCTTTCTATGATGCGACTCTCCCACCAGAGGTTGGTGGCTCCTTTTAAGAGATGGGTAGCAAAGATCACCTTTTTGTCTGCTGGCACTTCCAAGATGGGGAATACATTCTCTACCGCTTTTACTACTTCATATTTGTCTTCTCCCTAGAACTTCTCAATGTTCAACTTGACAAAGTCCAGGATAGTAGCTCCAAGACGAGGGCGGACAAGGTCGGGAGCACCGTTCTCGTCCCGAGCTAAGTCCCTTAAGGCTAGGGCACAAATTTTTTCGTAGCAATTTTGGAGTTTCAATTACTGCCTAGTCTTACATAAAAATATGGTTTACTACTTTGATTGATTGATGGTCATTCGTTGGAAGATTGTTCATGCCACCATTCCTTATGCTGGTCTTTAATTGCTCTAACTTCCTGTCATGGTAAAATTTCCATGCCCCAAAACTGTCTAAATATTTGGTTTTGAGGGTAGGTGACGTGCAAAATGGGTGATTTGTAGCTAGACTGGGATTTTAATGAAATTTAGCCTATTTTGATGGCATTTGACAATTTCGACATTTTGTGTACACAACACACTGGCCTGTCGTCTGCCAGGTGGAAATTTCCACTGAAATAGTTGATAGAGGGTTTATAAAGCGGTCTTGGCAGCATAGATGTGGAGAAGGTGTGTATGATCCAATAGTGTTCTATTTTAAGTTATAGATCATTAAATATAACCTCCCCTAGTCATCCTAAACTCCAAGATGCAAAATTTAAATAAGGTGGATATAGATCTCATTTGAGCCCACCTGAAATTTGGGAACTTTCTTAATTAAATACCAATATGTTAGTGGTTTTTATTGAAAACAATCATGTCGTATGATAGTTTAGACTACATATATTTATGCCTAATCAGCTCATTTTGTGAGCAAAATGAGTTTCCTTCTATATTGTACAGATTTTTACTAAATAATTTATTTAAAATCTGTTTTGTGAATAAAATTAGAAAAGCAACCATATTTCTTGCAGGGTACCGTAGCTAGTTCCATGCCAATGACCTTATTTTAGATGGATGATGCTCCCCCGAGCTTTTTCCGTTTTTAGTAATATAAGTTATTTTAAGATAAACTGTTGATACGGATTTCAGGTCAACAATGTTTCATGTATAGTAACACCTAGATCTACTTAGGTATCTAGATCTTTTTTGGATGAGATCTATACCTACTTGCCTCATTTATGACTAAGATGTATTTCCCTCTACTTTTCCCGATTTTCAAAGATGTTATTGAATTATGTGAGCATTAACAATTTCTGTCGCAATCATTAGTCATGACCTACAGGCTATAAGCTACAACTTACTGTAACTAGCAGGCTACCAACTAGAATTTATATTGTGAGAAATATTGTTTTTAATTGTTGTATTATGAGATCTATTGATGGTAGATGTGTTCTGTGTGAACAAAAATAGCCTGAAATTTCATTTTTTATATTTGCGTTAAATTTTCACAATTTTCATGGGGTTTCAAAGTTTCCATGAATATTTTCATTAACAAACCTGAATTTCCACAAAATTTCTATCTTTCCATGTCCATGATGTCGAAATTGATATGCCGGCTCCTTGCTTCGTGTTGTTGGTCAAGTTCAAGGTTGGGCAGTTGTGAATTACAACATGTTAGGATAGTGCAGTATCTTGTGCTTTTGAGTCCTTAAGAAGTATACAAGGTCTATGTAAAGCCAAAAGTATAAAGACATACAATCCACATTAAAGCATCTAAGGCCTCCTCAAGCTAGACCACACACTGCATACCTTGCTTGTGCACATATAAGAGTTCAAAAAGCATTAGACTCACTTGTGTGTCCATATCTCTCTACATTTTCAGTGAAGTATTTGATTTATTTTCTTCGAACTATGGAGTTAATTCCAGCAGTTCTCAGACTCAGACTCAAAAGTGGTTTAACATGACACAATCACCATATCTATCCTTTTTGTTTGAAATCTTATTTTATTGAAATCATCACTGTATCTTTCCTTATTCTTATCGTGTGGGAAAAAACACTTCCATATGCAGACTATCTATTTTGTCAATGAAATAAATGAATTTCCTCTATCATTCATAAGAAGTTATCCCCAAGGAAGCGCACACACGTTTTTAGACACGAACACTGACATGGGTACGGACACGGGACACGGCAATTTTCTAAAATATGACACATACATGGTATTAAATGGGAGGACTTTTTTTTGTAAAAATATATACATATATGTGTGTATAATGCATGTACGTGTGTCTTGGAATTACTTAGAAAAATATCTGAAAAATATTTACATATGTTTTCATAATTGTATACGAATGTGAATGTGTGTTTTTCTGTAGCATTAACAATATCAAACACACATTATCATGTTGTTGCAGTTTTTATAGTAAACATAGTAGATTTTCAGACTGAATAAATGAGTACCTGTTACTCATTTAGTCAATTTAGTAGACAAAAGTGATTTATGATATCTAGTTCATCTCGGATTTTACATGTGGATTCTTTCAAAGACATTTTGTTTGCAATTTTGTGATTATATCTCAGCTTTGTAATGCAAATTCTCTATGACAAGAAATAATTGAAAAGTAGTTGCATGTCCACAATTTACACAGTGAAAGAAATAGGTTTCAGCTGCAGCAACTGCTAGGTTGATGTGTCGAGGGAGTAGCTACATATTCAGATTTTATGCACTGAAATAGGTTGCTGCAGCAACAACTGTTAGGCTGATGTGTCCAGGGAGTGGCGGGGCAGAGTCCAGCCGAAAAAAGGACAAAAATGGATAGGACATATCTTGACCGTGTCGAAAACGTTTTGGGCTGTGTCCAGGAAGCGTCCGTGTCCGAAACGTGTCCGACACGGACACGGGGGCTGTATAGAAGTGTCCGTGCTTCCTAGGTTATCACCCTAGAGATTTACTGTACTTGTCCAAGCTTGACTTGATGCAGTTCTAGGAGCAGGGCATCTATGATCTCTATTACAATCAGAACTGAGATAAAACTTATTGATCGATGAGTTGAATATCTGATATTTTCTTTACACAATATATTTATCTTGTGTTTCAGCTCTTAGTCAAATTCCCTTACTCATGTTATATTTAAGGCAGTACTTTTTTTATTTGAAGTTTCACAGTGCTCTTTTTATCTGCAGATGGTATTCTATTGGGTGGAATCTTATTAATGTATGAGCTCCATAACTATATGCGTCCTATTCTTTTCTTAATGTATTCATTTTGGATTCCCCAAATTATCTCAAATGTTGTGCATGATACAAGAAAGCCTTTACATCCTCAATACGTACTAGGCATGACAATTACTAGGCTTGCAGTTCCGTTTTACATATTTGGATGCCCAAGCAATTTTATGCGAATCGAGACAGATAAGAACTTTTGTATACTTTTGGGAGTGCACCTGGGAATTCAAGCATTAACTCTTCTCCTTCAGCATTATTTCGGCTCACGGTGCTTTATACCGCGACAGGTTTGCTTACTTCCATCTTCTTTGCTTATTAGTGTCCTGTTACATTGTTGTCAAGAGGTTGCACTTGTGTGTTGTTTTTGTCCGTGGTTTCTGAGTTAAGTGCGCCCGTGCCAGGGGAGTTAAGAGTCCCAAGTGCCTAGTTTAGGAAATTAGATGCTTATATATTGTTGAAACATAAATTAATCAGGGTCCAAATGTTCTATAAATAGTAATGGGGGACTTCATATATGAGTGTGCAGTCACCTTAGGTGCCTAGCCAACACTTTTGTGCCCCTTTGGCTTCAAAGGTATGGTTGAATTGAGTGTTCCACATATGAAAGTATTAGTAGCATGTATAATGCATTTGTAGGAAATATGTACGAAGTAAAGGAATGTGTAACATTTTATTGCATTGATCTTATGTACTGCGTATATGTAGTCCTCTTCCAATACATAAAATTTCTTCCAAACAAAAAATTGTCCAGGAAAATCACACACGTACTATTTTTTTCGTTACTTTATGGTGAAGGAATAGTTGTAATATATAGTACTTAGACTGAGCCAAAACTATAGGATAATTTATAAGGATTTTTAGGAGCTCAATTCTACAATACTCTTTTATACAACTCCTCAAAAAGAGCCTCGATTTCTTTTTTAAAATTGTTGAGCAGTAATATTTTGTAGATAGGCACTCTTCTCACCTCATGTGAGGAAAGAAACAAAGTAAAAATTCAAGTTATAGAACTATGTACATTGTTATTTCTTCTCCCTTTTGGACATCAATTCACTTGTAATGGGCCTCTATATAAATAAGCATGACATCACAATGTCATCAGGTAAGTTTGATTATGAACATGGTTTCTACGTGACCAACATAACCTATACCCTCTCCTCCTTTGTGTAAACTTCCTCTCCATCTTCCTTTCTCTCCTTTCTATTTTCTCCTGTTGCCCACCGCTTCCCTTTTTGATTTGAGGGCAATCTTGGAACATAAGCCTGACACTGCAATATCATTAGGCAACTAAGTTTGAGAACCATAATTTCTTTTTAGTAGAAAGTAGCATGCCTACTCTTACCTATGGAATGGCTATCGGACACTTCATTAGTGTAGCAATAGGGCAAGTTGCATAATTCCAGCCAACATCATGCTCTGTGAGTTGGTCATTGACATACACAGTCTATTTGCTTATATGCTCAATTTACTCTTGTTAACTAGCATGTAAACATTTATTGGGATGCACTCATCTCTAAAACACACCAAGGGTTAAATACTTAAATTCCAGTATAATCTTCTATTACCCACGTCATGAATGCCTTTTAGAATAGCCTAGAGTTCAACACGGGCTTCTGTTTGGGAATCTCTATGGTTACCCTGTCCCTTGAATCAGTTCGCTGACGATAGCAGTCAGTAAAACTAGTTTGAGGATCGGTAAAACCAAATGTTGTTGGACAACTGGGAAATGAAATGTCGTCCTGATGTTTAGAATTAGGGCGACACATCAAATAATTGGATTTTTACTAAAGATTTTTGTACAAATGTAGTTGAACTGAGTTGCCTCTTGTATTGGCAACCTTCTCACCAAGTCGGAGGAGGGACTTGTGGGGCAGTGTTATACTAGATGCAAGCTGATGGGGACAGGGATGTTGCTGGAAGAGTTGCCAACGCCACTGGAAGTGGGAGAGCTAGGGCATCACTAGGACTGGGAGAGATCATTGCCGCTGATGCAAGATGCTTTCAGCATCTATTTCACTGAGGGAGGCCTTTATTGATGTTGCTGGGAGAGGTTGCTTCCATGGATGTTGCTAGGAGAAGCTGCTCATGGCTGCCATAGCTGTAGCAGGAATGCGGGATATGCCCAGGTGGGGGTGTGGTTAATGCTGTTCGATTTTTTTACTCACTGCCTTCATAATTCATATGGACCAACTATACAAAAATAGCTGCATATGCGCCACATAGCACGTAGACCACCGAGTAGCTCCATATTATGTGGCCTTGGCTGAATCACATGCTGTAGAAGAGATGAATTTTCAAAACACTGCTTAGTTGTTTAGTCAGTTCTTCTATGACTCACCAGCCTTAGGGTTCTGTCTAGGCAGTGTTAAAATTATTTATATAGGGTTTATGAAGCTAGGTACCTGAAGCAAAACTTCCCTTTTCCTCTGATGCCCATGTTATGCAATTTTGGAGGTAACTTTCCATGACTGATTATAATCCATGCCTGCACCAATAGTTCCATATTTTACATCTTTCAGGGTCGTGTTCAGGAGTTAAAGTCACAGGAGTTTGGTAATTTAGGAGTGTCATGGCAAACATTGTAAGTGCTGATAGCCAAAGTTCATGGTTGATCTACATAGCAACTGACAGACTGTAGAACTATAAAAGGGAATATTATACATATATCTATTAAAGGGAATAATATATCTACAATGCCTTGTATATATATATAAACTAACTCGGGAAAAGGATAGAAGAAAAAAAAAAGGAGCAGCAGTCAGACCTAGTCAGTCAGTGGCGAGTTTGTGCTATACCACCAGACTAGAGAGTGTCATGGTGGTGATAACTGTCAGAGCCAGCCCATATCAGGGTCTGTGGACGGCAATTCTAACACAAGTCTAATTGGACTGGAATGGTTGAGGTGGCTTACACTATTTCTTTTAGGTGGCCGACACTTTAAATCAGAATTGATCAATAACTTTTTTTTTTGTGTGCTGACTTTGTCCTCTGCTGTTTGTGCTTAATCTTTCTGTTATAGTATTCTGTTGGTTTATTCTTTATTTTTGCTATTACTAGCAGATTCTTCCAGAAAAGTATAGTTACACCCGCAGGGTTGAAGCTGATACAAATCAATCCACCGATTGTGTTATATGCATGACAACCGTTGATTTGACTGAAAGGTCTAGCGACTGCATGGTAATTGTTGGACTTCTTGGTAACTTAAGCTGCATGCAGTAGTTAAAATATATAACTTGTGAGTAATCATTTTATTCAACAACTGCCATCCAGGTGACACCATGCGACCATTATTTTCACACTGGCTGCTTACAGAAATGGATGGACATTAAGATGGAATGTCCAACATGTCGACGTCCACTGCCTTCAGCTTGAGGCACTCCCTGATAACTGTACAGAAAAAATCTGCTTTCAGAATCACATTCCATTTGATCTGTATGCAGTCACCCTTCCTTGTAAGGACTCAAGTCAGTGACAACATGTATATTCAACTGGTACGGGACAAACTGTATTTGCTCATCCCGATACTTGCTGCTTTACGTGAGGTGTATAGTGTAGATGCAAGACAAATCTCAAGTCAGGGACCAAAGAGTGGAAGATCGACAAAAATCCAACCATACGCTATTCCAGACAATGTTACAGTGTATTCTATTTAGAGGTTGTCAATGTGTTGAGTTTATCCTTTAGCTCACTTTTTGTAGACCCAGTGCTAACTCAACATGTCTGTAAACCAGGCTTTCAGTCAAACACTATAGTGCAGAAGTGTTTATAATTCGAGCAAAAGTCACAGAAATAGAAGGTGGTCTTGTACTGCTCTGTTTTTAGTTAGTATGCTACAGTTATCTGAAAGTTTGAATTCTGTATATATGAACATCAGCTGTGTTTCGATTTTCTTTTTCCAAGAAAAACCATAATTTTCATTAGAATTAGACTAACTTGTGGTTTATAATTGATTTGTTTTGCTGTGGCTTACCTGAAGTGAAGGCATGCTACGTCTCAGGTCCAGTGTATACACATTTTCTACTATGAAAAAGAGGGTATATTGCACGACCACAAATATATGGAAACTGCAATTCTAGATGAACTCGTTGTTCATAGCTGCGAAAATGAAGATGACAGAGTATCTAATGTTTGAATATTGACCATCGTCACAGTTGGATATTACAAAACCGTGCACATTGTATCATGCATGTCAATTTCTGGTTAAATTTTTTCACAAAGGTTTTTGCCTGATTGAGTTTTACCACGGTTGAGGAAAAACCTATAACACAAAAAATAACCCATCGCTTAGATCGATGCCTTTTCATTAGCTTGATTAAATTCTATCTCAACAATGATCACAGGACATGTGACGAGAAATGCTCATACATGAATCTCCCCTGTTGAGGATATATGGCACTGATTTTCCTTTAAGGGACACATCTCCAAAATCGCATGAGATTGCAAAATTTACTTTTCATTTGACTCTTAACTGCAACCAGTTGATTGATAAGCGATTTTGGTGTTTTGAGATTCACCTTATTAGTTAAAGTCCAAATAAACCTTTGATCAATTGAGAACATTTGAAAGGTATTTAGGGATTTTCTGATAATTGTATTCATTAGAGATTAAAACCTGTGGAGTAGGACTAGTATTTGTACAAATCTAAAGCCAACCTAGATCTTGTGGCCATGGAACATAGTCTTAAAATTATTTTGTAATGATGTTTGTGTTGCCGTTGAGACTAGCTTGTAACTACTCATGGTAGAATGATAAGATACAAGCTAAGGATTCCAGTTAGTTACATATATGTACTCAAATGATTTTGTTGGAAAATTGTTGTATCCGTTTTAGGTTTTTGCTTTAAGTTGGTGATGGTTGGTTTTATTTTGGAAGAGACTTCCTCCCTGTGTTGTACTAGAACAACGTGTATGAGAGTTTTAAGATTCAAGCTTGAGAGGCAATTACATTTTGACTTAAGGGGGACCCTACCCGGTTGAATAGGATTTTCAAACCACAATTTTAGTTGAGCGGAGGTATGAGGGAAACATGAATAAAGCGCCCATTATGTCTCGGACTCGAGGAGCAAAATCATTGAAAGAGCCAAATGCAGCCTGTTCTTTAGGTTAGGTATACCTACAGTGTGCGGGTTGCTTCCAATCTCAAACCGAACGGGCAGATGCCCTAGGCCTAGTTGCTAAATTAATAAAATGTTGACCTAGGAACACAATTTTAAGCGTAGAGTAAGGTAGGAGTTCATGTCACTGATTGATTTGTCATACTACTGTTTGAGACGAGTGGACGCTCTAGATCTATGTGAGCAACTAAAAGTAGTTTATTTGATTGTGTTATGAGAAGACATTTGGTCAGTGAACAAATAAGAGATATCACAGTTACTATAATCATAAGATTAGGGCATAAACTTGGCTAATGCCAGTATAAACCTTTGTCATTTAAAAACTCTTTTACTACACCCGCCACATGGATTGAATTAAAATAAGAAAAGGACCTGATTCATTTGATCTGATTACAAATATATAGAGACATTCAACTATTCATACTAAATCTTATCATGTACATACTCACAAACCTTGGCTTACTAAATACATAATCTTGCAATAAATCATTAATATTGCACATTATCATGTACACCTCTATTTACTTTTAAGGACTTCGAGTGACAAGGATTGACTAAACTAAATATACTTCACATCAAACTGTGGTAAATCTTTTCTAGATGGTTCTAGATCTCTAAAAACTTAGGTCTTACCTAAAATTTCCTTGAGTAGAAGGATGTGCTACTCACCTAGTGAATGAGTAATTCAAGTGAGCAATTAGATGTGCAAATTAGTGTTTGAATATTCTTAAATACTAAAACTTAAAGCATAACAATAAGCCAATTCCATAAGACTTATCTTTATCGACATATAGGAGAAATCAATAAAATGCATTACTAATAATAAGAAAGAATCTAGATCATGTTTGATTTCTCATTTATATTGATTATGACATGACCTCTCTACTAACAATGAACAAATCAGACTAGCAAAACCGTTTAACTGGACTAATAAATTGAACATACATTCTTCTTTTTGTGCTCCTTAACTTTCAGATTGTACCACCCAAGCCATAGTCGTTCATGCATGACTTATCATACAACTCTCAAGGTAAAACTCGAGCCCTTATGGATACTAACAAGACTAACCTCGGTCTGCAATGAGGTTTCCACATATAGGGCACATTTTTTTAATGGGTTTTACCTTATTGGACTGTATTTTGGAATCCATTTGCAATTTTTTTTGTTTGGTTTGCAGGATTCCCAGATCTTCACAAACTCGGGGTTTCTCTAAAATTTCTGAGTGGAGGGGTGAGCTACTCTCCAAATGAATGAGTAATTTAGGTAAATAGTAAAACGAAAAAAATAGTATTTGAATATTCTTGATATTGGAACATAAAAGCAGAATAATAATGTGACTAAGAAGACTATCTATAAAGACGTACATGAGAAAATCACTAACTACATTAATAAAACATAGACAAGAATCATTCATTGACATTTCACTCATTTGATTTTTTTTTCTCATTTATATAGATTATAACACAACCTATCAACTAACCAACTTCTTAATATGCCTAACTAAACAATTTAACTATACTAACTATTATGAACTGTCTTTCTCTTATATGCTGACCTGAACTCACTTGGATTGTACGAGTCAATATTAAACCACTCATGCATGACTTAGCATACAAGACTTAAGGTAAAACCCAAGACTTTAAGATTACTGACTAAAATAAATGCAATGCACAATGGGGTTGCCACAACTAGCTCATAGTTTCTAAACAACGCCTATTAAATTTTGGCCTTGTGTCTTAGGATCTCAAGAGGGGTTCCTTAGTATAAACGATCTCATATACAAGTGATACCATCCTATCACAATCTTCCATCCAATCATTTGCTTCAAATTTTCTTTTATGTAAATTGATTCACAATCTAGGTGATATTCTCCTGGACCTCACTATCAATAAATCACCTATTTCACTCATAGTATCCCCGTAATTGTGTTGCGTTCTTCTACACGAGCCTCGAGTCAATCATCAATTTCATTATACTTGGTGTACCCCCAGGACAAGTTCTATGGTTATAAGGACATCTATGATCACTGTAATATTTGGTTATCTTTCTCTTAGAATGATTCCTTTTATTTTGTATTCTACTAACCAATATTAATTGCTCAACTCAACTCACTAAAATATATTGCATTGAGTATTTGATTTATTCATTACTTTGCACTTAGGGTTTCACATAAATCGTTCAGATTCAAGATATCTTAGTTTTAAGTACATATCAAAGAAACCTAACCTATGAAGATGTTAACACCGTTCACTTATAATAACTTAATAAATATATCTTACATTTCTCTCTATATGTATCTGAAATTGACTTCCATATCACTCATTCAATTCCAACATTACTTGCATAAACTGGCATTGAAATCGAAGCCCTAACTATCACAAGAATCTCTTCAAACGAACATTTACAATTCAAATAAGACAACCACATTTCCAAAACAATATTAAAATAAGTTTTCATTACTATTTACTAGATTTTCACAAATATGTTAGACCTTAAATTGACGCGCTATCAAATTAAACTAAGAAGAAACATTAAATTTAGTAACTAGTTTCATATGGAAGCATATCAACACCTATGTAGGTTTTAGCTAGACTACAATTCTACATCTAAAACCCCAAGAATTCAAAATTTTAATACAAATATGAGATAAAGCTCTAAGTTCTTTGCAATCCAGAATACACCCACTTCTATGCTTATTTAATCAAACAAACATAATTTGACTAACTTTTAGGAGAGATAGAATTTTTTTGGTGTAATAACATGTATGTGACAATAACTAGAAAACATACAACCATGAGAAGGAGGAAGAATGAAAATTAAGGGAATTTATCTTTTTGAGTGAAATTGTCTACAAAAACGAACAACACACTCGTTTTAAGCACCCTCTAATACTGATCCACGTCCTAAAGGATTCCCTTGAACTCCTAGTTTATATCAATTGCCAAGAATAAGTTCAACTATGAAGGAAATAACCATTCCCTTTCATCTATATTCAATCATTAGAGAAAACAAGGGAAATAAGAGAATAGAGGAGATGCATTAGAAATTTTATTGATGAAAAACATAGAAAAAACTAAAGTAACGAAACACTAACTGATCGACTAACCTCTATTAAGATAAAAGGAAGAACATAGGTTGATTTTTCTTATTCTTGGATATCTCTGTGAAATCACACAAAATCACCTCATGTGGTTGGTTATCTAGCATTTTGAATCAGTGGAGTAAGTTGAAATAAAGCTATAGCTCAATGTTTAGATATAAATACATCAAATAGTTTTCAAAGATCCATATAGCCTCGAATCAATAAGACTTCCCTCTAGTGGACCAAAAGTCAATCAATTCATGGTAATAGATTGACTTATTGGGGTCAACTTTTGCAAGTCAACTACCAAGGTTGGTCAACTTGGGATCAAGTCGGGTCACAAGTTGGTCCATCATTCGATAAGTTAGTTGACCTTCTGTTGGTATTGTAGAAACTAGCAAAACTTGTGTACTGAATATTTCTATCTAGCTAGTTCACTTGAACCTTGCTCTAAGTCGGTCGACTCCTAAAGATACACCCATGGATCAAGATTTCTGAACTCGAGTTAAGTGCATCAAGTTGTGATTCAACCCAAATATAACTTATTCAAATGTGTAAATATGTGTTTTGGTGTATCATTTTCACTTATTCATTGAATCCAATAGAGTTTGGTTACTGATTACTTAATAATATTGATTCTTCATTCAAGATTAGGCTTTACTTACTCTAATAAGATCCATTTATTGGAACTTAGCTGAATTTATCAAATTGCTAAGATGTCAATCCTAGAATGTGGAATTAGACTTTACCTATGTAATACTAGAAAAAGAGTTTGACGCAAAACTTTAGCTATTAATAAGATTGGGATTTGTGTACTAAACATGAGCTAATGATGGATAGAAAACTATAATATGCACTAAATGAAATTGGGGTTTCTTAACCCTATATCACCAACTATATAGAAGATGGGGTGATTGAAGTAGAATTCTTGCTTTGTGACTAAACATCCAACCAAATTAATTAAATACATATTTATTTCCTTTGTATTCTTGGTAATAAATTTAATATTCTGAACAAGACCATTTCAAGTTTTTTGCAAACATTATGAAAAATTTGATTTTGGTTGATTCTAAAATTATTAGATCTTATTTGAGATTTTAAATTTGTTATGAATCCAAAAAATGAATTAAAAATTGATAGAATGAGTACCACAATATATATATATATATATATATATATATACATATGTACTTATAAGTATATATGTATATGCACATAAATATGTACGTATGTATATTATATTATATCTACGCAGACACACACAAACACACACACACACAGATGTACATATATATACACACACTACATCAAACACTCACATTAGTGGCCTTTTAGAAATGCCACTAAAAAAAATAAACACCACTAAACATGTTTAGTGGCATCTGTTGACACTTAAAAAAATGTCTCTAGTACCAATGCCACTAGAAAGATAGTGACGTAAGTTGTAAACGCCACTAAATGTTTGTCTTTAGTGGCTTCGAATAAATGCCAAATAAAGGCCACTAAAACATCATCTGGCATTTATAAAAAAGCCACTATCCATCAATTGACTTTTATACAAATGCCACTATTTTGTATTATGTTGGTGTATGAAAATATTCTTATTGTGTTTAATGGCGTATAAAAAAAGCCACTAATGACTACTAGTTCTGTATTACTACATTTTCATGGCTTTTAGTCATTCAAATTTTCAATTCATTATCATTATTTCTAAATGAATATAAATTATAGACGAACTCACTTTTCTAAAAGTATGAATATTTTTTATTTATAATCAATTGAGAATTACATGGGGAGGACATTTTACCTTGCCCCTTATATTGAATACAACACCAATGATATACTTTCATACAATATTTTACCTTGCCCCTTATATTGAATTACATGGGGAGGACGTTTTACCTTGCCCCTTATATTGAATACAACACCAATGTTTATTGCTGCATTTTATGGTTTGCAAAATCTTCTTGCTGAACAACGTGGCATACATGATGTCTTCAACATTGATGGAGCTGGCTCAAAAAATGTTGTTGTATCTGGTCTCATATTGCCTGGTTCCTTGAGATGGCAAGTGCGGAATATGCTCCTTGGTTCTGCACTTGGAGCTGCCTTTTGTTTTCCACTCGGTTGGGCCCATCTAAAACTTGTAGAGAAGGCAGCTGAGCGGAGTGTAGTTCCGTTGGCGTCTTATTCTGGTGAAAGTGATGCAGGAAGCAGGGTGGGTGCGGTAATTGAAAGGCTTGAAAGTAGCCTCAGAAAATAATTCCTGCACGTCATTGGCATCAAATCTGAAAATAGTTAAAAAGTGACTTATCTTTTATTTGTATCATGCTAGCAAAACACAAGTTGAATTAAGCTTTCTTTTTGATCATTTACTTCCACCTACTGCAAGGGTTTTGATTGGTTATGTGCTTGTAGTTACCAGTTTCATGTATCCAGCAATGCATAAGGTAGCATCTCAGCCGTGAAAAGTGTGTGAATTATAGTGTCAAATGGATAGACACTGGAGATCTTTGTGGATAATAAGTTGATCCTTTTTCCATTATAATTTTTTTTATCAAGTTGAACAATTAAGGAAAAACAAAATCTAAAGTATCAATGATTGTCCCTTATTGATTAAGAATAAGAGGGAAATATGATCATGGTAAAATAGAGAACAAAGAAAACAAGTAAGAAGGCATTGTACCTTCCAGTCACTGACTCCCTATTCAAATCACTATCATAGCAGTGCGGTTGAGCTCCAGATCTCCATTTTGGTCTTCCTATCTCTTGATCTCCATCGTTGTAGGCTCCAAATCTTTGCATCCATCATTCTATATCTACTGTGTGGTGCATTACAATGCCCAACAGTCTTGACACAATCAAGGTATAAGGAAGGGTGATCACTTGGTTCCCTACAAGCATCATGATTTAGAACCAAAGAAACAACTCTTTAATACTGAGAGAACAATTTTAGAATCATATAAAATATATACTGACAAACTTTGATAGTCCCAATAGTTTTCACACCTAACAGATTTCAGTAGCATGACTGTTCAACCTTACTTGACAGCTCACATCATTTTCCATTGGGCTCATATAGCTTCGTAGAGATGAGACTACAAAACATATCTTTTAAAAGCACTAATGTGGACAGAAAAGAATGCATGTGGTGTGTTCCTCAGGTGGGCTACATAAAAATCAATGTGGATGCATCCTTTATAGTTGATAAAAGGGTGCAGTTGGCTGTTGTGTTCAGGAATCATAGCAGCAAGGTGATAGCTAAGTCCAATGCCTCAACCTAAGTCCAAAGCAAAAAGTTAAACAAAAAATACACGTATCCTTGTTCTAGATGGTTAAATAAAAAAAACCATGCTAAAGGTGCTTGTTTAGTGTAAAGCAGCAAATAATAAGGGCTTCTTTAGTGTAAAGCAGCAAATAATAAGGGCAAATAATTTACCTGCTGACTCATCTCAACAATCCCACCTGCATTATCAACAATAGGTCCAAACATATCCATAGTCAATACATATGCAGCAGTACTCAACATCCCCATGGTTGCAACATCATTCCCAAAAAGACCACATGTGGGATTTCCAATTTCATCTACTAGGATGAGATGATAGATACACTGATCTCCAGAACTGGAAGAGCTATAAATTCTAAACCTCTGGTGCAACAAGTGGCCTAATACAGAGCAGCTACAACATCCATGTCGAATCCACCAACAGACTAACTGACAAATGGCCAAGCAAACCTTTCTTTCTTGCTTTGAAATTTCATTTTCCTTTGATAGCTTCCTCCAAGGGCCTAATGCAATTTCATGCTCTTCTCAGGTTTTAGCTCTGAAATTAGAAAAAACCATTACCAAAACAAACTTTTAGGAATTGTTAATTCCTCTTGCAAGTTGCAGCAATAGAAGTGCAATGTTCATCAAAAAATCTCACCAGTACATGATTACAGTTAGCATGACAGTACATTGGTTCATCAAAAAAGAAATTTACATTCCATCTCTATCAAAGTAATGTTCATGTTACATTCCAGCTCTAGTATATGAATCATCAAAGCTAGACATAGCAGAACAGAGATTTACCTATCTATACAACTCAAATGTGTAGAGTGGATGGTTGGTTGGCATGTTCCTAGCTTGTAGTACATAATTCTTTTGTCATTGGCTCATTATCCAATGTATAAGTGAACAATATAACAAGGTCGATAATAAGCACACCATTCAGATTTATATACACTGCATTAGCAATCAAACAACTAGATTAGAATAGGAATTAAAACAACAACCTATATATGAAGGTGTAAGGAATTTGACAGCCAATCACATATTTTTCTATATTATTTTCCCCAATCCTAGTGGTTCTCAGGAGTCCGATTGTCGAATTGCCCATCAGTTTTGCAATTGGGTCATGGCAGATATTAGGTGAGGAACTACCACGTTTAGAAACACCATCAAAACTCTGAATGGACTCTACTCACAATAAGCAAATAGGTTTAAAAACCTTAAACTAGAGGGTAGGATAAATAGATGTAGCCTCCTGGAAGTTTAAAGAAAAACATGTATGCAATAGACACCTTAACTGAAATGTCTAAGTATATTATTGTAGTTCCTGCAATATACAACAAATAGTTTGTAAAATATGTACTGACATCAGTGAATTAGGCAATAAATATGGGGCATGTGCATATGTTGTTTGATATGTCTTCCAAGATGTAAGTAACTAGTAAATCATGTTATGTATGACTTTAAGGTGTTGAGAAAGAATGAAAGAACATACCTGATCGAATTCCATTGAATGATGTGCATGTTCCAAGCCTTTCATCTTTGCAAGCATGGTATAATACTTTAAAAATGAGGGGCACAAAGTCCTCAAAACAAATTTAATCCAATTTCCAGAATTGAATGCATCCAATCTAAATATCGCATTTTGGAATATGAAGGATACTATATTTCAGATGGCACTGAGCATAGCTTGAAGTTCAGCTTGAGCAATGATCCATGAACTTGGGAAAGCTGTGGAAGTGAATATCACTTCAAAGATCGTTGTTGAATGATCTTTGTATTTCCTGAACCCTGGAGAGTAAAGACACAAACAATTAGGGAGAATATTACCACATTTGATATAATGGTTACTAATATGTAATTCATCCATAATGGAATGGTAGAACTCATGATATAGGGAGAATATTACCACATTTGATAAAATGGTTAACTTCATATCTCATAAAATTCATGATGCAGTGAGTTTAGAAGAGTTTCAATCTTTAATGGTACCATATCAAACAATTTTATGAACTTTAAGTAGGAGAAAAATAATTGATCTTGATGGAGAATCTCATTCACCTTCATTATTTTATTCAAGGTAGAATATATGGCATGTATACAGTAAAATGAGCACTGGAAGTTTGTGCTTCATTTGATCCATATCCATATTTCAATCCTCTGCATTTGTATAACCACACCTTGTACAACCACAGTCCAATAATTGGTGAACTATAGTTTTTATGCATTTGTACAACCACTCTCCACACCTTGTACAACCACACCTAAGACACAAGCAGAGCAACATAGAAAACCCCAGATAAGAAAAATGAACACAACGACATATAGATTTGAGCCCAACAAAAATAATGGGATGAAAAACCCATACATATGCTAAGGAGTCAAAATTCAAACTTACAACAACTATTGATGGCTTGTCCGACTTCCCAGGGCTCCCATGGGACACATCCATTCCTAGTATAATAGTTGGCACTTGGGAGATCTTTGACATGGATGGAGGATGCTCAGCTGTGGTGAACTTCTCTGTGCGTTGTGACACCTGTAGACTTATTAGCAAAAATAATGAGGTAACTTCAAGCTTGAAAATTAGTTGAAACATAAGACAATATCACAAGCATATGTACTTATCACATAGAATGCTTACATAGAACCTCAAATGACTTGGAATTCTTGACATTCAGAGATATATTTTCCAAGTCATGTTGCAAGCTAGTATCATAATAACTGGTACAACCACACCTTATACAACCAATCATGGTATACAACCTCAAATGACCTAGAATTCTTGACATTCAATCCTCTGCATTTGTACAACCACACCTTATACAACCACAGTCCAATAACTGGTGAACTATAGTTTTTATGCATTTGTACACCCACACTCCACACCTTGAACAACCACACCTAAGACACTAGCAGAGCAACATAGAACACCCCAGATAAGAAAAATGAACATATCGACATATAGATTTGATCCCAAAAAAAATAATGGGATGAAAAACCCATATATATTCTAAGGAGTCAAAATTCAAAACTTACAACAGCTATTGATGGCTTGTCCGAATGCCCAGGGCTCCCATGGGACACATCCATTCCTAGTATAATAGTTGGCTCTTGGGAGATCTTTGGCATGGATGGAGGATGCTCAGCTGTGGTGAACTTCTCTGCACGTTGTAACACCCGCAGGCTTATTCAGGATCTCATTCGTTGTGGAAACATGAAGTGCGTTGTCAGTAAAATCTTTTTATGTATTTCGTTTAACTAATTTAAACGAAATACATTAAAAGATTTTACTTACAACGCCCTTCATGTTTCCACAGCGAATGAGATCCTGAATATGCCTACAGGTGTCACATTGCGTAGAGAAGTTCACCACAACCATGAGCATCCTCCATCCAAGCCAAAGATCTCCCAAGTTCCAACTATTATACTAGGAATGGATGTGTCCCATGGGAGCCCTGGGAAGTCGGGCAAGGCATCAATAACTGCTGTAAGTTTTAAATTTTGACTCCTTAGCATATATATGGGTTTTTCGTCCCATTATTTTTTTTGGGCTCAAATCTATATGTCGTTGTGTTCATTTTTCTTATCTGGGGTGTTCTATGTTGCTCTGCTTGTGTCTTAGGTTGTCAGCTCTCGAGATTGGCCTTTAATCTCCAACTATAGAGCTACAGTTAGCAGAGGATCATTACCATAGTTATTGGCTTTTAGGGCCTGCATCACAACCACATGTTACAGAAAGGGTATTATTTTAGATGGAGGGGGTAAAGGAAAAAAGACAAATATACAAATGTTATTTTAACAATTAAGGGAACAGGGAGGAACCCACATTACTAAGAACACCCATTCTTTCTTGAGGCTTCTGCCTAGACTTCTCAACCAGAGAAGATCTCTGAAATGTTGACAATGACTTAGTGTGCCTCTGCAAAATGAAAAACACCAAGTTATGTTAGTTAGTGGACAAAAACAAACAAATAATTTATTAACTAAACTGGCAGAACAAAACACCAGGTTATATTATACTTAGTACCAAAAACAAAACATTCAAAAACAATGCAGTGAGAAAACAGAACAACACTCGTAGAAGTAACACACCTTAATAGGTACATAAGTGGGTCGCTTGGGCCTCCCTACATTAAGGCAAGGCAGAGGGTCTGAATACTTGAGCTCTATCTGATGATGTTTTCTGAAATAATCAGAGACAAGTAGTGTCAGGATATTACTTGTTTCATTCTAACAACTCATTTTCCTTTACATATATAAAGTCGTGTTTCATCCGCATACAAGCACAACTCAAATGAATTACCCAGAAGGTAAGATTTGAGACCTCAAGTGATGTGAGACCTCAAGATAAACATCGATGTCGCCTATATCTATGTGAGGGTACATATCTATAAGAAACTTGGAACAAATTTCCTTGGAAATACAAAAAATATTTATGCATGGTAGATCTATGCTTGCAGGAAATGGGTGGACGTATCACATTATTCCCAAAAACTATGTACATATAAAAAATACCCTTGCCTACAAAGTAAAGATTTCAAAAAAGTATTACTGCATAACAAATTGCCCTGAAAAGAACCAATAAATATATGAATAGTCTCATTTAAAATGTTGCAACAACTAGTCTAGGATTCATCAAAATGTTGGGTGGAGCTTGAAGATTGTAGTGTGATTGCTAGAATATTGATCCCTATAGTGTTAAGATATCCTGCAACATGTGATCAAGTAATGAAAGAAAAATTAATATGCCATAAGAAATTTATCATGATCTGACATGATGCACGTTAGATATGAAGCCCACAAATATGAAGCACCCACAATATGCATTCCTGCTTATATAAGAAATTGCATTCCAAGATATTATCAAACAGAATCAAACATGCATAGGTTGGGAAATAGAAAATCGTGGTATACGATGTGTGGCTGCCATACAAAAGGGACAATTACCCTTTTACTATAGTAGTTTTTACATTAAAAAAGAATTATTGAGTCCACATCACCCATCCACATTAGTTGTAAATTTTGAATTTCCAAACCATAATAATCCATTTACTAGCTGAGTAATTACAAAATGAAAAGAAATGGATCAAATAATCGTAACTCATTTTCAACTAAAATTTTCATCCGTACCCACAAACAAGAAGCTAAAACACTGCTCATAGCTAAAAACCACAAACCAATCATAATGTGTGTATCATCCATAATAATAAGATTCTCCATAACAAAATTAAAAGTAGGTCAAAACAAAATAGGATTGTTATTTGGCAACATTGTCTACGACAATGGACATGAAACACCATTACTTTGGATCGGCATGTACAAATAAAAAATTGGATTAAATAAAAACAACTATAGCTCCCCTCTCTTTAGATAGTATCCAAGAATGCAATTAAATTTAAACTTCATGTCCTGCAACAAATGGAAATGACTTTAGATACTACTTTTGTTTTCAATTATGTAATAGTATAAGCAATACTTTATGCTCACCTTGGCAACATATGTGTTTTCGGCCATGCTATGACGTTGCCAACAACATCATCAACAAATTGATATTGATCATAAGGTCTAACTAGAGGATCGTTGCCCAAAAAAGCAACCTCTACAAAAACAACAACAAATGATGAGCCTAAAATTGCACCTCCCACCCTTTTCATGGGGTCAACCTCAGAGACTCGACCGAATGCAATTCTAGCATATGGATCTATAAAACTCAATATATACACATCCTAGAAACAAAATACAGTTTACATAACAAATTTATATAAACGTAAAATGAAGTGCAATTCACAGTAATACAAACATACTTGTCCCTTCTTAAATGATGAATGTATTATATGGAGTGGAGTTTGCATTGATAAGTTTGTCTGTACAATTATTTTAATTTTGTCATAAGTCCATAAAAGTCAACATGGAAAATAATTGATACCACACATCTTGTATAAAATGTATTCATACTTGGCCAGTGCCAACATACTGTGCTTGACTGTTTCCTGCTCTAGTTAAGGCAAGTAACTCCTCTAATTTTTGGTTGAATTCATCATTTTATTCTTGAAGTTTTGCATCAAATTCCAACCGTTGTTCTTCAAGCTTATCCTGGAAATGCTTCCTTTGTGCTTCTTCAGCTTCTTGGGATTTACGGTTCTTGCCCCAGATATCAGAAGGTGATGGTCCAAGTCCATAACCATGAACATATCCTAGTCTCTCTTCTCCCATAACATGCCTATAAATTTCATCTGAAGTAACATCAGGTTGTATTCTTCGCAGCTCTTCTCCTACCTCAGAAATTTTTTCCTACATACAAAAAATCATATGAGATGCAATTTATACCAAATATATACCTCTATGAAATTAGTATATGTAACATAATACTATAGGATATTATGTGTTGTACCAAAATTTTGGTAGATTCAACATTAACTATGCTCCCATCTTTTTTACGATGAGTTTTCTCAAAAAACATTATGGGATCCACTTCTCCGCCTATTTCCTTCTCCATATTTGTCATTCAAACAAGGTCATTGTAAACATCAAATTAACGGATTCCATCAAATTGTCTAAATGGATCACAAAAATTACTAACTTACATCATATTTCAGACATGCAAATGACTTGGTTCTTGTTGTGTGGCTAACCTTTTGAAATTTTCTGCTTGTTTTGTTAGTTATAGACTTCCTCTGTAGAAAACATTACAGTATTGTGCATAGTAATTATATGTGCAGTACTGTAAGTATCAACGAATAGAAAAAATAATATTACATTTCCTTTATTACTCCTCCAATAATCGACAAGAAATTTTCAATGCGACTTGTCCACACGGGGAACAACTTGTTCAAGCTGTTATTCGTATGGACTATCTTATAGGAAGTATAGTCTCCTTAACTCGCACTTGTGGTCCTTCTATTTCTTTCCTAGTCTTTTCATTGTCCACTCCTTCAGATCTGAGTCCATTGTGAATTTACTCTACCGACATAAAGGATATCAATTAGATGCTTCATTTAACCATTTAAAAATAAAATTTAATAATATACCTTCACAAAATTCCATATAGAATATTTTTTATTTGTTGGAAATTGTCTCCAGTCCTCATATTTTAGTGGAAAAAGATTGGGATCTCTTGCAATGGTTGTCAGAAAACTTGATAAGTGACATTGGTTTTCACCTACTGGTTGTCCAAATTGATTTTTCTCAATGGGAATTGGATCGTCGGGCTTTCATTTCCAAACTTTCAAACATTGTGTTCAGCCACGTGCTTGATGTTTTTGACCTAAGCATTCATTCATAAAGGATAAAATATATATATGAAAAATTATATATGATTAAATGCAACACTATAAATACAATGATATGAATGAAATGATTACCTAGCCCATCAGAAGGTGTTGTTGTAACATTCAATGACTCAACATGGTGATCAGAGATGTCATTTTGGTCCATGTTATCAGGAAATACATTGCTATTTTGGTTACTGGCAGCTCTATTCTCTACAATTCTTGAATGAATAGACACGGAAGCATTGACATTAGGCACACGGGGTAGCTGTGAAATTCTTGATCTTGTAACTTTATCGCCACTTTCTTTATTGTGATGATTTTGGAACCTTGTTCCCATCTCCTTTTTAGTTGTGCATGTTTGAGAGGATTTCAAACCACCAACCATATTAGTGTCTTGGGGAGACGTGGCTGATTGGGCATTTTTTGCAGAGCTAGCAACAGTTTTATTGAATTTGTTTGCTCGATGTTTTTGACCTAAGCGTTCATTCATAAAGGATAATATATATATATATATATATATATATATGCAAAATTATATATGATTAAATGTAGCACTATAAATACAATGATATGAATGAAATGATTACCTAGCCCATTAGAAGGTGTTGTTGTAACATTCAATGACTCAACATGGTGACCAGAGATGTCATTTTGGTCCATGTTATCAGGAAATACATTGCTATTTTGGTTACTGGCATCTCTATTCTCTACAATTCTTGAATGAATAGACACGGAAGCATTGACATTAGGCACACGGGGTAGCTGTGAAATTTTTGATCTTGTAACTTTATCGCCACTTTCTTTGTTGTGCTGATTTTCGAACCTTGTTCCCATATCCTTTTCAGTTGTGCATGTTTGAGAGGATTTCGAACCACCAACCATATTAGAGTCTTGGGGAGACGTGGCTGATTGGGCATTTTTTGCATAGCTAGTAGCAGTTTTATTGAATTTGTTTTCTCTATCATTATGAATTTTAGTTGGAAGGGAAGCTAAATTTTTTTGGAGCGATTTGAGGATGACATGTTCAAAGATTGCCAACAACCATGTCGAGTAATGCTAGGTAAATGAGTCGCCATACATGAGTCATTGTTGTTGTTCTTATCATTGCTTGCGACTGTCATGTTATGACAGCTGTCACTGTACTGTTCTCTCATCCTGAGTATATCAAGTCACATAAAAATGAAGACATTTAGAAAAATATTGAACAACATAATAACAATTTATTAATAATATTTAAAAATGAAACACAGATATTTAATCAAATATAATTATAAACAATAGTAGATATAAGGATAAATATGAATAAGAATAATGTCAGACATGAAAAATGGATACACCTAGCTAAAGCACAATGTGAGATAGAAAATTAAAGAGATACATTGAGCCAAAAAAGGCTTATTTAAGTAAAATATTAATGACAAACAAAAAGAAACATTGGCTGCTATTTTGTAATCTTCTCATTCAAAACAATCATCATCATCACTTTGAGATACACTTTCATCATCCTACTGAATTCGGGATTGGTCTTTTTCAGTTGTTGAACTAGAAACAGTAATTCCTTCCATATCCAATCTAACTATGTCACAATCAGTATCTTCATCCTCTGATGTCATTGATGGCCCATCTCGAGTTTCACCTTGCACATAAGCTTCGACATTCTCAATACAAGATTTTTCTTCCATGTTGAACATATCCCGTGGGGCAATCTTTACAGCAAAATGCCACCCTTTTGCAGTGAAATCTTCTACATAAAATACTTGTCCAACTTGAGATGCCACTACAAATGGTTCTTCTGTAGTTTGAAGGCATCTCAAATTAACAAGAGTCAACCCATGTTCATCATGCTTGATTCCCCTCGTTGAGTAGATGTCCACCCAATCACACTTAAATAATGTCACCTTAAAGTGTTCATAATAATTGAGCACAATAACATCCTTCAAAACACCAAAGTAGGTTACATCTCTAGTAATTGGATTGTGGTCAGTGGTTTTAGAATAACAATCAGTCATAGCTACCAAAAAGACTCCACTATTTTGTGTTGTTCGATTTGCATCTTTTGCCTTGGTATGAAATCTGTGACGATTGACAACATAGCCCTTGTACTTAATGGCCATTTGATGTGGACCTTGAGAAAGAAACTTGATTTTATCATCCACCATATTTGTTCTTAGGAGTGTCTCAATCTAACAAAAGAAAAGTTTGTTAGAATTTATTCATGAAGCATAACTAATTTAATTACCACAACTAAACTTACATGTTCCTTATTCCATCCATCAAATGAGTTACTATGTATTCTCTGAACCTTCTTTAAGGACTTCTGAGGATGTTTTTGCCTAATGATATCATAGTGCATCCTGAATACAAAATATGTGTAATATGTTATTGGAATATGTTATAGCATTTTATTAATAGAAGACAGTTAACACTAACTTACTCAATGTAGGGTTCAATTGCTTCACAATTGAATAGTACATACTTATGGGCTTGTTTCAATGTATGTTCGTCCAAGACACATGTTACCATTTTACCAATACCACGGCCTACTGTCGAGAAAATAGACCAATCATCACTGTCAAGTGTTGGCTCGTTTTCCAAATTTGCTTCATCAGTATCGTTTCTATTTGGCCGATTTAATTTTGTTTCAACTCCATCCAAGTATCTTGAACAAAAAGTTAGACACTCTTTAGCTATATATCCTTCTGCTATTGATCCTTCTGGATATCTTTTATTATGAACATATCCTTTTAGGATCGTCAGATACCTGATAAAAAAGTTGAGGAAAATATTATGACAAATTACATTCCAATAGGTAAAGTCATCACGACGTGTGAAATGTTACCTTTCAATTGGATACATCCAACGATACTGAACAGGGCCGACTATCTTAGCTTCATAAGAGAGATGGACTGATAGATGCACCATTATGTCAAAAAAACATGGAGGGAATATCTTCTCCATCTCACAAAGTGTAACATCTATTGCATTTTCCAATGCAGAAAAATCATTTGGATCTACGACTTTGGTGCACAACCTTTGAAAATAGCGACAAAGATTAATAATACATGACTTAGCATTCTTTCTGGGCAAGGACACAGTGACAGCTAATGGAAAAAGTTGTTGCATCAGAACGTGATAATCATGACTTTTCATTGGTAGCATCTTCTGATCCTTCGACCGTGCACATATAGATATATTAGACACATACCCGTTTGGAACTTTGACAGATTTTAGGAGGTTGCAAAATAATTTTTGTTCATCGTTTTTCATTGTATAGCAAGCTGGAGGTAGGATGGTATATTTACCAATAGTTTTTGGATGAAGTAGAAATCTGATTCCCATATCCTCCAAATCATTCCTTGCATTCAAGTTTTCCTTACTTTTGTCCTTCAAACCTAGCAATGTTCCAACAATACTCTCACATATATTCTTCTCAATGTTCATGACATCGAGATTGTGCCTTACAATGTTAGTTTTCCAATATGGTAGCTCAAAAAATATGCTTTTCCTTTCCCAATTGTGTGTTGAATCCTTACCTCTTGGCCTTTTCTTACCAATTACAGTTCTTCCATCCTCCAATTGTGACAAGATTTGAGCTCTAGAAGGAAGTTTAGGTGGACACCTAAATTCTTGCTCACTGTCAAATGCCTTTGCTTCTTTTCAAAATCTGTGGCTAGTTGGCAAAAACCTACGGTGTCCTCTGTAGCAAACTTTACGGCTATGTGGCAACCAATGTGAGACAGTATCTTTATTACAATAGGGACATGCTTTGTAGCCTTTAGTACTCCAACCAGATAGATGTGCATATCCTGGAAAATCACTAATAGTCCATAATAAAGAAGCACACATCACAAAGAATTCCTTGGTTCCAACGTCATATGTATGTACACCAGTATCCCATAGTTCTTTCAACTCATCAATCAATGGATGCAAGTACACATCTATATTTTTGGGTGAAGCTGGTCCAGGAATGAGTAGGGACAACATAAAATATGGTTGCTTCATGCACAACCAAGGAGGTAAATTATATGGAATAATCACAACATGCCATGTACTGTAAGAAGTACTCATTGTCCTAAAAGGATTAAATCCATCAGTTGCAAGTCCCAATCGAATGTTTCTAGCGTCTGCAGAAAGTTCTAGATGCATCACATCAAATGTTTTCCATGCAGGTGAATCAACCGGGTGTCTTAACTTGTCATATTTTTCATATTCTTCTGCATGCCACCTCATTAAGGATGAGGTTTTTGATGACATGAATAACCACATTAGGCTGGGTATAAGTGGAAAATGTCTGAGCACTTTGATAGGTATTCTCTTGGGTTTTTTTTGCAAGCTCATCATCATCATATGGGATTGTAATCGGTTTCCATCTTGATGCTCCACATGTATCACATTCGTCTTTATCAGCTGAATCCTTCCAAAACTACATGCAACCATTTGGACAAACATGAATCTTCACATAATCTAAGCCCAACCCCATAATCATCTTTTTTAGCTCATAAAATAAATTAGGTAATTGTTATCCTTCTGGTAGCATCTTCTTAAAGAACGTAAAAAACATAGATGATGCTTTCTTACTCAAGCCATTAAGACAAACCAAGTGATAGAATTCTAGGATGCAAGCAAGTTTGCTATATTTCTTACACCCTGGATATAATTCTGTCTCAGAATCCTTTAACAAGATATAAAATTTTTCAGTATTGAAATGTTGATTACTAGATGGCTCCACTCCTTCTGTATTTCTATCTTCACTGAAACTCAGAAAAGTATCATGCAACATATCTTGTAAATTTTCAGCATTAAGGAAATCTCCCTGATCATTAGGAGCATCCATTTGAACATCGACATCTTCACCATGAAAAGCCCAAGAAATATAGATTGGTAAGAAGCCATGCCACAGTAGATGGCTCAATGCAGTCTTTCTGGTGACCTGGTATACATTAGAGAAAAAGCTTGTTGCTATGGCCCACTAACATCTTTCTAATCCAATCATGCCAACCATATTTTGATACAAGATTTCCCGCCAAATCATACTCAACCTCGATAACATGTGAATAATTGCCAAAATTTAGGGTCACTTCACCAGGCTTGTAGTGTCTTCCTTTTAGAAAATGCAAATGTTTGGGTATGGCTAGTTGGTTTAAGGAACGATCATCTAGGATGATGTCCAATTGTTCTTCAATAGGGAACCTTAACATTAGCATAGAGGCCCAGTTCATAGTGACTGTTGTGGGTGGACAAAGACTGCATAATATTAATATTAACAAAGTGTAAGTACATATAACGATGTTATATATTTTCAAAAAAAGTTGTATAACATCAGTTAACCTTTTATTGCTTGTCATAACCAACTTTATTGTGGTAGACATGATAGCTTGAAAAGAAATCAAATAGAGGAGATCATGTCCTATATAGAGGCTATATCTTTGCAATTGGTCCAATGCTCACTAATCCTTCTTTGAGAATTTCAATGAAGTAACTAGTATTTTCTATAATTTGATGTATCTTGGTATTTCATACAATGAGGTGACACTTATTATCTATTTTTTGAATCAACACTCATATTTTAGATTATCAAAGAGGTTAATGGTGTATGGCTTATTTTGTATAGGTGTGAGACCTATTTAATTTGGAGTATCGATGCACTACTATAGAAGGTGTGAGACCTATTTAAAGAGGTTACTGGTGTCTTTCCAAATTTTTACTATAGGCTTGTACTTCTATGTTTATCAAAACACTACTATAAGATATCTTATCATCTTATTATTTTGATAGTACCACAAATTTTATGACAAGAATGATTCATCTAAAAATTGTAAATTTTCTAAATGAGTTACAAGAAGGATTCATCTAAAAATTGTAAAATTTCTAAATGAGTTATGTGAGGTTATTATTCTCTAACCTATATGTAAATGGGATAGATTCCTGCCACTTTAGTTTTATGAGTACATGAAACTATGTTTGAAATACTTTTTAAAAGGATAAAAGAACATACTTATAATAAGGACCCAACACATTCTAATCATTTTGAACTGAATCAGAAAATGAACAGGAGCCCGGGTCCTATCCGCCAGTATCAAAGGAGAATTCGTAAACCTCAAAACCACCAACATGGTTTCCAAACCTACAACCTCAACTTCTACAAGCTCACCTACTAGAAACCTTTAGAACATATACATCCAAAAAGTCGGAATCTATACAAACAAATACCAAATATACAATCCCTGATATGAAGTTGAACACCAAGGTGTATGTTCTTCATAACATGGTACTCAATCATGGCTATATTCCTTTTTTGGTCGGCCGAAACTCCTATTTTCAAAGGATAGGAATATCATTTCAAAGAATCCCAAAAGAGCCTTAAAAAGGAGAACCATACGAAGCCATTTCAAGCACTTCCATAGGCAAGAGCCAGCATAGAATCCCATCCTTGGATGACATCAAATAGGGAAAAGATAAACCAACCCAAGGACAAATCACATATCCTTCAGCCAACGATAACCAACAGAAGAAAAAAGTAGAACATCACTCAAAACCACATCAGAAAAAAGGATTCAAAAGAAAATAGCATACAAGGCCTTCCAATCAAAACCAACTGAAGCTTCAACCAGCAGAGCCTGACAAGAGATGGGAGAAAAGTACTGAACATTGACCAAGCATAAGAATAGAAGCATAGCACCCAAAAGTCCAGAATCAGAATGAACAAAATATGACAAGAGGAGCAACCCCCCCGACAAGGGGAATCGAATGAACAGAATATAATCGTGCTCACATGTAACCAATTCATGGTGAAGGGAAATGGTGTATTTTTCTTTGCTATTTCTTAGTTGTATCATCTTCAGACTATCCCCCTCCTTTAGAAGTCAGTGATGCTCGATAAGACCCTACTTTTTAGAAATTTCATTTGAAGTATAGTTTCTACTATAAAAGTGGATCAACCCATGTATTTTGGTATAGAAATTAACTGTGATGAAGATGAGATGCTTAATCATTCTTGGCCTCTGTGCTTTTGAGAATATATTAGATTTCTCACTTATATTAAAGGGAAACATATAGAAATAAAATGACATTGTTTCGTAACCTATTTATGTACACTAATCTAAAAACATAGAAGAAAATTGGTGTGGGTAATGACATATCACAATGTATACTAAAAATAGCTAAGCCTAATCAAACCTAATTTCATGTATATACCATAACCATGAATAATTACACTTCATTAAAATTAGCTTCTAATTAGAACATGGGAATCAGGATGGCATACCGGGTCTAATATCAGGGAGGTTCCTTATCTCAAAACCATTCCAAAGATAATAAAATCTTAATTTGTACTTCGTTGGAAGTTGTTATGCATAAATCTTAGTGATTCTTGGCCTCATTAAAATCCATGTGTCTTAGAGGTGTGCTGGTTGCAACTAAAACATCAACTCAGTTGTAATGCCCACGATCAAATTTACATTATCCTATACTTCTTTAAGTCTTAGTCCCCTAAATTAATGGAAGTAATGAGATTTGATTATTTGGATACTTTTCTATCTTATGTTTATAACTATTGAAGTTGGTGCTGGCTACAATTCTTGAGTTATTTCTGACCTTATCTTGTTTGTCGTTTCCTCCTTGATATCAAAATCTACATTGATGGACAGTTTGTTAGTAAGAGTTAGACCACTAAAGAAAGTGGTGTTTAGATACCCATCACCAAACCCATGATTGCATCTCCACATTCTCATGAACTCTATTATTCCTCTCCCTCCATAACCAGTACAGGATGCACATTGCCAAACAATGATTCTCCTTGCTAGTGTAATTAAGCAAGTCAGTCATGGAATTAGGAATAACGAGTAAACCAGGAACTCTAGCTTCAACCCAAATCTTGCTTGAATAAGAGAATTTAAACATGTAATACATCGACATACATTTTTTCATTGTGAAACTGAAATCAATCCAAAATAAAGCAAGAATATAGCAAAATTAAGGGAGGGGCAAGAAAATCGTAGAGGTAGGAATATATCTTACAGAGACGGTTCTTCCTCTACTAGTGTGAATCAATACAGAGCAGTCGATTGTGATGATGATAATGGTTGGGGAAGAGAATCTATTTGTAATGTGGTTGTGACTAATCACCTGACGCCAATGTAGAAAATGTGGCTGAACTGGCTTCCTCGACACCGTCAAAGTAGACTCCTAGCTTCCTTGGTGCCGGGAATGTGGCACTTCGCTGGCTAGTAGTCAAAAGAGATCCTCCACGTTGTGATCAACGCGTCGCCACCAGTCAGTCGATGCGCTCGATCATCCAAGATGTTAGGGCGAGCGACGATCGACCAGGAGGCTATATCTCATCCACACGTTGTCAGTTTTGAAAGAATATCGATGAGGGATTGGGGAGATCAATCACCATAGTCACCACGATACTAGCTATTACGTATGTGGGAGCGCAAAGGAAAAGTGGGAGAAGTGAAATGAAAATTTCAGATAGATAATATATTACAGCTACTTCGCGCGCGTCATTTGGTTTGGCAATTTAAAATTGCCACTAATTAAATATAAGAATGCCTTTAATGTTAAGTCTTTTTTATAAACTCTATAATAGGTGGTTTAGTGGCATTTTAATTAAAAATTCCTGTACATTAGATAGATAGTGGTTTTTTTATTATAAATGCCACTAGAATAAATGCCACTAATGGGCAATTTTGCTGTAGTGACATATGTGTGTGTGTATACATACATATATATACATATTTTTATATATACTGTGAGGACCCACCATGCTAAACGAGATTACTCAAAATGCAAAACACGATCAGTCTCTAATTAACCACATAGAAGAAAAAGGGGGAAAAATTAAAACCGTTTGAACATTCTAAACATGTCCAAGAACATTTACATCAAATCCCAACATCTTGCTTGTATTCAAATATCATACTAAGTATCTTTTACAACTTCTCTGTGGCCTCAGCCTTTAACATATATATAAAGAAGAACATTATCCACAAATACCACCTATACAAACATTGGAATGCTACCAAATGCTCAAATTGAAACATTGTATACAAACTTTTCAGTTTGGACCTAAGAGTACAAGGATGACTCTAGAACACACTAGACATCTAAAAAACCTTCTCCAAGGTCCATCATCATATCTCATTGCTACCATGGCTATGCTGCTTCTACGATCGATCACCTAAAAGATGCAGTGACCTACGAGGTCAGACCCATGTCTCGATGAGAGATATACCTCTCAACAACATTTATTGGTTACAACAGGTAATGCATTCAAACAAGTTGAGCAGATAAAGTAGATAAAACAAATAGAGTGGATTATATAACATAAATACCTGGTATAAAACCTCTTGAGATAATTATAATCAGAGTCTTATTTGTAACATTGAAAGGTTAACATTATTCTCAAGAGATCAAGTGTAGTTAACATCATGGGTATAATTATCATCATGAGCCTAACTAGTATCATGAACTTAGCTAACAATATTAGCATGTCTAACAGAATAAGCATATCTAACTACATAGGCATGGCTAGTAGTTTAAGCATAGCTAATAACATGAGATAACTAACATTATAGACAGAACCAACAATATCAATATCTAACAACATAAGAATGACTACTTCTCTTATTACACTATACATCATCTATATGTGAATGAGAAAACAAGGGTTGTCATCCAATGTGAAGCATTGTGTATAACCCTAATTAGATATACTACACGACCATATTACGTCTTTTATTAAGCCCGAGGGAGTTTGAGGTGTACCACTAGAACTCCAACTGACCACTACTATGTCGAATTCAGTTATGTACAAGATCTAGGTGAGCCAAAATCCTAAGATCTCATCCTCCCCACTCAGTATGAATCTACCGCAGTGACACGTAAGGTCAAGCTACAAAACAACCTAGTCCACCGTTGGTATATAGGTCACAACATTAATGAACAACCTAGCCCCCCTTAAAAAGGTCACGCCACTAATGAAACTAGGGTATATAAAACCCTATCATCTGAGGTACAACCACATCTATCCTCAATCACATCATATATACTGAATCATATCATCTGAGATATGGCCTCGATCATTCTTTTTCCAAGGTATGACCACAACCATCCTTGTGAATATGTATATACTCAACAATATATGGCTCTGAGCTTCCATTAGGGGAATACCTGTTTCACCATCCAACAAATCCTGACACTGGAATGGATCTATGACACAGGGCACTACATGATTAGGGTTTCACTTGATTAGTTAATGCCAATTGGGTGAATTAAGGTTGAATCAAACGAATGGACATACAAAACCTAATTTAATTCTAACAAGCATTAATATATAGGAATTTCAGAAGATATAAAACATATGAGACATAAACCTCATTTCAACATCACATGGTACCGTTTCATTGCCATTCATGAGATTACAGTTGTCACCACACCATCACAAGATACCAATCCTTGTCACATAATGAGAGGATCACACCTCCATTAGGGATCAACCATGCCCAAAGGTCATTAAGATCATCACATCATCATTCCTTAGAAGAACATCATTATACTTCCATGCCTTACCAAAGGTTCATCAATCCATCACCATACATGTGATACACATGTTTAGCATAACATTGCATTAAGAAACTTATGATGTTCATACAATGACATGTTAGGGTTACAACAACATTAAAATATTATTCCATCATCATCATGATAATTACACAAGGACGCTAAGTATGACTAACCATAATCACCCATTTATATTAGGGTTAGCTGTAGCAAGATAAGCTGGATTAGTGTTACACATCAACTCATTATGGTGATTATTAATTTACATTCATACGAGGGAAAATATAAAACTAAAAAGTTATGGGTATAGAACCATCCATTCTACATCATAAGACCAAATCATCAAACCATGGGCTTCACCTAAGACCGTCGAGTGTTGGAACATCAAACCAAACCATTGAAAGTTAGATAAGAAAAACCATAGGATGCAAAACAAGTGAAACCTTGAACCATACATCTAGTGTAACCCTCGAGTTATGACCAAGAATAGTCATCTTCATGACCTAGTAAAGCCATTGGTTGTGGACCACATGACCACCATCGGTTGTGGTGTCCAGAACCACCATCAATTGTCACACTCAATGTCACCATCAGTTGTGACCATCAACCAAGGAGTTAGAAAAGCCATCGAGTGTTGAACTTGAATGACCATTGATTGATGATTCAGTGAGACCATCGAGTATGGGACTCAGTGAGGCCATCAGTTGTGGTCAATGTGGAAAATTGATCCAAAAACCAAGTGAAACCATCATTTGAAGGGGAAGGAAAACCATCAAAGGAAACCACTTCATGTAAGCATAAGAAACCATTGTTTGAGGGGGAATCTTTGAAAAACCAATAGAGGGGGGGGGGGGTGAATAGGGTTTTATGAATATTTTATAAATAATTCAACCAAAGCAAACAACCAAAAAAATATTGGACAAGGGGACAAGGATTTAGAGTGGTTCCAACCTTAGCAAATACTAAGGCAGTCAATCCACTACCCGGTTGCTTACCCAATCGGGATTTTGAAAGTATTAAATTTTATTACCTCGCAAGGATATTACATAAAATTACAATACTTTCACCAAACCCTTCGGACAACCTTCACCTAGAAGTAGTCTCACCAACCTCAAAGCAGCCTTCCTTGAAGTAACCTCAAGCTCCCCCTTGAAGTAGCCTTCCTCTTGAAGTAGCTTCCCATTGAGACAACCTTCTTGAAGTAGTCCAAAGTCCACCTTCTCCACCGAGAAGACCCTTCTCCACCTGAGAAGTCAAACCCTCTCCAATCCACATCCTCCAACCCTAGGAGTGGCAAGGAGAGTACAAAATATATAAAAGAACGAGAAGGAAAAATAGAAATTACAATACCGTTGTAGCACAAGGCTTGATTTCCTATATCAAGCGTTTTGATCTCCTAACCAATGTATATGAAAGTGTAAGTGTTGTGGGTAGGAGATGCTAGCCTATAGGACACGAAATTGGAGCAATGGGAATGAATAGCCAATGTTGGAATTGCTCTATTGCTCACAAGAATGATTAGCCAATTGCAAGTATATGCTCAAGTGTTGCACAAGTGTGTGTGATGGTGTCCTAAGGCTTATCCTATTTATAGGAATGACCTATGGATGCTTAAGGACGTTCTAGACACTTTCTAGGGGGTTCTAAGTGCTCAACTAGTCATTAGGTATCCATTAGTTGCACTAACAATGGCTAGTTAATTAATCCTAAAAAGTGCAGACAAAGACATTCTCGATCGAGGAATTGTCGACCGAGATCCCAGTCGGTCAAAGTTTTATCGACCGAGGGACTGTCTGGAGTCAAGTGTATATAACGTTCTGATCAAACTCCCAACTACTTTGTCTGCTGTGTCTAAAGGCTACCTGGGTCATTCTCGGTCGAAGTTTTTTTCGACTGAGAGTGTCTTGGTCGAGAAGTTTGTCGACTGAGATTGACCATGGTTCAATGTTTTAAACTAAGTACTGAGTGTGTGTATGAGTGTGCAATTATGACACTATTGTAGGGGATGACCTATCTAAGTGTTGTGATTTGTTAGGGAAGATCTAACGCTTGATTTACATGATGTCTAAGTACTTGTACATTATATATCTTGTACAAGATTTTACATTTGATTACAATCATGAAATTAACACATTGTGTGCATTTAGATCTTCCAAAGTTGTGTCATCCACCTAGTTCCTGCAACACTCAAGTATCACGTTATATCCACAAGAATGAAATGTTTGTCATCATCAAAACAAAGGGATTATAATAATGTCCAATTTATCCAACGATCTCCCCCTTTTTTAAGATGACAAACATTTCCTAAATACAAAATAAGGAAATATAAATCATATGAGTTTCATACCTGGATCTTACCTTTTGTATCCATTCTCTTGTTTTGCAAATGTGTACTGGCCCGAGTTTAATGAAACTCATTTTACTTCATGTTTTCGGTTTATATTATTTCTCCCCCTTTGTCATTTCAAAAAGATATCCAAGAAAATCATTTTGTATGACTTTTATTTCTCCCCCTTAATTTCATAATTAGATGCTCCCCCTTAATAATATATTTAGTTTGAAAAACCAAGGGGTGCAAACTAAGTAAAATGAAACAATTTATTGTCTAATTTAGCCGCAATTTATTTCTCAATTATTTGCTAAGGATGTATCCTATAAGCTTAGAGTACATGAATGTATCTCTAAACAAATACACAGGATGTTATGCCCAGATTTGTTTAGAGAATTCCATTAAGAACCATATGTATGTCATTATTCATGAATATTGTAGATTTCTTTGTTTTTATAACCAAGACTACTTTTAAGGATACTAAGGTCATAACAAGCTTCAAATGATGTTTACAAAGTTTTGTAAGCTTCTTAATCTTATAATCAAGATAGTTTGTGTGAGCTCCCCCTTAATCTTATAGTCAATATAATTTAAGGATTCTAAGGTCACAATCAATATTAGATCATAATAGGTTGACCTTTTATGAGAGTTATGCACTGAAATTATGTTTTCAATATGATAAACACATTTTGAATCAAGATACTAAGATTAAGCGCAATAGAATGATGTACAAATAAGAATTTTGTCAAGCTTATTTTAGGTCGACCTTGACTTCGACCATAGCACCCCTTAGTCAAGCTTGATTTCAACCAAGAGGCAATTTCTGCAGATTTTCAATTTGAACACTTATATGTGAAGTATAATTTCTGCAGATTTTCAATTTAAAATGCATTTGTGCCATGAAGTTTTACTATTTATGCAAAATGGCATCTTCACATGAGCTGATCCACAATGATCAAAAACAATATCCATTCATGGTTTGTATATGTGGATCAAGGATTATTGTAGACAAACCAATGAAAACATAATGAATATGACACAATATATATGATAGAACAGTAGAAGTATATCCACAATACAATGATCATGACAATTTAAATTTTAATACACATGGTTCCTACATAGATAGACCAAAGAATACTTAGGAAAAACCATGTGGATTATGATAAAATAGTAATTTCCTTGATTTAAAACAACATGATTCATAATTTTCAGTTTTAAGCCAAACCATGTAGAGGATAAACCAAAATAATCTCATTCATGTTCATAAGTTTTCAATTTTAAGACAAACCATGTAAATGAACATGCTTAATAAACTTTTTCAATCAATAAATAAGGTTTGCTCAAAATCAGTCCTCATATAACACTTTTGCAATATGTTTATATTTATAATGTTATACCTTAATTCATGATGCAAAAAGATCAATATGTATTTGTTTCAAAGATGGTCTCCAAGATTTATTCTTGATTTGCATATTAAATCAATCATTAATAACAAAATAATAGCAAACTAGATTAATTGAAAATAGGTTCAGCAGAACTTGATTCGGTCGAACTGTTTGTCGACCGAATTTATCTCGGTCGACATTTTTCTCGACCAAGAATGCTGCTGTTTGTACATGTTTTATCAGATTTGTTGCAAACTTGAAAACAATAACCTGCTCGGTCGACTATTTCTCGACCGACAATGTTCTCAGTCGAACAGTTTCTCGACCGAGAATGTTTCTGTACTATTTTTCAGTAATTGTTTACAAGTAAATCATAGGTCATTTTCAATTCAATTATGCAATTTGAAAAAACTCAGTTGAGATGAGACATTTAAATATCAAAGTAACATTTAGGTTAAATCTCAACTAATCATATACAATTTGCTAGAATCTAAACTAAAACAAGTTAGTTGAAGATGTATATTTAGAGATTTTAATTTCTTGGATTAACTTGGTGTACTATTATGTTAAGTTGAGATAGACATAGAGATATACAACTTAGAATCTTTGGTCATATCTCAACTTAATTTATTCATTTAGTTTGGGGGTTTTGGAACCCATACTAACTCGACATCCTTTTTCTTGTAGGGACATGAGAAATAATAATGTCCAAGACGCAAACAATAATGACAACATATGGTCTAGGTTGTTCTTGGGTACATATGTATATTTGCCTTTAGGTACATACATAGATTGCTTGTATCTTTCTCCAACTAGGTTTTTGATAAGATTTTCCTTTAGGATTATAACCTAGTCCTCTCCTTCCAATTTGATGATAAGAATTATATAAATTTTTTATTAAGGGTATCATTGTTACTCAAACTACTAACTTTTCATTGCAGCTTAACAATCTCATCCATTCTCTTACTGATGTCTAACTTTGCTTGATCTAGATTAGATACCAAGGAATATATTTCTTTAAAAATAATATCATAATCTAGATGTGTACACAAAATAAGATGTTTTTGAAGATCATTTAACTTTGCAAGTAATCCAACCTTTTCTTGAGATAGAAGATCGTAATTTGTTTCTAGAGTAAAAATCTTCACATTACAATCATTTAGAGATGATTTCAAAGTATGATTTTCAGAAATAACACTATCCTTTTCAAATCCAAGATCATTTAATTTTGCATACAAATCTTCATTTTCAGATGTGATAGCAAGAAGTTTAGCATGTAACTCATCATTTGCTTTATTAGATTTCTTTAATTTCTTCTTGCACTCAATATACTTATTATGTGTTTCTTCAAGACTAGCAATTAGCTCTTCTTTTGATAAATCAAGAAGGCTTACCTCTTCTTCTTCTTCATTGGTTGTAGCAATGAGGCAATTTTTGTGCCCTCTTTCTTCTTTTCTCTCCATGGGAAACCAAGTGTTGTGTGGCTTGTTCCTAAGCACCAACTGCAATTTGTTGAAGATTGGTCCATACTTTTCTTTTTCTTGTGGTTGTAGACACCATCACCCTTCATTCTTCAAGACTCGATTAGAGCTCCTTGAAGCCTGCTCTGATACCAATGAGTATTGAAGTTTAGGTTTAGTGGATAGGAGATGCTAGCCTATAGGACATGAAATTGGAGCAATGTGAATGAATAGCCAATGTTGGAATTGCTCTATTGCTCACAAGAATGATTAGCCAATTGCAAGTATATGTTCAAGTGTTGCATAAGTGTGTGTGAGGGTGTCCTAAGGCTTGTCCTATTTATAGGAATGGCCTATGGATGCTTAAGGACGTTCAAGACATTTTCTAGGGGGTTCTAAGTGCTCAACTAGCCGTTAGGTATCCATTAGTTGCACTAACAATGGCTAGTTAATTAATCCTAAAAAGTGCAGACAGAGACATTCTCGGTCAAGGAATTTTCGACCGAGATCCCAGTCGGTCGAAGTTTTGTCGACCGAGGGACTGTCTGGAGTCAAGTGTATATAACGTTCTGATCCAACTCCCAACTACTTTGTCTGCTGTGTCTAACGACTACCTGGGTCATTCTCGGTCGAAGTTTTTTTCGACCGAGAGTGTCTCGGTCGAGAAGTTTGTCGACTGAGATTGACCCTAGTTCAATGTTTTAAACTAAGTACTGAGTGTGTGTATGAGTGTGCAGTTATGACACTATTGTAGGGGATGACCTATCTAAGTGTTGTGATTTGTTAGGGAAGATCTAACACTTGATTTACATGATGTCTAAGTACTTGTACATTATATATCTTGTATAAGATTTTACATTTGATTACAATCATGAAATTAACACATTGTGTGCATTTAGATCTTCTAAAGTTGTGTCATCCATCTAGTTCCTGCAACACTCAAGTAGCACATTAGATCCACAAGAATGAAATGTTTGTTATCATCAAAATAAAGGGATTATAATAATGTCCAATTTAGCCAACAAGCTTGACCATTGTTTGTGAGGGGGAGCATGTTCATCGGTTGTGTGAACAAGAGAGAACCCAAAACATTGACTAAATGAAGGCCATCGGTTGGCACAAGAAGGTTAAGAAAAAGAACACCAAGAACCAAACCATTAGTTTGCAAAATAAGGAAGGAAATCAACTCAAAACTCTAGATAAGAACCATCATTTGAGTCTACTTAAGGGGCATAAAAACCATCAGTTGGTTGAGGGTAACATGACCATCATCCTCAAGAACAAGATGGATCTCCAAAACATCACTTAGTTATAAGACATCATTTGGTGCAAAAAGTCAAACCATCGAGTTCCATCCAAGAGAAGAAATCAACTCAAAACTCTAAAGCAAAACCATCGTCTAAAACCACTTGAAGAGAACATTAAAGCCACTCACTTTGGAGGACCATAGACATCGGTTCTAGGTACTAAAAGAAGGCTCAAAACAGAACCAATGTACCCACCATTGGTTGTTACAAGGGCCAAACCATGAGATCATAAGACCAAGAAGAAAACAATCCATAACACATGAGAGAAACCATTGTTTGTAAACCCCAAGAGTACCATCAGTTCATGGTTATGCAAGGTCTAGAGATTCCTATACTAAGGAAGGGTCATGAACAAGCTTTAGGGTTCATTCAAGAAAATAAACTACTCAAGAACCATCACATAAGCTCAAACCCTAGGAAAGGATACCATCTTTTTACTTAAAACTATGTTTTAGAGCAAGATCTAGTACATGCAAGCTAGGAGTAAACAATAAACATGGATAAAGTTATATGAATCATGTATAAGATGAAGACGAAGCTCTTAACAAAAAGGTATATTGATAAAAAGAGGAATAAACCCTAGCTTGAGCACTCCACTCGGCCAATCTAGCTCCTTCTCCAACGAGGAAACAAACCCTAGATCTAGGAAGCAAGAAAGAGGTGTTCTTCAAGATCTAGCACAAGTTCTACCATGAAACACCATGGGTTCGACCAAGAAGAAGAGAGGAGAAGGTAGGAAAGGAAAACGAAGAAAAGAAGGGATAGCTTACTTGCTTAGGTCAAGAACAAGCTAAGGAAGCTCCACAATCTTGAAGAGAGTGTAGATCTGAACCCTAGGTGCACATGCAAGCAGATCATCTAAGCGTCTTCTACCTTGGGATCCTTCTCCACCATGGAACAAGAGAGAAGAGATACAATAATCAAGAAAGATGAAGAGGGCGGTGTAGGTGTGTAAGGAACTCATTTGAAAGCAAAGAGGGAGGTATACAAGGCTATGGGTGAGAGAGAGAAGATGTATAGCCATGTTTGCCATGTATCCATGGTCAAAATCATCACTTTCATGTAAACCAGCAGGTTCATCAGTTGTAGGAGTTAGGAGGACAATCACATATTGACTCCCAGGCTATCCATAGACCTCCCACATAGGTAAACCATCGGATCATGACCCCTTGGTCACAAGGGTGAAAACCCTAGCTCCACCATCAGTTTACACCTCTACTTGGTGAACCATCGATCCAAGGATATCCACGAGGAGAAATCATCAACCCTCACATCTCTAGGAACCACCATCAGATCCCAAAATACCAGGATAGCCATCTGATCCCAACTCATAAGGTGAACCATCAATTTCTATCACCCAAGATAGTCCATCTATGAGGGGAAACCCTAAGTTCAACCCTAGGTGGATGTCACCACTAAATTAAGGTGTAACAAGGCGACCCAAGGTACAACTAACTCAAGAATGATAATAAAATATGTGAGGAACAAAAATCATGTGACAAGTTGCAAGAACAACCCTAGGTATGGGTAAATTGCATAAAATCCCTTAAAAGCACAACAATTGCATAACTTGCTCAAATAGTGTCCAAACTGGACCAAACTTGAAAACTTAAGTTTGTCACATGATATCAAAGAAAATATTAGGGTTAGACTAAATTTGTAAGCAACCAATTAAGCTAAGAAAGTATGTTCAATCAAAAAGCAAGGTTAGGAGTCACACACACACACACACACACACACACACACACACATATATATATATATATACATATATATATATATATATATATATATATATATATGTGTGTGTGTGTGTGTGTGTATGTGTGTGTGTGTGTGTGTGGCTGTGTCTATATATATGTATATATATATATATATATATATATATATATATATATATATATACTCATATGTATATTGTATATACCTACATATACATAGATACACACATATATATGCATATATATACATGTATATATACTTATATATATGTATATGTGGATATATATATATATATAAATATATAAATATTATATATACATATATATAAATATATATATATATATTTGTATATATATGTATATATTATATATATATTTTTATATATATCAAAGTCATGGAGTATTGGGACTATAAGTTTAGGGTTGAGTAAGGGAAGTTAGTTGGATCACAATGCTTTCAAGTTCTCACTGATATAATGAAATAAGGTACTTGCATTTTAGTCATACAATGTAATTAGAATCAACAAGGCCTAGTTTTCTTGTTAGTACATTGACTATATTAGAATTAAGTATTCTTGAGTTGACCATCTTGGCTGAGATAAAGCATAGTGTTACATGCCTCTGTCCCGTGTACTTGACGTACACAACCTTTGACAAATTTCCTTTTACCAACTTTTTAGCAAATGTGGTACCCTCTTACATTGAAGGTAGTTTTGTTTTTGTTTATGAGATATTATAAATGGTTGGTTACACCAACTTCGTGGGTTGAATTTTCCTAATGGGCACAACCATATGGGTTTAGGCCAACACACTTGATAAGAAATGAAACAAATGATAATATTGATCTCAAAAGGGAATATAGTTATAATTGCTATATTTCTCTGGTAGGGAAACATGTATGACTTGCAGACACACAATGAGGCCACCTGAGGTCGTGGCCTCACTGACGTCCGTCTGCATCTACTAATTAGAAGCCACATATTCTCTCTTGGCCTTTCCGCTCTGATGGCTTGATAAGATACAACAGTTGCACAACCGTGAATTGCGCACGGACAACGCCGCTTAACCAGAAATCTTTGGACTATTAAGTGAATAAATTGGCATGGAGAACAATTTTTATTGAAAATAGAGAGAGGGAATAATTAGAATAGAGAGATGAGAAAGTTAAGATGGTTGAGGAGGAAATCAAAGAGATGATTAAAAGATAGAAAGAACAGTAGCAATGATAAGGGATGGATGGAGTCATGGAAGAGATATATTGTTGGATATGAGAACAAAGACATAAACATATTGAGGAAAGAAATTTAATGCAGAAGTTAGACAGTCTCCTTCCCTAATAAAGTATTAAAGAAAACACTTTACTTTTTTATTATGAGTAGTAATAGGTATGAAAAATGAATGGAAATTCCTTTTAACTCTATTATTTATATCAAAATTTCTTTTTTAACACATAGTGCCTTATTCTTTGTGAACATCATGAAATACATAGCAATAGGAAAACTTACCTAGATTCAATTTAACTTTTTTCCAATCTGTATGTACATCATCCAATATTTTCTAAGCAAGATGACCTAATATTCAATAAAATGAAAAGTTTTTGAGTTTCTTTTACAACTACATAATCGTGTAACATGATGTCAATCAAAACCAGCAAAAAAATCCCCACACATGAGAATTACGAAGAAAGTAAATCCAACCTTACATTCTCAAAAGCAAGGAAATTTGTGGTTAAGAGATGGTATTGGTCATTCTAAACATGATTATTTTTCTTGTTAATTTTAAGCCATCTAATTTCTTAAGAACAATTAATTTATGTCACATTTAATACCATATATATACTTGTAATGTTTTATAAATTGAAAAAGGACATATTGTATTAGAATAATACATGAAAATGCAATTATAATGAAATAGAAGATAGACGGACAACAAATTACGCCAAGAGGTACATGGAAAATATTGATTCTAGGTAAGGCCGATTGAGTACAAAGACTATTTTGAAATAGTCTTTACATAAGAACCACACATAGAACAAACAAAATCACATTAGACATCCACTTATTCCAACTTGAAAGAGTAACATTTATCTTCATCAGTCATCAATAACTGGCTAATAATGACGAGTCACCAGATTTTGTCTGATACCTATATTTTTTTCATTGGAAGTATTCTCTAAGAATCAAGTGATTATTATTGCTTCAATCCACTACCTATGATATTTCTAGTTGCATTTCCTAGAGGTAAAATATGTACATGTCTACGTATGAACCCAATAACATAATGGTAGGGTATAAAGTTCATATTCCTCCCTTTGATCATCATGTTGGCTAGGTGTAATCATTTCTCCTGATCATCGCCAACTAGGCTAGTAGTTTTGATGGGGATATTGCGGGAGACTAATATTTCTACATCCGATTCTACAACATATCACATATCACCACGTACATTTTTGATTCCGTTGAGGATGTTAAAGTCTAGTTTGGAACCTCATCATATTTGACACCACCATAGCGGTTTTACATACAACTGATCTTCCCTTCTACCTTGTAGTTTGAAGAAGTGACATATCTGACATGGATTCACTTGCTTTTAGTATTGAAAACCCTTTATGGTTGGTTGTAGACTTGATGCTTTTTAAATGCAAAAACATTGGTGTTGCATGCAAATCAATAGTTCATATCTCTATTAAGGATTTTATTCAGTCATCATCTATTATGGTAGCATGTGGTATTAACATGAACATTTATTATAGTTGGATCAAGGGTCTTCTTGTCCACACACAAGAAAGTTCAGATTCTCCCATCCTCATTGTTCTACTTTCTCACATCCTCAATTCTATAAGTATGTACATTCAATTATTAGCACAACCTAATGTGGGTAGATCGAGGATCAATCGAGTGAAATTTCGTGGACAAAATATCTATAAGGTGGGTAGAATTAACATTCTAATTTCTAGGGGTTTTATCAACTAATGGAATCTACTTGGATTAGTAGACCTTATTTTCACTAAAACCCTAGATATGCAAAATCATGAGGAATATCAAGACTCAGAGTTGCAAAGAGTGACAAAAGGATGGTCATTATGAAAGGATCTACCAAGGATGATGACCTAGAACTAGTATGGAGTGTTTGAGGAGTGACGAGTAAATATGAAGATCATGTCATCTAATACATGTGGAATTATGTAACTAGATGCTTATTCATATAGTTGAGTAGTCAATTCAATTTTTGGTACATACATGTTAGAAGAAACTTCCTTATTATCCATTGATAGGTTATACAACATATCAACAAATAATTGGAGGTGTTTTGGCATTTGATAGTAATTACATAATTATAGTAGAGATCTTGGAAGTAATGAGAATCGTGGAGCTACATGGCTAATATCTTAGATGAGAGTGTTGATCACATTATCTTGATATTGATACGATAACTATCTAAGAAGCTGATAATAGGAGGAGCCAAGGTGGTGGAAGGCTTCTACCTATACTTTTTGGAAGTTGGTACATACATCTACATATACTCATTCCCAGAGTTTAGAAATTTGTGACACGATATCCTGTACACGAGGGTCCTAATTCTTTAGGACTTACAACTACCAGTATCCCAATACCTATGGAATGTGGACATGATCTGATATGATACCTTATATACTTCGATGTCAGGGGGCGGCTGCATCTAGGATATCATAGTTTGATGCTTTTCCTTGTAACATCGATGGAGTGCTTAGCCATGGTGATGACAACAGAAGATCTAAAATCCAATCTTAACCCCTACAAAGACCTAACTAAGAGATGATTGGGGTTTAAGAAGATTGGACTTAGTGAGAAGTTTCATCACTCCTACGACCTGGTAATAGGATAAAGATTCCAGTTTCATCTGCAGCAGACCTGGACAGAGAGACAATGACTACCAGATCACAGTCCAGGGAGGACTCGAGGACGTCAAAGTTGTTGTTAATTTTGAATTAAGTCATTACATGCAACATCGATAGGTGCAATTGAGTTAACAATTTAGGCCGATCCAAACAAGAAAGTGTAGAATAAACCAATGCAGGAGAATAAAAGTAAATAAAGTTAGGATCAAACTAGGCCATTCATTGAGAAAGGAACATGATATACTTAACAAAATCAGCATCTTGCAACCCTTCTGGATAGGCGCCGTTCTCGCAGTCGACCTGGTACGAACTTGGAGAAGAGATGTCACACTTGTGTTGACGACGAACATTACAGATGACATGAACCACCGTCTGACAGGTTGTGCCTCGGAAGGAAGGATGGACAAACTTTCTACATCTAAGAGAGGATCTCCACGTAGCACCACGGAAGCGATGACTGTAGAGAGACTTTGGCTTTAGGGTTTGCAAACACACACTCGAATGACTGACGGTTGTGTGTTCGAAAGATGTATTTAACCATAATGACTGGAGGCCTATTTATAGCCTTAGACGCCCCAGTAATCTTATTCCTGTTAAGACGCGACCACTCAGTTGCTCTTGTACACATTGCGGAAAATTCCACAAAAGAGACACTTTCCAGTTAGGATTACTAAATCTGAATAGGAAAGAAACATTTAATTAAATTAATAATTAATTACATAGTTGTATCCTAGTGTAAAAAGAAGTCGGAAGACGGAAGACATTCTCCACAATCCACAATCCACAAGCTACAAGCTCGAGCCAGTGCCCGACCCGACCTGACCAGGTGAGGCGAGGCATGGCGTGGCTTACGCGCACGTGTGTGTGTGTTGTGGTAGCCATACCCACCAAGGAGGTGAGCATACCCTCCTCCTAGGACTCCTTGGACACTAGTGCCCCATGTGATCCTACATATATGAACTACAAAAGTTCTAGGAGTGAGCAATATGGGATAAAACTTCTTTACCATTTGTACTAGAGACAAAACTACTTTTCTCACATGTACTAGATGCACTACATTGGGCTTAACCCATGCTATATACATGTCTATAGCAGCCATATATCTAACAATCCCCCACAAAGTCCAATGTGTAGTGTGCTCTACCATTTAGTCCTCGATATTGTGTTTTCATCAGATACATTTTGGTTTGAATCTACCTGAGTTATCTAAATGTGACCTCTGCAGGAACTAGGTGAACAAAAGTCTTGAACCTGAACCTTGGGTACAAGAGTATAGGTTGGTAACAACACAATAAAGACATGGTAGAAAAGAAAACAATGCATTAAGACCATGCATTCAAAATTTTATGTCATGATTAATAATAGAGAACAACCCAATTCTCTTATTGCACCATCCTACACAATATCAATCATTTAGTTGGACTCTCCAAGGATATATTGCTAACATCCTATCCTAAGACTTGACACCATTCAAAGACTAATCTCTTACTAACTTGCAGTCATGATACTAACAGGTTTCCTAGGGGATAGACACACAGATGCATGAAGCATCAAAGTAAATACATAATGTCATCCAATTCACCCTACAACTTGTTATTACCACATTGAACCCAATTTGTGGGATCTCTACTCTATTGGGTTGGGTTTCTACTACCTGGGAATAATGAGGGGTTTCAGTCCCATCCCCAACCTGGATTTTTCCACTAAAGCTAGGGTAAGATCTTTAGTTAAAGGATCAGCTGTATTTTCTTTGGTACCGACGTAGTCCACAACCACGATCCCATTAGACACTAACTCCCTTACAGACTTGAGTCTAACTTGGATGTATCTATGCTATTTTTGATTATACATGTGAATCTTTATCTTGGTAATAGTTGTAGTGCTGTCACAGTGAATTGAAATTGCAGGAAGTAGCTTATTTACCATAGGTAAACTAGGACATAAGTCCATGTAGACATTCATCTTCCAATCCAATTTCATCTAAAGCACACAACTCTGCCTCAAAAGTAGACTGAGACAATATGGTCTGATTCCTAGACCTCCAGGAAACAGCTCCTCCTCCCAACATGACATATCCTGAGACACCATTACTCCCAGAGTTGACGGCAATCCGGCTTGCATCACTATATCCTTCGACTACAGAAGGATGTTTGCCAAAATGTAGCCCAAGCGAACAAGTTCCTTTGATATTCCTCAAAACTCTGTCAAGAGCTTCCAAATGGATCTTGTCGGGACAACTGGTGTATCTACTTAACTTACTCATGACAAATGCAATGTTTGGACGTGTGCAGTTCATAAGATACATCAAACTTCTGATAATTTGAGAGTATCGTAATTGAGACACTGGAACTCCAGTCTCATTCTTGAAATAGGCTTTAGATGAATCATATGGAGTCTTAACAGGTTTATGTGATATGTACTCAAACCTCTCCAGTATCTTCTCAACATAGTGAGACGGAGAGAAAGTTATACCATCAATAGACCTTATGATTTTAAGCCCTAAAATCACATCAGTGACACCCATATCTTTCATCTCAAACTTGCTACACAAGAAAGTCTTTGTCTCATTTAATACTTTCATATTAGAACCAAAAAGTAGGATACCATAGACATATAAGCATAATAAAATGAATCCATCATTGACGGTTTTATAGTAGAAACATTTATCAAATTCATTAGAAACAAAGTCAAATGATGATATCACAGAAATAAACTTCTCATGCCATTGCTTAGGGGCTTGTTTCAAGTCATATAAAGACTTAACAAGTTTACACACTTTAGACTCATTCCCACGACCCACAAATCCCTCAGGTTGTTCTATATATATCTCTTCCTGAAGATCACCATGTAAGAATGCGGTCTTCACATCCATCTGATGGATACAAAGATTATAAATGGAATCCAATGCTATAAGCACTCATACCGTGGTCATATGGGAAATAGGAGAATAGGTATCAAAATAATATATTCCTTCCCTCTATGTGTAACCCTTAGCAGCTAACCTAGCCTTATACTTATTGATTTTCCCTTCTGCATTAAGTTTCTTCTTAAAGATCCATTTACAACCTACTACAAAACAACCAGAAGGCAAATCCATCAATTCCCAAGTTCCATTTGAGAGAATTGATTGGATTTTATCATTAACAATTTCTTTCCAAAACTTAGTTTCTGGAGAACTCATAGCTTGTTTGAAAGTTACAGGATCATCCTCAATATTGTAAGTGAGAAACTCACTTCCAAAGTCCTTGTATGTCCTAGACCGTTTACTTCTCCTCAGTTCAACTATTTCTTCAGAATCATCAGATTTAGAAATAGCTTGTTCTGAGTCGCCCCCCACATTTGTCATCCTTTCCACATGCTCGAGAATGGAATCTGTGGTGAATGAATCCTCTTGAGATACTTCATTGGGCACACCAGATTTCATAAGAAACCCATCATCAAAAAATGTAACATCACGTAATTCCACAATTGTATTGACCTCAATGACTGAGATATCAAATTTTACAATCAAGAATATGTAGGCATAACTTGTCTCTACATACCCCAAGAATATAACATCAACCATTTTCGGTCCCAATTTCTTCCTTTTGTGTTTAGGGGCAAGTGCCTTAGCAAGGCACCCCCACACTCGAAGGTATTTGAGACTCGGTTTTCTTCCTCTCCATAACTCAAATGGGCTACTCTCTACATGTTTGTGGGGAACTCTATTCAGAATATGGCAAGCCATATTCAAAGCTTCCCCCCACATAAAGTTGGGTAGACCTGAGGTTTGGAGTAAAGAATTTACCATATCTATGAGGGTTCAGTTTTTACGTTCAACTATCCCGTTAGATTGTGGTGAACACAGAGCAGTAACCTCATAAACTATACCATGTAATTGGAAAAATTCTAAAAACAAATTCGAGGTATACTCTCCTCCCCTATTAGACCTTAATCGTTTAAGTACTTTGCCAGTTTGAGTTTCAGCTTCTTTCTTATAAATTTCAAATTTATCGAATGCCTCATCTTTACGTCTAAACAAAAAGACATGACAATATCTACTAGCATCGTCAATAAAAGTTACAAAATAACATTTTTGATCCCTTGTAGTAATACCATTAAATTCACAGATATCCGGATGTACTAAATCCAATATTTCTGAATTCCTATTCACAAAATAAATGGTTTCCTAGGTAATTTAGCTTGCACACATATTTCACATTTATTATTACTAATTTCAGATTTAGGGATGAAATTCAGATTCATCATGTGTTTCATTGAGCCAACATTCACATGTTCCAAATGTGCATGCCAAACATCAGATGATACAAGATTCAAGCATAAAGAACTATTGTCATTCAAATTTAAAATGGAATTTGAAACAAGTTCTACAAAAATCTTAAACATGTTCTCTATATCACAAAGATACTCCTTTCCAAAAAATAACGAATCTCGAAGGCGAGTAATAATAGTTTTATTACATTTACAATCTATTCTAAAACCATCTCTAACTAAAATTGCACCACTAATAATATTGCGTCGTATTGATGGAACATGTATGACTATATGAAGCGTCATAAGCTTTCCCAAAGGAAACTTCAAGTCCACCTGTCCTTCGCCTTTGACTTCTACAACGCTGGAATCGCCCAAAGTCACAGATCGACCTTTACAGGTATGATAAGACACAAACATGGACTTGTCAGTATACACATGCACATTAGCTTTAGTGTCTATAATCCAATATAGTGGTTAAAAAATAGAAAGAACTTCATGTTTTATAGATATATACCCATCATTGAGGTTCAAAGATGCAGTCATCATGTTGACCACAACCTCCTCAGTTGCAGATGTGGCAACTTTTTTAGCCTTCTTTGAAGGACAATCCTTGTTCCTGTGGCCAACCTGTCCACAAGTCCAATAAGGTTTGTTCTTCGGTTTCTTCAGGATCTTGACCTTAGGTTTAAGTGAATTCTTAGATTTCTTATCCTTATTCTTAGTAGTAGTAAAATTAATAGTCACATTAACATCAGTTGGTACTTTGATAGTCTTCTCTTTCAGATGCTCTTCCTGAATGTTGATATCCATCATGAGATCATTAATTGACATGTCTCCTTTGCGGTGCTTAAGAGTCATGCCAAACGACTCCCAAAATTTTGGGAATTTCTCAATGATAGACATAGCAATAAATTTTCCAGGAAGTGTCATGCTCGCATCAACGATCTCTTGCACTAATAGTTGAAAATCGTATGTTTGATCAGAAATAGATTTACCCTCAGACATATATATGAAACTTAAGAAATTTCAAAATACAATATTTTTCAGTTCCCTGATTCTCAGTATTATTTCTTTTCTAATGCTTTCCACAGAACCTTAGATGTAACAGGCGGCTTAGAGTATGAGTCATACAATTTATTATTTAATGCAAATAAAATCAAACCTCGACACGTCTTGTCACCCTTCTTCCAGGTTGCAATTATATTAGTATTATCAGGAACAATTTCATCTACTCTGGGATTGTCTTCTTCTAAATATTGATCATACCCTATCATGTTAAGTCAGATTTGCATCCTACTTTGCCAACGAGCAAAATAAGTTCCAGTAATTTTTTCAAGCATACTAGACATGTCAATTTTCATGCCAGAACCAGCCATAGTTAACTAACGACTGATAATGATTTTTTTAAGATTGTTGTTATTTTTGAATTAAGTCGTTACATACAATAATGACAGGTGCAATTAAGTAAATAATTTAGGCCGATCCAGATAAGAAAACGTAGAATAAACCAATGCAGGAGAACAAAAGTAAAAGTAAAGATCAAACCAGGTTGTTCATTGAGAAACGAACGTGATATACTTAAAGAAATCAACGCCTTACAACCCTTATGGATAGACGTCGTTCTCCCAGTCGACCATGTACGAACCTGAAGAAGAGATGTCACACTCGTGTTGATGACGAACGTTGCAGATGAAGCAACGCACCACCAATGCAGCTCAGCAACCGCAGGAATCACCGCCTGACAGGTTGCGCCTCGAAAGGAAGGATAGACGAACTTGCTACGTCCATGAGAGGATCTCCACCTAGCATCACGGAAGCGACGGCTGCAGAGTGACTCCAGCTTTAGGGTTTGCAAACATGCACTCGAACGGCTGACGGTTGTGTGTTCAAAAGATGTGTTTAATCCTAATGATCGGATGCCTATTTATAGCCTTACACACACAATAATCATATTCCTATTAAGACGCGACCATTCGGTTGCTCTTGTACACATTGCGGAAAATTCCGCATCTGAATAGGAAAGAAACAACTAATTAAATGAATGATTAATTACGTAGTTGTATACTAGTGTAAACAGAATACGGAAGACATTATACAATCCACAATTTGTGCGTGCATGTGTTGTGGTCGCCATACCCAACATTTCCTCTTTCTAAGACCCCTTGGACACTAGTAGCCCATGTGACCCTAACATAAAACTTTTTTATTTTCTCAGATCTAGATGCACTTAACCCATCCTATACATGGATATGGATATAACAGCCATATATCTAACAAAAGCAAGGCCGATCTATGTGTGGGGGAGGTCCTTTCGATATAGGCAAGTTACGTGGAATCTTGGATGGCTGGAGAGAACTCCATCTGTTGGAGCGGCGCTAGGGGATGGCACTCTGTAAAACAGAGGAAACAGAGTACCCCTTCTCGACCAGAAGAACAGATGGTGTGATCGTGGAGGTATGAGGAGCGATGGTGTTGGGTCGATCTACTTATTGAGTCAAAAAAAAAGGGAATACGGTTTCAAGATCTGAGGTCCTGCCTCGTTGAAGCATTCACAAGCCGGCGGCGCTCGGTTTCAAGAAAGGGAGCAGTGTCGTGGCGCGTGATGGAGGGATCACGCTTGAGGGGAGCCGCCGGATCTTTGCCTAGTTCGCACCACAGGGTTAGCAGGAGGTGTTGAGCTTAACGGAGAGGAAGATTGGGTTCTAGTGTGCCCCTTACTGCTGGCTGGCCGACGGAGGCAGGCAGGCAGGCCTCCACTTCCGGTGTTATGTACGCCTAGGCACAGCGGACCGGCAGGAGCAAGGAGACATACGAGCCGTGGACTGGATCCTTCGGGTGAGGGGGTAAACGGGTTCCTTTTTTGGATCCGCGAGATCAAAAAGCAAAGGGTGACATGGGCTTCTAAAATTCGATGACCCCAAGATCAAATATGAACGACTCCCATGTATGTGAACAAGGTTGATTGAGTGATATGAGATCAGGAATCTAGGAGTGTTTGTTCCTACTAAATTCAGGTAAGTGGTCCATGCCTTAGGTTTCAATATGCTGCATTAATACAATTTTGTTAACTTGATCATGTTTAAAGTTCATGTTGTATATGTTATCATGTGAGCATCTTAATATTTTAAGAGATATTTATATATGCACATCTTCTTAAGATTTACTAAATTAAGATTCATGTTAAGATCATATCACTTATAAGAATATACATGTTCATGTTTAAGATCAGTAATATGATTATGGTGAAAACCCTATGTAAGATAAGATCATATTAAGAATAAATAATTAGGCCCTACTCATGAACTTTTATGCAAGGTTGGTGCCTCATGATCCCCTTGATTGTATCGGGTTCAAGCCCATTCTTATTCGCTTCTAGTGTGTTGAGATGATTGTTCACTTTCACTGTGTTCGGTATGTTCATGTTCCTGTTCACTTTCAGTGTGTTCAGATGACTGTTCACTTTCAGTGTGTTCAACATGTTATGTTCCTATTCACTTTCAGTGTGTTCAGATGACTGTTCATTTTCAGTGTGTTCGATATGTTTATGTTCTTGTTCATTTTTAGTGTGTTCAGATGACTGTTCGCTTTTAGTGTGTTCGATATGTTATGTTCCTATTCACTTTCAGTGTGTTCAGATGATTGTTTACTTTCAGTGTGTTCAATATGTTTATATTCCTTTTCACTTTCAGTATGTTTAGATGAGTGTTCACTTTCAGTGTGTTAGGTATGTTTATAGTTCATTGAGTAGGTGCCCTAATAAGAAAGCTTGACCAAGCTAACAATGCATCTTGAGATAATGAATAATGTTTAAGTATGTTCATAATGCATCCTTAAGTCATAGTTAAGGTTATGCAAGTTCATATCAATTTTAAAGCTTTATATTAAGTCATGTTCATATTTTTACTGAAATCCAACCACTTACAATCAATTTGTCGAATGCATGGCTCGTGGCGCCCACAGGCAAGGAGTAAGCTTAAAGGATAAAGCCATCTGACGTGCAAGGACTATAAGGATCTATGTAGGAGTTCAAGACCATGGTGGGGTGCCATCTATACAATCCAAGGAGAATCAAATTAGTTTTCAATCTAGTTACGTATCAAGTTCTCTTGTTGTAAGTCTTCCGAAAAGAATATGTATGAGAATCAATGTATCTATATCCTGTCTAAAGTTGTTTTTATTATTCCAATGAATGATATAAGCTATTTGTAACTTTTCCCGAGTGTGATCTTTATGGTCCATGCTTCCATGATGTTGTTTTGTGGATTGCACTTGGGGGATACTACATATTTCCCCATCGTGCATTGGAAAATAGGGAATTGATGCATCCCTATCCACTATAGGGTGTGGAAGAGAATTTCCATGTCAATGCAAGTAGCTCTCATGTATTGCTGTAGAGGCCCTTTATCACCTACCTTGTGGTGAGAACTAAGTGAAGATCTACTGAAATTGTTTCCATTTCTTTTTTGTTATATGAATGTCTATTACATACCTATCCTATGTTGGAATATTATTTCTTTCTCTTGTTTGTATAATAATATTTTTTGTTCCCAATAAATAGTAATTGTTGTTCTATATCTATTGAAAGAGTCCTTTTATGGTTGTTACTCAATGTCTTATGGTTTATATATGTTAGATTGTGAGAAGTTTGTTAGCAATGTGGATACTACTTGACTTAAAATGCATGACTCATATGTGGAATCCCAACAACATGTCACTGGATACAAACATATTGGAAGTTCATATAATCTCCAAAAGCATGGAGACATAACCAATGGATATTGAATCATTTCAGATATAAGAATATTGTATGTTAGGCAATACAACAAAATTTCCTTTCACTAGGAATAGTGACAATGTCACTTTGCACTCATTGCTCCTACTCATATGATTAAGGAGGGTATCAATACAACATCACACATATTAATGTCTTATTCAACATGGATTTGTGTGTGTTATTTCACATTAGTTAGAATTCCTTGAAAGCTAAAGAGAATTAATAAGAAAGTAAAAAAATAAACATGAATATTATGACATATTGATCAAATTGAGGTGGAGAATATTGATCCAAAGTTTGAGGAGATTCTCATGGATTGGGTTTATGCATCACAGTAAAATCTAACCATAATAGTAAATCATGATATTATTTCTAAGAGAAGGATATCACATAGTTCATCATGACGAGCCAAGACAACCTATTCCTCATAGGGACATGACTTGAGATTACATTGATTACACTTAACCCTATGTGAAGTGTTCATTTCCTAACAATCTTAAATAGAAATATGAAAATTTGTAATATTTCACTAAACCAAAGGATCCTATGTCTATATTCTATTAGAGAAGATAATTCTTATCAATGGAAATGGTGTATCCATAGTATAACAACTTATCTCACTAGTAATGAGTGGGAGGAAAGTAAAACCCAAATAAGTTTGAGAAACACAAAGGAAAATCATACCTACCTAGGAACATAAAGAGGCATCATAATTTTTTGGGGCACAACCACCACCTCCAGAAACACAAGGACTCATATATCCTATAAGACTCACTGATATAGATAGATTTGATTCTCTCATGAATAAGAAAGGCATTTTCTATTATGGTAGCTAGTGATGATCCGAGTATCAACAAGAAGGATAATGGGGGTCCAAAATAGGGTAAGTCCCCAGAGGCAAAAAGGTATTATATGTACTCCAAGTATGGTAATAAGGGATGAAACTTTGCAGATCCACCTGAAGGAGAAAAAAACTCATTGAATACAAGTATTGTCTTCAAGAAGAAGAATGTCATGGATGGAAAAGTCTTCATATATAAAGGCATATTGGTTGATATAGGTTCAAAATGAGTGTTAAATATGATGAAAAATTCTTACAATTTGCCATTGTCAAGTCCATAATGATAATGCTTTCCATAGCAGCCTATCATGACTATGAAATTTGGCAAATGGATGTCAAAATAATAATTTATAAAGGGAAACCTCTCAAGGATGCATACATGAAATCCCAAGATTTTCTTCTAACTGTGTGAGCCTAGACATGTATGTCATATATAAAGGCCAATCTATGAATTGAAGAAAGCATAAAAAACTAGAATACTCATTTTCACGAACTAGTCAAAGAGTTTGGATTCAACATGAATGAAGTTGAAAAATGTGTTTATAAGGAAATTCATTGCAAAATTTAGTGTTACTTATATTATATGAGTATGACATATCATTGTCATGGATTTCTATTTATACATTTCAAATGGTGAAAAATTGATGTGATAATGATTTCTCAATTAAAGAGTTAGGAAAATCTACCTATATATCTTGTATATCAAGATTTAGGGTGATTGATCTAGAAGGTTTCTTGACTTGTTTTAAAGAACATACATTAATAAGATGTAGATGTAATTAACATGATCGAGTCTAAGAAATTGATCACACCCTTACCTTATGTTATAAGTCTTTCTATGGCCAAGTGCTCTTAATATTTGTTGCATAGGTACTATAAGAGTAAGTTCATCTGCCCTACAAAATTCCATATTATGTATTCATTTTTATGTACATGTTCCTACATATCATATGCTTTGGGAATGCATATAAGATGTGTGACTTTGAATTTTCACAATACCAAGTTTACTCAATATAAAACATGTTCAAAATCATGAATCTCATTAAGATTATAAATCACATCATAAGCAAATAGGTCCCAAATTTTTGTTTATAAATAAAAGGTAGTATTATTAAGCCTTTGAACCTTTTACAAAATTATCCATTATTCAAATACATGTCATAGATACATAGTGATTCCTCCCATGCATTCAAACACACATGTAAAACTGGAAGCATAAATAGAAAACCTTATAGCTCGTATAACTGTGACACTAGAGGCTAGGCACACATATACAAATTGTAGACCGATCATACATCACTGATAAAGAAAAGAAGCTTACATGCCTAGATCTGAGACTACGTGGGGGAAACTAAATCACTACCCCTATACATAAACTTCATTTCATCCCAAGAAGAGGTCACACACATCACCTACCTCTAGGAATCCTCACAAAGACATCACCAACATCAAAAACTAGGATTGGCCTCCTCTAGAGTGATTGTCTCCACCATTGCTAGGGAAGCCCTATCAATCACCCAAACAATGTGGAAAACTCTAGGGTGAGACCTCAAGTCCCCACGATTTGATATAACCACTAAAACATTTATTACTTACACAAATTATATGTGAAACTTTGAGATACAATATTCGGTTAGGTTACTGGGATAAATATATCTAAAGGAATCCTCTTGCCATAATCTTACCTGTACATCCATGTTCACTTGAAAAAGATATAAGACAATACATTTAGTGCAGTAAATAAAACCACACATCATGAACACAACCATGTTTCTCATCAAGGAAACCTAAACAAATATACTACATGGACGAGGCACATATTTAGTATGCCTTGGGTAGTTTGAGGTGTACCATTCACTAGCACACTTTTTTCCTCTGATGTCACTTTCCTCAATGTTGATTTTTATAAGAAATGAAAGCTACATGCCTATAGTGACAATTGGTATAATACAAATGTCAGTTCATTTTTGAAGAATGAGCGTCTAAGATAGGCTGAAATTCAATATTTTAGTAGAAAATGTGATATAGGTATGTTACGTCACTTGTAAAGATATAGACGAAAAAGTCCTTCCCGTGAAATAAATTTTGCCTCCAAAAAAACTCTATCGTCAATTTCTACTAAAGAAACTAACACCTTAAGTCAAGCTCGCTATGAAATTTTTTTCCTCTAAAAAGCATGATTCGTCAATTTTTTTTCTAAAATAATCGACGATAAATAATTTCTTCCACATGCCCCACAAAAACTATTTTCTACCAAATTGGGTTATGTCGTCAATTTTTTGCTAGAAATTGACAACTAAAGTCTTAGCGAGGTTGACGTTTTCTATTAGGGATAGGTACATGTGGTGTCATTTTTTAGTGTGCAACTGATGACATAGAGTAAACTTTGTCGTCAGTTTCTTTCTACAAATTGATAACTAAAGTATTAGTGAAGTTGGCATCTTTTATTAAGTATAAGTGCATGTGGCGTCCAATTTTCGATGGGAAGGTGATGACATAGAGTAAGCTTTTCCGTCAGTTTCTTAATAAAAATGAACAAGTAAAATATTAGCAAGGTTGGATTTTTTTATTAGGGTTAAGTACATGTAGCATCGTTTTTTGGTAGCAACTGACGACTAAAGTCTTAGCGAGGTTGGTATGTTTTATTAGGGATAAGTACATGTGTCATTGGTTTTTCGGCAGAAAATCAACGATAGAGGTTGACCTATGATGTTAATTTTAGACTACAACCAAAAATTAAAGTCTTAGTCATCAATTTTTTGTAACAATCTATAACATCCCACACTTTATGAAAAGGACTCAATTTAGAATAAGGTTAAACTATGTACTCAAATTCAAATTTACCAAACTCAAGGGTCTTTTGTGCAAATGTTCCAGACAATATAATGTAGGGGTATATCTAAGAGATTAGTTGGTATAACTACTATTATGACATGATAATGCCACAATTTGTGTAAGATAATGTCTTATAACTTTGGTAGAAGTAAGATGCTGGCAATTGGATTCTAAATCCTCGATACTAATAATTGATGTTAAGTATAGGGATTGATATCAAAATATGTGAGTTAAACCCTAATTGCAGTAAAACTCATACATGAACATCTCATAAGTTTTTGACTCTAAAATGTGATCTACATGGTTCAATTAGTATGGGTATTAAGTTTCAACTTATTTGGATAAGGTTTCCTATCTCAATTTAGGTAAAGAAGATAATACTGATACTATAAATCCTAATGTGAGTGGGATATACTTCAATATTACTTTTACCCATTTTTATTTTGGTTTACCTAAGTCAGCCTTTGATATAGATCAACTCATCCTGTCACGCGGCTTCGCATGGGATAGTTTACCTATACCCTTTCTAGATGCATTGGATGAGGATCTAAGGGCCGCACCCTCGTCTTGTTCATCATGAGGGTTAGAGTTCAGGGGGAAACAAAACTTCAACAGTTGGAACTCTTAGATTCCCAATAGAATTAGGATACCAATCCAAGTTATTTAAGCCTAGATTGTGAACCCTAGTTTGCCCTATAGGGAAAACGCCCAAATATAGTCTTCTTCCCCTTGCCGTTGTAAGCTTGCAGATCAAGTCAAGGGGAATCACTGTGACATAGGATGATTCTTGAAGTATCTATAGACCTTTAGGAAGCATCCTAGTATTTCAATTTGGGTCAAATTCCCCTGAGTTGCTGACACAAATTTGACTTTCTTCTCTCACGTCGGCAAGCTTGTCACAATAGCTCTGGCCGCCTCAACCGAATTGACTTCATGGTAAGTTTCCTTAAATCTAGTACTCCCTTTTCCTAGGTAGTTTTGTTGAGCATTTTAGATGTGTAGGATCCTTGATCCCTGGATACCTTGCCAAATATGATGACATCCTCTAAGCTGGTTTAGTGGTGTTCTGAGCTCAATTTTGCATCATTTATCTTCGACATATGTCAAAAAATGTAAATCCATCCATTGGTTTCACATTTGGCCATTTCTTTAGTGAAACATGTGTTGGTTTTAGTTGCTCCTTTTATCCTTGACGGCCATCAAAGGTTTGGGTTTTGTCATCATGAGTTCTCTAGTTGTCCTCTCAACTCTATTAGGATCCCATGAAGTCATTTCAAGGGTCAAATCCAGTTACCAGTCAATGTATGCTTGGTGTAGTGTTGCCTTGTTCATCGGGCATGGTGTCAAGCACATGAATCTCCAAAGCTCTAGCAACCCTCTGCGAGGGCTGGATGAGTCTGTGACAACCTGAGAAAGGTGATGGGCTGGTCAATTTCACTGGACTGGTGGTGTTCTTTGAGCTTTGATGGAAGGTGGAATCTCTAGGAAGTACTGCTCACACCATGACTCTACAAGGAAGATGTCAGGTGCAAATTTTACCATTTTTTCCTTGACAGATTAATCACCTAAGTAATGTTTGAAGGGGTTTTCTGGATTTCACACATCCATTTTGTTTTGGGGGAGATTAGCCTTGTGGCTGTCCATGATTGGACCAGTTAGGCAGGGCCCAAGGCTGCTGATGGATAAGTTGATGCCAACGCAAATTTATCAGAGTTTCTGATTGGTTGACTGGAGATTTATCTTTGAAAGCAATTAATTGGTATGTCATATGCAACCAAGTTATGTATGGTTTTTGATCAGTTTTTTAAGATCTACATGATGGAATAAGTTTTAAAGCATGTTTTGACTCCAAGTCTCCTAGTTCTAGATAAGAACCACAAAACCCTAGAAACTAGGGTACACATAATTATTAATGAATGGTTATTGAATGAATAGGATAATTAGGGTTCATCAACCCCAAGAACATGATTAGGGTTTATTCAACATAAGAAGAATAACTAAGTTTTCTTCAAGAAAGATAAGTGGGCCATGTCCTTTAAATTAATGTTATATATTTTTTGACTGATAGTCTAATTATCCTTCTTAGAATACCTCATTAGACGTGTAGTCTAATGTACATGTGTAGAATGCTTTCCTTCTAGTATAATAGAATTTGTACCTTAGATAGCTCATGCCTATATCTTATAAAGTATCAGTTCTGAGTTATTATTATGCTTTCACAAATGCTTAGAAGTTAGCATGCAATTACTGGAACTCAAAAAATAATTTATTTCAGTATGTTTGCTTCCTTGTTATCGTTTAGAATTTAGATTTCTTTTAGAATATTAGAATCAGATAGAGAATTTGTAATTTAGAATTCACAACCCAAATTTATCTCAGTTGTTTACTAATTGAGTTTTAGAACTCAAAATATAATTACTAGAACTTTGAATGGTAATATCATAATTTTTATCTAGTTTTTAGTTCCTTATTGTCATATCAGAATATAGATTTATCATACAAGTCATAATAGAATTTAGAATAGTGAATGTAGAACAATATACATACTTTAGAATTTATCTTAGTTAGTTGAGATACATAATAAGAATAGAATAAGAATAAAAAATAGAATAAGAATAGAAAAACATAGAAAATGACACCAGAACATAATTTATATTATATAATAAGTCCTCAAAGAATAGAAGTATTGTACTATACTGAACAAAAGGCTTGTATGCCACAGAAGGTGCATTGCACCATAGAAGGCACTTGGTGCCACAAAACAGAAGACACCTCAGTGTTGCTAGAAGGATTTTATGTCACAGAAGGTGTGTTGCACCATAGAAGGCACATAATGCCACAGAAGAGGACTTATTATATAATAGTGGCCAGAAAAAGATAAAAGATGTTTACTTTAGTTTATATTTCTAGTTCTTACAATTAAGTTATTTCATTCCGGCTATTAGAATTCAATGCCACTTACTATGACCTAGGTTTCCCTTTTTGCATGGTTGGGGACGAGATGTACGTAGGTGAGGAGCAGCAAAAAGTGTAGCACCCAAAGACTTGGAGCACAAAGATAGAGAAGGATAAGATATGGTGGGGTGCCAACTGTAAGATGATCCTTAAATTTATAGATTCAACTATATGTTTACAATGTATTAGAACTTAGATTATAGACTTTGTTTCAAGATGTTGTACAAGTTTCCATGTTATAGACTTAATGTTTCCTGTTGTAAGAATAATATGAAAATACTGATCATTTAAAGTTTGTGTGATTGATTATATTGTTGTTATGTATTCCAGTCTTATTTAATGCCCCCTTGAGTGTACGAGTTATTGTTAACTCCGTGTTGCTTCCTCTATGTGCATGTGTGTACTTAGGGAAGGTATTACACCAATCGATGACTAAGTTCACTTAATATCAACCAATTTTTTTTTCTTTTCCCATTATCTATTTCATCACCCTAAGCCCTCTTTTCTCTGATAATCATCACACTCCTTTTCTATTGTCACCGCTTATGCTGACACCAACACTACCATCACCACTTGAGCTATCGTCACCATCGTTGCCGTTGCTGCTATGCTCGCCACCGTCACTTGTCTGCCACTGCCACTTCTCTTTCATCACCATTGATGTGTTGCTTCTCTACTACTAATGCTTCTGTACTGCTGCTACTGCACTGTCGCTTCTCTGTCACTGCCGCTTCTCTATTGTTGTTGTGATGTTTCTCTACTGTTGCTACTAAAATTTCTTGCACCGCTGGCCACTAGTATTCCTTTTATTGCTCCATGGGCTTGTCACTCCGTGCCTCTACATGTGTTGCACCATCACTACCACTACTCTAGTGAGGTGAGCTTCTTTCCCCCTTCTCATTACATGTTTTGATTCATTTCTTCATATAGTTTAATATTGGTGTTTGCATTATGTGTTTGAATGAATATGCAAAAAAAGTATGTTATGTGTGCTGATGATATTTGTTTGAGCTTCTAGTTTAAATTAGGAAATGAATTCATTAAATTTGGATGTCTGGTTGTCTATTTATTTTTTAGTTACGAAATTTAACTTTATTTAGATCTTGTGGATCTCTTTGTACATATATGCAAATGTATATATATGTATAATACATTAACCTTGATATAAATAGTTTTGTTTCTCTTATACCCCCATAACTAGTTAAATTCTCATGTCTTGATTAACCTAGACCTTCTGCATAATTGACATAAATTTTGTAATAATCATATAAAGAGGATGGAATGTCAACATTATATGAAACTTGGACCACACTCCCTTGAAAATGCATGTATTATTTTTAGTCTATCTTAATGTATATTTTTTACACCTATGTTATGAATGATGACACTAAGATCATAGGTATATAAATGACAATGTTATTTGTTGACCTAGAAACCTATCTGAGATTTACTCATTAGGAGTAAGTCTTAGATAGTCCCCGGGTTGGGACTGTTCTTGAACACCTAATCCCACTTAGTATATAAGTGTATAATGTGTATTTGGGTTTTAAGATGTTTCATCATAACTTTCCCGTTTGTTATTTAGTACATATGTGGTGGGTATTTTCCCATCTACATCTGTGTACTTGGAGAACTGTGGGAAAATGCTGCCAAAATATTCTTGAAAACTGAATACACATTATACACTTGCTAGTGAGATTAGGTGTTCAAGAATGGAATAGGTGGTACACATTCATTATTAAACTCTAAACCCTAATTTGTAAACCCTAATCCTTAAATCTATAAACCCTAAACCCTAAATCCCAAACCTAATCTTTAAACCCTAATATCTAAATCCTTATCTACAAATACATGATTCAATACTCATTTTCTTTGTGATGATATAATGGATCGATCTTAGATGTTCATCATAAATCATTGAACTCCAAAGCTTATTACTTCTCTTAATCAGGTTATAAGATTTGTGAATGAGCATAGGAAACGACATGGAGATAGGTTCTATTGTCCATGTATGAATTGCAGTTTCAACTTGAAAGTCAAAATTGTTGACAAAATCAAAAGTCATATCATGTGCAACAAGATTGTACAGGTCTATACAGAATGATACTGTAATGGAGAGATTCCTACTATGAGATCAGTAGAAGTCAACAATAATACTTTTGTCGAAGAAGAAATTGCTGATGATGGTGTAGATGTGAAAAAACCGATCCTGATAGACATGGTTGGTGCGATGCTAGATAGTTGTGCGGTAAATCTTACTGATCTACCATCGTTAAACATTATGCATGATGATGAGAGGCCATTATAATTAGGTTGTACTGAGTTTACAAAGATTGATAGTTATGTTGAGATTGTATTTTCTAAAGGCTAACAATAGATGGAGCAAAAAAATCTTCACATCTATGTTGTCTTTGTTGAAAGAAATTCTTCTTGAAGGAAACACACTTCCAATCTCACATAAGAATTAAATACAATGTTGTGCTCAACAGGAATGGAGGATAAGAAGATACATGCATGCCTGAATGACTATGTGTTATTTCAAAAGATTATATCGATTTGAAAGATTGTCTAAAATGTGGGGCATCAAGGTATAAAATGACAACTTCGTGTAAGTTCAAAATTGGTTCTCCCGCTAAGGTGATGTGGTATATACCTATAATACCACAATTTCAATGCTTGTTTTCCTATAACATGTATGTAAAATTTTTATCTTGGCATGTAAAGGCAAAGAAAAACAATGATGTGTGGAAGAAAATTGATTTATTGTACCTTGTTTTGTGTAGAAGTTAGGTATCTAAGACTTAGAATTCATACCGACAAGATGAATCCATACAATACATTAAGTAGAAAACATATCACTTGGTATGTTATGATTTTTATATACAATCTTCCTCCCTAGTTGTGTATGAAAAATAATTACATCATGTTGTCCTTGTTGATATCAGCCCCCAAACAACTTAGAAATGGTATTGATGTTTTCCTTGAACATCTGATTGATAACTTAAAGAAACTATGGGGAGAAGGTGTAATGACCTTTGATGCTTCACATAGAGAGACATTTCATTTGTATGCTATGTTGTTTTGCACTATTAATGACTTTCTAGCATATGGGAATTTGTCTAGATACATCATAAAAGGATATAAAGCATGACCTAATTCAATATCTGAGAAGAACACTAATTCAATACAATTAAAACATGGTGGCAAGACTACATATTTTGATGATCAAAGGTTTTTTCCAAAAGTGCATCCTTACTAAAGGTTGCACAAATCATCCAATGGATCGAATGAGGAATGGAGTGATCCTAAACCTATACCAGGGGAGGTTATTTATGATAGAGTAAATGACTTTGTCAATGCATTTGGTAAGAGATCACAATGTACTATTACTACACAAAGTGACAAATATTTATTCAAGAGGAGATCAATATTTTGGGATCTTTCTTATTTGAGTTCTTTGGCAGTTAGACATTGTATTGATATCATGCATGTTGAGAAAATGTTTGCGATAGAGTCATTGGTATTATGTTGAATATACTAGGTAAGACTAAAGATGGCATAAAATATCAAATGGACCTACATGAGATGGTATTAGAAGTGATCAAAAAACATATTTACCTACTACTTGTTACACATTGTCAAGATAGGAGAAGAGAATTGGTTGCGAATGCTTACTTAATGTTAAGGTACCATAGAAATACTCTTCCAATATCAACAGATTGGTATCAACAAAAGATCTAAATCTGACATGTATTAAAGCTCATGATTGTCACACTCTAATGCAACAAATATTACCCGTGGCTATATGATCTATACCGCCGAAGCATGTAAGGTTTGCGATCACCATACTTTGTTTCATTTTCAACACTCTATGAAGTAAAGTTATTGATCATGAAAATCTTGATAAGTTGAAAAGAGAAGTGGTCATTGCCATGTGCCATCTTTAGATGTATTTTCATCCTTCATTTTTTGATATCATGGTACATCTTGTTATCCATTTGAGTAGGGAAGTGAAAATGTTGGGTCTGATTTTCTTGCATTGGATGTACTTTTTAAACGATGCAGGAGTGTTTTTAAAGGTGATGTTCAAAACCCTTATTGGCCTGAAGGGAGTATTATTGAGGGTTATGTGTCTAGGTAGGTTATGGATTTTTCCATAACTTCCTAAGTTGTAATGAAGCTCCTACCAACAAAAAGAATATTGATCCATATATTGGAAAAGAGACTTCAGGAGCACGATGAAAGTAATTAGTCATGAGGTTAGGTAATAAACATACTTGTATATTTTATACAACATTGGCGAAATGGATAATTATATCACGGAATAGACCAATTTATCAAGACAAAATATTCTCAAGATAGCACAATGTGGCTTTCTAGAGAGCATAGTAGGACATTTATTAGGCATTTTGAAGATAAAGTCTTTCGTAAACTATCTCAAACACCAAATAATGTTGCTGAAAATATCATATTTCTCACCTTTAAATGAAAAGTGAATGTTATGTCTTATGAAGGGTTAGACATAAATGGATTTTCATATTACACAAAACATCAAGATGATAAGAGTGTCATCCAAAATGGTGGGTTCACCCTTCAAGCATCTTCATTGTATTATTATAGTGTGGAGGATAAGAGTCAACATGAAGCTAATTATTCTTATCATGGTTTCATTAAAGACATATGGGAGTTTTACTACACAGATATCAAAGTTCCCGTCTTTAGGTGTAATTGAATTGATAACACCAAAGTAGTTGTAGTGGATGAATAGGGTTTCACATTAGTGAAATTTGAAAAGATTGCAAAAAGGGTGAACCATTCATAATGGCATCACAAGTGAAGTAAGTATTCTACATCGATGATCCTACAAATGAAAAATAGTCTATCATTCTTTATTGGAAAAGGAAATTCATTGCAGATCCTATAGATGAAGAATACTACTATTATAAGTATGATGACTATAGTGCATTCTTAGTTGGCTTGCCAACACCACATGTTGAAGCTTCTAGTGACTTATATTTGCATAAAGATCACACACAAGGAATATTAATTGATAAAAGATCCAACCAATACTAGAGGCATGTATTTTATTTTTAAATGCTTGATGAGCATTTTACATTCTTTATTACATTTATATACGGTTCATGTGCGACATGTACATTTTTACATTCTTTATCACTTATATTTTATTATTTGACTATTTTTAGTATGACATTTTTTAGATGACGTATAACCGTGAGGCAAGCACTGTGACGATGTGCATTGTGACAATGAGCACCATGATGGTGTAAGTTGTATTGTTTTATTACATAGATGTGCATTTTACATTCTATATCACAATTATTATATAAATGTGCATTTTACATTCTCTATCATTGATATGTGTTTCTTAAAAATTTTAGGATGAGCATCCTAAGGATGTGCACCCTGAGGATTTTTTCGGGCTTGTAGAGGAACAACATGATCATGCACATAGAAGAGGCATTACCTCACTGAATAAGTTAATAGCACAAAAGGGTAAGGACCAAAGTTGGCTGTTGACTTTGATTATGCATGAAATATTATTGGGAAGAAGCACAACACTTTTGTACAATGTCTAGGGATTATTATTCACAGTAAAGTGGAGATAACAATAAATTCTTGTCATAAAGTTGATCCTTCCATGAAAGACTACATATGGAAGGAAATATGTGTGAGATATTATGATTTTTTAAGATATTCACAATTCTATTCTTATAAATAAGACATTAAGTATGTGAAATGTTGTAGATCATATTTGACCTTGATAGAAAAAACAACATTGTAAAAAGGTGATGCAATGCTGTGGGAGGCTATTAAGGAATTATGGGACACTGTAACATACTAGATCTTAGACCCTACCCTAGAAGTTGACATTTTGGAGTTAGCCAAACAAAGTTGAAGGTTAGACCTAAATAGATGTTTAGTGTAACCTAAATGATCTAATGCATGCATATATCACCTTAATGTAACCTAATGTTCTAACATTAATTTTAGGTTTATAATGGATACATAAAATATGCCACATAACTCATTTTGGTGGTAATATGAAGATAAGAAACTTAATTGGATGAATAATTTAGATAATGGGTCGTTAATGGGCCATATGACATATATCATAAAAATAAGTCTGAAAAGTGGAAACAAACTTCAGATTTAAAATCTACATATCAAAATTAGCCTACATGTCAAATTTCATCTAATTTGGACACCTTGAAATATTAGGATAAGTTTAGGAGAGAGAAAATGAGTAAAAGTCATAAATAACCATGGGGAACCTAGTTGCACCTTGGTTTGAAGGTGTTTCTTTCCAAGGGCATTTTAGGGATTACCCTCTTTATAAATGAGCTTATCTTTAGAAGCTATCAACCGATGGGGTTATTTCTTTGATTGGAGGTCGGTTGGGATGGCCTATAAGTGTCCATAAACTGACATTTGATATTCAAGAAGCCTCTATGAGTTTTCCTCTTTCATGGCCATGAAATCCCTAGGCTAAGGACACATGGAAAGCTCCATGGACACCCCATGCTTGATTTCTTCCGTATCCATAAAGGTTTGAATGTCCATAGGCACCCTTAGCATTGGACACATGGAAAGTAACTTAACACCTCGTTCTTGACTTCTTCCTTATCCATAAAGTGTTGCATGTCCATGGACACCCTTATACATGACACATGGAAAGTCTCATAGACACCTCATAGTTGACCTCTTTCTTTATATAGCCATATCTACCCCTTCCCAACTCCCAATTCTAAAACTCTTGCTCTACTTTATTTCCACTAGATTAGAGAATCATTCCTAGTCTATTTTTCCATGAAGGTGTTGTCCCAAGGTAAAGGGAGGTGCCTACTTTGGTGAAGAAGGCTCTTAGGGTTCCAAATTTGCTCTATTTAGGGTTTATAAAGCTCCTCCTTGGTTATTTCGACCAAAACTAGTAAGTTTTCTCCTTTCCTTCCCTATTTTCATGTTGTTAGTCTTCCTTCCACCTTCCTCCATGTCGTAACCATGGCCTTCCATGGTGAAACCCCACCTAGAACCCATAAAAATCTCATCTCCATGTTCTTTTGTTAGGGGTTTTCACCTCTAAAGTGGAGAAGGTACTTCTTGCTCGAGTTAGGAGCTTTTTTTTGGAGAAACCAGGCTCTCTAATCTTGGAAAACTTACTTATTGGACTTGTTCACCTTCCCTAGAGGTTCTTTGGAGACCTAGTCTTGACTTGGATTATTTAGACTCTAAAGTTGAGGTATTATGTATCCCCTATTCTTCTATGTTAAGCAATTCACCTATGCTTATTCATTCTCTTGGTCCTATGGACAATATCCTATACACATTGCTCTTATATTTTGATATCATGGTTCTTGTGATCTATCTTGTTTGTGGTAATCTTAGATATTCTCTTGACTCTTATCTTATGCCTTGGTGCATGTTGGACTTTTGATGATATGTGCCCACTATGATGTGGATGTTTATTTGTGGACATGTGATGTCTTTTTCCCACGTATGAGGTGGATGTATATGTAGATCACTTTTGCAATGACTACTTTATGTAATCTAACTATACTTTCTACTTGCCTCTACATTTAACATGCTATGTGATTCAGTAGCACTAGAGTAGTGTAATTGCATTGGTTTTTATGGCAGATGTGTTATTTCCTGCCGAGCATATGTGATATTTCCTACTCTTTTGGGATGGAGAGGAACCTCATACCCAGGGCAAGATGTGTGATTCTTGGCCCGTGTTTTATATATTAGGAGATTGGCAGTATTCCTTTCTCTATCAGGTTTCAAGTTTATGAGACTTGGTCGCCTTTGTGTTTATATTGCTCTAGGGCTATGTTTATCTCACATGCATGTAGGTTGATGATATGGGGTGTGTGCCCTAATTCTTTACATGTACTTGCGTTGCACAATCTTTATGTTTTATTAATGCCAATTATTCCTTTATTATCATATGATTTCAATTCCTTTTCTCTTGATACCCATTTGGGTGGTCCTTATCCTTTCTATGGGAAGCCTTTTATATTTGTTGTCCTTTGTTCCATATATAGCTCAATTTTCCTATTTAGTATGCACATACCAGCCTTTGCTAATGTCATCTATTTTCTCTTCTTGCTGGGGTATGCTTCCAACCCTAAGTGAAGGACTTGGATGATAAGCCATGAAGTTTTGGACTAGCTTAAGGAGTTAAAGCTTGGAGACAAAGTTGTTGTGGTTTAGATTCCCTCTACTAGATCCTTATGTTGAGTGATACATGTAAATCCTTTATGGGAGATTATGATGTTCTTTTGTAACCTTGTGATAAATTGAATATAGTCAACATTTTTATTCTGCTGCTATAATTTAGTTGTTTTGATTACCATTTATTGAAGTTTGAAATTTTTGCACCGATTCCAGCATACCTTTGAGTGTGTTTGGAATGGATGTTTTATTCTTCAAATCTTTTTAGTAAGGGGGTGATCCCGCCTCCTTACATCATGGTGTTAGAGCCCATAGTAGTCAGAATTTGACTATTTCAATTTTCTCTCCCTAGTTAGAATCATTGCCTTACCTTTAAGTGACATGTTTGCCCTAGAGCTCATCAATAGATGATGAAGGTTTGATTTAGGATCATATAGTTTCACATTAGAATAATGATGAGTAGATCCTTAAAATACTAACAAGTAAAAGATGCATAAGTAACCACAGTAACTTGAGGTTGTTTAGCTTGGCCTTTAGGCAGCTACTAGGACATGAAGTTGAAAGCAAATGTGTCTGGAAAGGATCAGGGTTCGAGGGCTGGCAAAATTTTCCTTTGTACCACTAACTTGGTTTATGAGGACTCCCGAATCCATATGATACCATCCTGGCCTGAGCTGATATGAATTGTACGGAATAGCATGCTTTTAGGCAATAATATCCTTAGACATCTATATGATTAATCTTTAGGGACACCAATATGTTGAACTAGTCTCCCAGGTATAATGACTTGTATGAGGATGGATACCCAATATAGTTCCCTTATGACCCATAGAACCACATGTTTGGATAGTTATCCCTAGAACCTAGACTTTGAAATTTGGTGTTTAGTAAGCAATCAGAGTGTGTAGTGAAGCGTGATGGATCTTGTATATGGTTTAGTTAGACTACCCTTTTACCTCTAGATTAGTTGTCTTAGTAGGTTAAATCCTTTAAGGGGTGGTGAATAAGTTGTTTTCTTATATGTGGATGTTTCGATTTCAAGGATAAAATCCCTTTAAGGGGTGGTGTGCTGTAACATACTAGATCTTGGACCCTACCCTGGAAGTTGACATTTTGGATTTAGCTAAACAAAGTTGAAGGTTAGACCTAAATAGATGTTTAGTATAACCTCAATGATCTAATTCATGTATATATCACCTTAATGTAACCTAATGTTCTAACATTAATATTAGGTTTATAATGGATACATAAAATATGCCACATAACTCATTTTGGTGGTAATATGAAGATAAGAAACTTAATCGGATGAATAATTTAGATAATGGGCTGTTAATGACCCATATGACATATCTCATAAAAATAAGTCTCAAAAGTGAAAACAAACTTCAAATTCAAAATCTACATATCAAAATTAGCCTACACATCAAATTTCATCTAATTTGGACAACCTTGAAATATTAGGATAAGTTTAGGAGAGAGAAAATGATTAAAAGGCATAAGTAATGAATAATACGATTATATAACTAAAAAATACGGAAATAATGTCAAATTGGTATTCAACACACCAAATATAACTTGTGGATGAAGTTTCACCAAATTTGGATGTTGTTTGTGCAAGTTATGCAATTTTAGGCACATTCTAGACTTTTATGCAATTTACTAAATTGGGAGGTTTTCTTTGCAAATTGTCACATGCATTATAATCCTTATATATTACCTTACCATTCTTGAGTTTTGAACCATGGGGAACTTAGTTTCACCTTGGTTTGAAGGTGTTGCTTTCCAAGGGTATTTTAGGGATTACCCTCTCTATAAATGAGCTATTCTTTAGAAGCTATCAACCAATGGGGTTATTTCTTTGATTGGAGGTCGGATGGGATGGCCTATAAGTTTCCATAAACTGACATTTGATATTAAAGAAGCCTCTATGAGATGTCCTCTTACATGTCCATGAAATCCCTAGGCTAAGGACACATGGAAAGCTCCATGGACACCTCATTCTTGACTTCTTCCTTATCCATAATGGTTTGTATGTCCATAAGCACCCTTATCATTGGATACATGGAAAGTAAATTAACACCTCATGATTGACTTATTCCTTATCCATAAAGTCTTGCATGTCCATGGACACCCTTATACATGACACATGGAAAGTCTCATAGATACCTAATACCTGACCTCTTTCTTTATATAGCCATATCTACCCCTTTCCAACTCTAAAACTGAAAACTCTTGCTCTCCTTTATTTCCTCTATCTTAGATAATCATTCCTACTCTATTTTTCCATGAAGGTGCTGTCCCAAGGTAAAAGTAGGTGCCTACCTTGGTGAAGAAGGCTCTTAGGGTTCCAAATTTGCTCTATTTAGGGTTTCTAAAGCTCCTCCTTGGTTATTTTGACCAAAACTAATAAGTTTTCTCCTTTCCTTCCCTATTTTCATGTTGTTAGTCTTCCTTCCACCTTCCTCCAGGTCATAACAATGGCCTTCCATGGTGAAACCCCACATAGAACCCATAAACACCTCATCTCCATGTTCTTTTGTTAGGGTTTTTCACCTCTAAAGTGGAGAAGGTGCTTCTTGCTCGATATAGGAGATTTGTTGGAGAAACCAACATCTCTAAGATTGGTAACCTTACTTATTAGACCTGTCTACCTTCCCTAGAGGTTCTTTGGAAACCTAGGCTTGACTTGGACTGTTTAGACTCTGAAGTTGAGTTATGATGTATCCCCTATTCTTGTATGTTGAGCAATTCACCTATGCTTATTCATTCTCTTGGTCCTATGGACAATAGCCTATACACGTTGCTCTTATCTTTTGATATCATGGTTCTTGTGAACTATCTTTTTTGTGGTAATCTTGGATATTCTCTTGACTCTTATCTTGTGCCTTGGTGCATGTTGGACTTTTGATGATATGTGACCACTATGATGTGGATGTTTATTTGTGGACATGTGATGTCTTTATCCCACTTATGAGGTGGATATATATGTTGGTCACTTTTGCGATGCCTACTTTATGTAATCTGACTATACTTTCTACTTGCCTCTACATTTAACATGCTATGTGATTCAGTAGCACTAGAGTAGTGTAATTGCATTGGTTTTTATGGCAGATGTGTTATTTAGTGCCGAGCAGATGTGATATTTCCTTCTCTTTTAGGATGGAACGAACCTCATACCCAGGGCAAGATGTGTGATTCTTGGCCCATGTTTTATATATTTGGGAGATTGATAGTATTCCTTTCTCTATCAGGTTTCAAGTTTATGAGACTTGGCCGCCTTTGTGTTTATATTGTCCTAGTGCTATGTTTATCTCACATGCATGCAAGTTGATGATATAGGGTGTGTGCCCTAATTCTTTACATGTGCTTGTATGGCACAATCTTTATGATTTATTAATGGCAAGTATTCTTTTGTTATCATATGATTTGAATTCCTCTTATCTTGATACCCATTTGGGTGGTCCTTATCCTTTCTATGGGAAGCCTTTTATATTTTTTGTCCTTTATTCCATATATAGCTCAATTTTTCTATTTAGTATGCACATACCAGCCTTTGTTGATGTCATCTATTTTCTCTTCTTGCTGGGGTATGCTTCCAACCCTAGGTGAAGGACTTGGATGATAATGCTTGAAGTTTTGGACTAGCTTAAGGAGTTAAAGCTTGGAGACAAAGTTGTTATGGTTTAGATTCCCCTCTACTAGATCCTAATGTTGAGTGATACATGTAAACCCTTTTGTGGGAGATTATGATGTTCTTTTGTAACCTTGTGATAAATCAAATATAGTCAAAAATTTTATTCCACTGCTATACTTTGGTTGTTTTGAATACCATTTATTGAAGTTTGAAAATTTTGCACCTATTCCAGCATACCTTTGAGTGTGTTTGGAATGGATGTTTTATTCTTCAAATTTTAGTAAGGGGGTGATCCCACCTCCTTACAAACATGTTTGGCAAGAGAATACATAATCAATAATAAGAAAAAGAAGTCTTCCACTGAGAAATATGCCTGTCTTGACCTGGAGGTTTTTGAGGCATTTGTTGCTTCAAGACAAATAGTTAAATTCAAGGTATTATGTAATTCAATGTACGTATTATTGTTAATGACTTATCAGATGAATTCAATGTATTATGTAATGTATTACGTATTTAAAATACATTTTCATGATTTCAATGTATTACATATTTTACACAAGGTTTGTATTAAGAAGTCATTACATGTTGCTCAAAAAGAAAGGAGTGCAAAGAGTGTGCAAAACCACTACTTGGGTCTAGGTGGCTACATAGTGCATAGGCAAAAGAAACTGCAAGCGTCTTCTTCTGAGCAGGCTACTCTTGGGCTTGCTGAATCTTCTACTACTCCTGCACCTTTACTTTTCCATGAGGAGTAGATAGATGTGAGGATATACTCATCTAGAGAAATACCCAACCCCACAACCACTAAGGTGATTGCAAAATGGTAAAATTCAACTCTGCTCACTATATGTTCATTTTTTACCTTCATTATTATGTTTTACTGACCAATTCATATTGATGATGATTAGTTGGATCTCTAAAAGCAAAGAAGGGAAGTTCATCCTTGAGGGCCAAAGGAATGAATTTATGGTTGCCCTAGGTACTCCATAGCATCCTGGCCGTGTTAGGTCCACTGGGGCTATTGTCGTTATAAGATCCTTTTTGGGTCATCAGATAGATGGAAATCTATCAAGAAAGGAGTCTGCTCACAAGAGCATGTGCAAGACATGATTGCAAAGGGAATAGAGGATGCAATGAGATAGTATCATGCTTCTCATTCTCTACCTCCTTAGAAAGTACATGTGTTGCCCCGCTCTTCATATGAGGTGGGCCCCATTATGACAAAGGTGGTTGGGAGTAATCCCATGAACCCACCAGCTAGCACACCAACTGTAAGTCTTTTTGTGATATAATAGTCTTTTAGGTGAATTTATAATATGTTTGTGTTTAGGTGTATATAACACTATATACAAGTTTGTAGGGAGTTGAGGCAATATCATATATTACTAGAAGAATATGTCATCACGCTGGGTGAGGCATACCTGCCCCATCCATGTGACATAATTCATGGTCATCCAATTCCTACAAATGTAGTTTGTGTGTCTATAAGGCCTATCTATAATGCTTGGAAACATACACCGCTTCCACATGCCTACCCCGACCATGAGACAATAGGTGATGGAGAAGGTGACGTGGTTGCATGGCCTAAAGTAGGAGTTATCTATACTTATGTATGTTATATTTTGATTGTGTTTGTATTTGTGATTCTTTTCTACTTGTGTATATATTTGGAAATTGATATGAGAATATATATATATATATATATATATATATATGTGTGTGTGTGTGTGTCATAACACCTAAGAAACCCCCTATAGTTCATTCTCCACTTCCTCCTGATATTCAATTACTTAATTAGATGGAAAAGGACCTATTTGACCCGCTAGGTCCTAGGTGTAGGGGGTTGACATATGGATAAGAAACTTAGAAGTAGGGTCGACTCTGGCGGTCCATATTAAGGAGGACGCTACATGTCAAGATCAAGATACTAGTGTATTCACGCATGATGTTGTGGAGTTATTTACTTATGCTTGGTTGAATGCAATTGTGGTATAACATTGGATATGTTGAGATGTTATAGCTAAATACCTCATTCTATATATGTCAAAATATATATTAATCTATTTTTTATATATTAATGCATACATATATGTTTTGCAACTCCTTATATAGGGTATGTAGGGAGTCTCACTAAACAATGAGGAATTTCTAATTTCATCATTGATTATCCGTGTAGATAAATACCCAAAATTGGTTAGTGATGCTCTACCACATTTAAATATGTTGATGGTGCAAGAAAGAGCATGATTATAGCTCCTTTCAATGTTAAGTCTCTGGTACTTTCCTTATAGTTTTGACTTTTAAATTGCATTTCATTGTAGTTTTTTAGCTTTCTGTTATTTTCCTTCTTTTCACTCAGTAGTAATCATTGGGTTTTTTGGTAATTATCCCCAAGATGTTAACTGTGTATTATCTAAATCCTACAGGTGAGAAAGTAGACAGTGGGGAACACACGATGAAAATTGCATTATTTAAGTGAGGACATTTTTATATCTGCAAATATATATTATTATGTGTATCATTAATTACATGACAATATACTAATTCAATTAAATGTGATACTTTGACTTATAGGGCTATAAAAGAATTCAAAAAGGCCAAAGGAAAGGTAGATAAGAAAAATAATTAATTAAGTTGGAAGGATGCTGAGGTAGTTTTCTGACTCTAATGTATATATATGCCATATGTACTTACTTTTATTTATAGACATTTCACAAAACTATAAATTTATAATGCCCCATACAAGACAATGATTAGGCATGTGGATACTACATGATGCAACATATAGGTCTAATTTTCAGACAGGGGACACTAGACATCCATTGTATACAAAAGGTAATCTATGTATAGTCTTGATCATCATAAGTAAATAGTCTCATTTAATAATATGAAAAGAAATCAAATCAAATTCTTGAATTATGTCATTCTCTTTGTAGTTGTTTGACACAATAGAGCCATATACAAAAGAAAAGATAGATGAGATACAAGAATAGTGGACACAAACCTTCATTAAGGAAGTCAACTTTGATTATGATTGGGATAAAATATGAGTTTCCTAAACCTTGATGTCATTTATTTCTATATACATGTGGTGTTTAAGACTTTTTGCAAATTAAAATTTAACGCGAGTGAATTTTTAATGTGTATGTGAATGATGTGTGTATTATGCATGTGTGTGAATGAATGTGAAAAGGAATTATTACAAAGAGAATCACATTTGTACATGTCATATGAATGGAATTGGACAATGGAATTATACCCGCATTATCTAAATTGTTTTGAGAATGGAATTAAGTGTTAAAGAGAATGAGATTGAAGAATGGAAATGTATGTAACGGATGGATTCTATGTATGTGTTTGTTATTGCAAGTTGTATAGGTGTGTTGGCCTGTTGTTAAGCTAAACACATGATGGAAAGAAGTTTTAATGAACTGTAAGTTTTGCATCCTGCTAAACAATTGGACATCAAGTCTGCAAACCTGCTATTTAAAAAAACATAACTGTGGTGTCAGTTATTATAAAAAATTTGATGTTGTAGATAAGTGGTATCATTTTTTTTTTTACCAAAATTGATACACATCTACCCTTATCAGTTAAAATCTTATATGATAAGAAATTACAATGTCGATTTTATAGATCAAACCGACGACACATATCACTTGTGGTTTTAGTTATTCTTAAAAAATCCCCATTGTTACCTTATGGAAAATAGTGCCACAACACGGTTGTGCTACCCGACATGACCATACTTCCAACACCGCCATGCTGCTTTGCGTTGTTGGTTTTTCAAACTAATATTGATAACACACTTTGACTATAGTCATTTTCTTTCTTGGAACTAGTGACACAGAATGATTCGACAACACTTTATCGCTATGAATCGTTAGTGAGTCTTCAGTTTCCATTCTCATAGCAATCAATGCTCGCTCTATGTCGTTGGTTTGATCGTTCCCTAAAAAGTCACACAGAAGGTCCTTATCTATATTGTCGCCCACTGAAGTGTCACTAAAAAGGGATATTTTAATCGACACTAAATGTAGTATTTATACTAGTGACTCAAACTACTATCTAGTGGCTTGGAAGCCCAAATGAGAAATACCTATAAGATATAAGGAAATCCAAATTCCATTGGATCCCTACACAAATCCCAGGTCAAAGTGGGGTGTCTCAAAGGTAGAGTGCTATAAGGATAAATCTACCATGAATAGTTTCTCAAGGGTGGATCCACATACCACATGTCCATCTTGGATATAAAAACCATGACACCAAATTTAGGATATCAACCCATAACAAATTGAGACATGACCAAATTATTTATGTATCAAGTATCACATGTCTTATAACACTAACCCATCAATCATAATTGGCTCCCAATAAAAAGTTGATGTTAAGGTATATCAACCCCATAAAACCCCACATATAAAATAATATACACCTTGAGTAACTCCTCACCATTAGTGGAGTGATACAAGATTAACTCATTTCACTATTTGCCCCAAATGACCAAAAAAATAGATCTACAGACTCAGGGCACTACACATTAAGGTTATACTTAATCAATTAAGTTTGTTACTCTTAATAACTACACAATCAAGTTACATGTAAAACAACAATTGAAAAACTACATGACTATATAGAGCATGTAAATTCAGACTATACAAAATGTATGGCATTAAGAACCTAACTTTTCAAGAAAGTTATAAAACAACACCTCTCATACGTATCAAGGCCCATCACAAAGAATGGGTCAAAAAAGAGTTTCATAGTCATCAAAACCACACCAAGGTCAGATCCCTTCTAGGGCATCATATTGTGTCATAAGAGACTACATTTCTCCTTATAGGTACAATGATACAATATTTTAAGGTATAAAAGAAAGTGAATCAATCCTACATAGAATTTCTATTTACATATAAATTTTGGTAGTATAACAACTATGAAAAAGGTTGTTAAACATTCTTAGAGAAGTTTCATCAGTAAGGATGACTCATATTTGCTTTCCTTGTATTCATAGAATGTTACTTACCATAAAAGTACTACCATTTAGTTCTTGAATTTATACAAGTACAAGCTAAACTCATTATGTTTCTAGAATCAAGAAACTATCTTGAAGTATGAATAAAGCATGCTAGTGTGTATTCCCTATTTTCCATCTTAGAGTGGTGCAAAATTTCACCTTTTAGCATTTTAAGGAATATCTCTACATTGATAGCAATTTGCATTTACAAGGTAGGTACTAAATACATAGAAAGTTATATCACTCACCTTAGAGATGATGGAAACAAGTCCACTTGAAGATGACATTGGGAAAACTTCAAGATTATGATAAAATATGAAGGAAAATACAAACACTCCAAGATCTGAACTTTCTTCTCACAAGACTTTGTATGAAAGTACATCCACGATATAAAAGCAACTAGAATATGAATAGAGAGATAAAGTAGAGTGTCAGACTAGTGTAGTCAAAACCATGTAGGAGTATATTCAAGAATACAACATAAGGAGGAAGAAGATGGTGGATATCCAAGATAATGAAGGAAAGAATCTTAGCTACTCAGTTTTAATATCCAAACGATGTAAGGAGGGGTGTTAGTCCAAAATGTGAATAGAAAAGAATAAAAAAACAACTCCACTGAAGGTCGATGGAGTTAGGTTTTTCTTCGATTGACTTCAACAGATGGTGCCAATTGATTGTGTCTTGTCACTTCTCTAGCTCTTAGGGATAACTCAAGAAATTTAGGCAAAGAAGGAGGAGCAGGGGGTATATATATCTCTAGAGGAAAGAGATAAAGGGTGGTCAAATCTATCCTACAATTGGTTAACATATCCCTAGATTCACCAGTCTATCATTTCATCATAAGAGAGCTCCAAATCCCATCAGTAGACAATGTCATGACCTTCATTGGAAGATAACCCCATATATCCATCGGTAGATGAGGGAGCGAGTTCCATTAGTAGATATAGTTGATCTTAGACGTCATTTATAGCACACTATATCTTCAAAACAAGACATATTTAGAAGTCCCATTGATTTCCAAGCATCATTAGACCAACGGTTCTTTAGCCCAAAACTTCCTTCAGTAGATAGTTCACATATTTCCATAGGTATACGATGTTGGTGCCAATATCTATCAGTACTCAACCGATGGAAGTTTAGTGCCCAGATGGTTAGTTACGCCATCACTTCTCAACTGTAATGCACAAAACATCAACAAGACCGGACATATCCATTGGTAGTCAACTGATGGAAGAGTAGGGCAATCCCACTAGTACTCAATCAATGAAAAAGCAAGATATTTCCATCGATCCTCAACCAGTGGAAAGGAAAGACACCTAGTTTGGTGATCTAAGTCCACTCAACCAGATCCAAGTAAGAGAGAGAGACATTCTACACATAAATTACAAGGAGAACCCTCATCATGAGGGTATCACACATAGATCATCATGTGAGAAACATTATCTAGTTGTTTAATTAAACAAAAAGCATGTATTGAAAGCATCCAAATACATATTTAATCTATCAAATCATGATTAAGAAACTATGCTAGGTAACAGTCTTACAACTATAAATCGCTAATAGGGATTTCCCCCCAAAATCCTACAAAAACAAGGCTGGATACTTCCTACATGTCTTTTCCTTGAGTTCCCACATAGCTTCTTCCACACCACGATGACACCACAACACCTTCACCAACACTATATCCTTCTTCATTAAGTTCTACACATGCTTGTCCAAGATTAACACCAAACCCTCCATGTAGGATATATCATTGTCAAGATGAAATTTGACTAGATGAATAGTCTGCCCCATCTTTGAGTGACACATTCTCAACATGGATACATGAAATACATTGTATAATATGGGTAGCTAAAGTGGTATCTCCAACATGTATTTCACTTTCCCAAAATAAGAAATCATAGGGTAAGGCTTCAGAAACCTAGGTGCCAACTTACTCTTGCCAAATCTTAGAACTCCTTTCTAAGGCAAAACTTAAAGACACACTTTGTCTCTCACTTAAAATTGTAGCAGTTTGTGATGACTATCTGCATAAAAATTGTGCATGTCCTATTCTGCCTTAAATTGATGTATGATCACTTTGTTCTTTTTTATCATTTTGCAAACTAATTTTCGACTAAGTAACTAATATTTACCTGCCCCGTACCAGCAAAGATGTAATCTGCAATGCCTTTTGTGCAAAGCCTTATATGATTCCATGTCCAAACTCTTGTCATAGATATTAGTATAGGCGAACTCAATTGATTTGAGATGGACATCTGAACTTCTAAGAAACTAGAGTACACAAAACCTTAACATTTATTCTAGAGTTTGTATAGTTCTTTCTGACTGACTGTCAGTATGAGAATGAAATGATGCACTAAAGTCTAATTTCATGCCCAATGCTATATGTAGGCAATCCCATAACCTACTCATAAACTGTTATCTTCTAGTAAGACACTATTGTTTGAAGTGATCTATCTCATCAATATGATTATGTTCAAACTTCTACGCCATGTAAAATTTATTAACTAGAAAGAAGTATATTAACTTTTTAATCTATCAACCACTACCTGAATGGAATCATGCCCTTTGGCTGTCCTAGGGAGACCAACAACAAAGTCCATGGTCACATGATCCCACTTCAATTATGGAATTTACAAGGGTTGCAATGTTCCTTTTGATTTCTAATCCTATGCTTTGACTTGTTGATAGACATGACACTTGGTCACAAACTTTGCTACATTATTTTTTAATATTACTACTGGTACATATCTTTAAGATTATGATATATCTTCATACTTCCATGATGCATTACATCCATTTAAGTATGGACATGTTCAACCACCATCTTTCTTAGATCATCCACATCAATAACTATCATCATGTTATGATTTCATAGTATCCCATTCCTTGACTTGTAGAGCCCTTAATGCTTTACACTACCAAGTTTTGATCTAATATTCTATATCACAACATCATTATGTCATGCATTTCTAATCTATTTTATTGATATTAGCTTGGCATATAATCAAGCCAATAATCCACCAAGCATAGAGACTTCCATATGAATATTCATATGACATAATGAAATCAACATATCCTTTCTTTTACAATCAAACAAATATAACTACATCAAGTATAATGAATAAGATGATTAATGATGGCCTTCTTCTCAACAAATATGCCATCACATTCACCTTCCCAGAGTGGTGCTCTATAATGAAATTATAATCCTTGATTAAGCCACCTTTTCTTCCTCATCTTCTTTAGTAAGAAGTACTAGATACTTCTATGATTTGTGAAAATCTGACATTTCTCTCTATACAGATAATGCCTTCAAATCTTTAATGGAAAGACACTATCACTAAATCCAAATCGTGTATTGAGTAGTTCTCCTCATGCCCCTTAAATTGTACAGAAGCAAAACAAATTATGTGTTTGTATTGCATTAATATACATCTGAGGCCTTCCTTTGACACATCACTAAAGGTTATATAACCTTTCATAGGATCTGATAATACTAGTACTGGAGTAGATGTGAACTTTTACTTTAATAGATAGAAATTTCGTTGGAATTTCTCCATCCACACAAAGGGTACATCCTTGTTTGTCAATTTGTTCAAATGTCATGGCTATGTCACTAAGTTATTTAATAACCCATCTATAGTATCAAGCTATACCAATAAAACTCCACACCTTATTTGGTGTCTTTAGCTTTCCCACATCAATAATGACTCAACCTTCTTGAGATCTATGAAAATCTCTCTACTGGATATGATGTGAATAAGAAAAGAAACTTATCTCATCTAAAAGTCACAATTACTATACTTTCCTTGTAACCAATGTTGGCTCAACAATTCTACTATTATATTAGGATGTTGCTCTGATAGTTGTAGTAAATTAGAATGTTGTCTATGAAGACTATGGAAAATTGATCCATATATTATTTGAACACCCTATTCATTAAATACATTTATGCTACTAGTGTGTAGGTTAGTTCAAGCAGCATAATCAAGAACTTATTATGACCATACCTAGTCTAAAGGAAAACTTAGCCATTCCCTTCATTTTAATCCTCAACTCATGATATCCTGACCTTAGGTCTATCTTTGAAAACATTGTATCACCTTTCAAATTACATTGATCAAGAAAATAATCTATATTGGACAAGGGGTTCTTGTTCTTTATCATAAACTTATTTAACTAGAGGTAGCCTATGGACAACCTCATCAAATTGTCCTTCTTTGTAATAGAAAAATAGGAGCACCCCACAGGGATATGCTCGACCATAGAAACCCTTTCTAGCAACTTCTGAAGCTATTTCCTCAATTCCTTCATCTATGTAGGTTCCATCCTATACGATGTCTATGCTATGGGTTGTGCGCCATGGACTAAATTGATATCAAATTTAATGTCTCAAGGGTGAGGTATATCATGGAAACTCATCAAGAAAGACATCCTCAAACTCACACACCACATGTACATCATGTATACTAGGATTCACCACCTAAGTATCCACTACGTGAGCTAAGAAAGCATCAAAACCCTACCTCATCAACTTCTTAACTAGGCATGTAGGTGGATTTCCTGGTTTCCTTGGAATATCCAAGAGACATTTCCCTCCCAAAACTCAACAATTTGGATTTACAATCTAACTCCACCTTATACTTCTCGAAGATATCCATTCCAAGGAACACATCAAATCCATGTGTATCAAGTGGCATGAGATCCACTTGATGATGTGTCAAGAGAAAATAAGAACATAAGATGGACATACCTATCAAAAAATCACAGAACCAACTAATAGGATTTCAAGGAAAAGATGTTCAAATTAATAACTAATTGGAAGAATACAATGCACAATCACCTCTCTAGTGATAAATAGGTGTCTCAGACCTGGTTCAACCAATACACACACACACACACACACATATATATACCTTCCTGTAAATTTAATTACCATCTGATTTGTAGATCATTCACAACAACAAAATACTTTTTGATGCTCCATATTGAATTTCAGGCTGACTGTTGGATGTAAAATGTGTATATTGTACATATGGACATGCAAATAATGTTTGATTGCAATGATTTTTTGTGGGAAGGTAAATGAAATGATGCTTTATCCATCTATATGGTTGGATTTAAAACAAAAGTTCTGAATTTGTAGTTATTCAAATGCCTCTCATGCTCTCACTGTAGGATGTTTCTCACTGGATTGCTACCCTATATATATATATATATATATATATATATATCGAAAAGTCAGAATGAAAAATCTCTATCTGACCTATAGAAACTTGAGGGATAACAACCCATGAGGTTTAAATATGAAATAGAAGTGGATCATCACCTGTGATCTTCCTCATCATTGGCTTCTTCAAGTATATACTAATGACCATACTTGTAAATTTTGGCCACACCCCCACCTCCACAATGCTTCTACGAGCCCTATGGGCTCCATCCTTGTTTTTGTGATACCTCTTGGTTAAACTATCGATAGAACACCCTCAAATGTCACAATTGGTTACTGTGAAAGCACTTTTTCTACATGGAGTTGTGTGTCCTAGATGGCCCTTTTACTAATAACAACCCAAAACTGTATGATCTAGATGGAGGGAGTACTTGATATCTTCCTTTACTTGATAACCACAACAAACGATTTGTGTACTCTTGTCTCTAACATAGTTGTATTCTGCTATAACTTCAAAAACTCTTGACTTGATGGTCTAGAAAACTTGTGTCTTATAGAACCTCCCAAAAAATATCCAGACAACTGTGGTGCTTTGATATACACGATTTTTATCGCCTTTTATCCATTTTTCCCCACACATCTAAACCCATTTATGCTTAATTTTAACCTATAGTCATGCTAAAATATGTACTTATATTATCCTTATTCTATGATTTTGATTGCAAATACCATGCTTTTACAACAAATTGGGTTGGGGGAGATCACCCAATCACTTCAAAGCTTGGTCCCTATCTATACAATTTGAAGTCTAAAATTATAGCAACAAAACTCCACACAGAGTTTGAGGTGATTGACATATGGTGTAATCTTGCAGCTCCATTTCCACAAAATAGTAGATCATCAAATCATCATCTTGATTTTCTATACATCATGTCAAGTCAATAACACGCCATGTTGAATTTCTATATGCCATGTCGTAGTGTCAAAATCTGAATACTTATTTGGTAGAAGTGGAGCAACACACCATGTTAATTTCCAACACACCATGTTACACGAGTTGTGCATTTAAAACTATACCAAGCATAAGTAACACTCGTGTCAATTGTCAATTTCACACATTTTAAGTTGTAAGTACCCACATCTATATATATGACTCTTAGTCATCTTTGAATAGTTAGTATGGATCATTTGGATTCTAACTTGACTAGAGAAGAGAAAAAAATAGCGAGATGAAACCAAGGATGACCACAAGGCCAGAGGAGGTTTCTTGGAAGAAAATCATCACCATTTCCTTCTTCTTCTTCCCCAGTTGTAGGAGAAAATCTCCCCATACTTTCATCCATCTTCAAGGTGGAGGTTTTTAAAGGGCTTATAGTTGTTTCTAGTGGAGTAATTGACTTCAATAAGGCATTTAAAGTTCACTACTCTTCTCCAACCTAGTTTTTAAGTTTTTTCTATGATGATATAAATGTTTAGCTTTGTTTCTTACTATTTTACACATTGTCTTCATCCATGGATGAGTAGAGAATTATTTCTTGGGAATGGGGGGAGTAACTCTCGTGTCTTGTTAAATAGAATATTTTGTGCTTAATGATAGTTTAATCACTTCTTGTGATGTATCAATGTTGATTTACTCAGATATGCTTGACTGGACATCTTCTGTGTATGTATCATGCTTCTTGTGTATGTTGAGAGGACATGCTTGAGTAAGGAGGTGTCATCATAGCCTCATTTTATAGTAATGTAAGTGTCTATATACTACTATAGATCTTGTGTTTTTTATGGGTTTTATCTATCTATCTATCTATATATATATATATATATATATATATATATTCACGACAATGCTATACAAACTTAGAACTGTTATACGTTGCTGGAAGGGGTGGAGAACTCAAAACTCCCTTATGATTAATCTTACTAGTTTAGAATATTTATTTCTTAATGATATGATGTGGTAGTGTATGATGTAGTAGTGAAACACCATCTCCAAGAATTAGTAATCAAAGATTAATCCTTAGCTCAAGAGATCCCTATTTTAGTTCATTTCTTTTTTTGTAAGTTAATCTTAGCAGAAACTACTACAACATCGACTTATGATCATGTATACTTGTGAGAGAGAATAAGTTGAGACACTATTCCAAATAATAGTCCTCATTTGAAAACAATACCAACATGCTTCCTCTTGCAAACTTGCTTATGAATGTCTACCCTTGTCATATCTATTCACCTCATAAACTCCATGAAGGTGGAAAATTTCTTATGACTCCAAAGTTGAAACCATCCTAGCTAATTTTGCATTTAGCCCCTTCTCAAATATCCTTATATTCTCCTTCTCTATTGGTGGCATACGTAGACTAAACCCTAACAGTTCTACAAACCGCAGCTCATACTCATTCACCTTCATCATTATTTGTATCAACTTTTCAAACTATGTGATATTCTCATCCATATATGACTAAGGGAAGCCTCGGTTCTCAAAATCCCTTATAAACGTTGTCCAAGTGATGACCTCATGGGCCTTTTCTCCTCCTCAATAGACCACCAATGGACAACATTACCCCTCAACAAGTAAATCACATGCTTCACCTTATCCTCATCTAATATATCTAATAAAAGAAATCCTTTTCCAACTAAATATATCATAATTCCATGTCAGATGAGTCTGTTGTACATGTGTACACCATGACTCCTACACACTTCAGTTTTTCAAACATCTTTCTTGAACTCGTAGTCTTGACATTTAAGGATGGTCTACTGGAAGCATTAACTAGTATTTTCTCAGCAAACTAAGAAAAAGTTGACATCATATACCCAATCATAGCCTAAAAAGATGGGTGGAGAATCATTTTCAGATCTAGGGGTTATGTCTCTGGATGCTCTAGATCCAGTTCAGATACCCTTCCATTAGGTACACACTACCTTCTGTTACATCTTGTAAAAACAAAACTACACTCTACATTCTCTTCATGATGTTTGACCATATTTGAATAACCATAAACAAATGTTAGGTATGGTGGACTCACAAGGAAATATATAAAATCCTAGTCATGTTCCCCATAGACTCAACAAATCTAGGCTTTAATACCAACAACTTGAGACCTTACCCCGTTACAATATTGACATTACTCAAAATAAATCTTGGTTAAAATAACAAATTTTATCATGATGACAAACCACATCATACAAACATAGATCCAAAATTTTTGCTTAACAATAAAAGGTAAATTAGCAAACCTTCAAATATTTACATAGTTCTATATTATTCATATACATGTCACAAATATTTCGTGATTCCTCACATAGATTCACACATGCATATACAACTCAGAGTGTAGATACAAAGTTGGGCAACTCATATAGATACAATACTAAAGGTCGTGCACACATATCCAAATTGCAGAGTGGACATACATAGAGTATATAAAAAAGAATATAAAAAGGTCAACACTAGACACCTACCCTTATACATAAACTTCACTTAGTCCTAGGAGGAGGTCATGCAAACATCAATTACCTCTGGGACTCATTCAACATACATAAACTACCTCTAAAACTAGGATCAACCTCCTTCATACTGATGTTTGCCTCCATTTTTAGGGAAGCCTTTTTGTTTACCTAAAATATTTGGAAAATCACGGGGTGAGGACCCAAGTCTCATCAATTTGATATAACTACTAAAATATGTAATAGTTATTGAAAGTATATGTGAAATTTAGGGATACAATAATAAATTAGGTTATTGGGCTAGAATATATTTAAAGGTGTCCTCTTGCCACAATCTTACATATGCCACCGTGTGAACCTAAACATGATATAAGAAAATATATTTAGTGCAGTAAATAAAATCTCACTTCATGAGCGCAACCACATTTCTCATCAAGGAAACCTTAGATATACTACAAATATGAGGTACATATTCATTATGTCTATGTAATTTTAGGTGTACCACTCAAAACACTTTATAGTTTCTATGATTTCAAACTAGAAATCCATGTAAGACCTACGAATGTACACATTTCCTTAGATCTCTCCAAAAAACCTCTAGTTGAAGCAAGGTTAGATTGCACTTAGACTAAGTCTATTATGGATAATTGCTCAAGGGTGGATCCATATGACATAGGTCCATCCACGGTAGACATTCCATGACACCAAGCAAAGGGTATCAACCCATGACAAACCATAACATGATCAAAGTCGTTCTCTATCAAGTATCACATGTCATATAACACTGTGCCATCGATCATAATTAGGTCCCTACAGACTTGTGGATGTTAGTGTATATAAACCACACACACCCCCATGTATTCAAAAATATGTGATCCAAGTATCTTATCACAATTCATATATTTCTACAAAATTAACTCATTTAACTATATCCCAAAACGATATAGGGGAATATGTATACAGACTCAAGACATTACAAATGAAGGGTTATACCTCATCAATTGAGTCATACTCTTTATAACTACATCAATAAAGTTACATATAAAACAAAAACTAAAAACGACATGGTTATTCATGACTTTTAACTTCATAAGATATAAAACATATGACTGTAAGGACTACTTTTCAAGCAAAGTATACAACAACACCTCTCATCCGTACCAAGTCCCATCACGATTAATCAATCAACAAAGATTTTCATGGGTATGTAAACTGTACCAAGGTCGGGTCCCTTCACATCATATTATGTCATAAAAGACTACTTTATCCTTTCCAATATAATGAGACACTGATGGTATAAGAGAAAGTGCATTATCCCTATATAGAAGTACTGCTTCCACATAATATTTGGCAGTATACCATTTTAGCAAAATGGTTCTTAAACATTCTTACAAAATTTTCATTAGCAAGTATAACACATAGTTTACTTTCCTTGTACTCATAATACATTATTGATTATAAACATACTACCTTTAAGTTCATTCTTTCAACATGAGCTGAATTTATATAAGTACAAGCTAAAATCATTATGTTCTTGTATCAAGAAACTAGTTGTGAAGCCTGAATAAAGCATGCATGTACATATTCCCTAATATATATATTAGAGTGGTGCAAGATTTTACACTCTACACAAATAATTATTTGCATGTACAAGGTAGGTACTAAATGCATTAAAAGTTATATCACTTGCCTTACAGACCTTGTAAAGAAGTCCACTTAAAGAGGACATTGGGAAAACTTCAAGCTTCAAGAAAAACTCTGAATGAACTGCAAACTATCAAAGATCTATGATTTTTCCTCTCAAGACTTGCTACAATATAAGATCCGTGATCTAAAGGCAACTATAATAAGAATAGAGAAAGAAAGCATGGCATAAGACTAATATACTAAAAACCCTAAATGAGCATCTTCCAGATTATGGATTAAAAAGTAAGAAGATGGTGGAACTCCAAGATCAATAAGTAAAAAACCTTCCTTTTTTAATCTTATCCATAACATGTAAGGAAGAGTGTTGATCCACACACATGAAAATAAAAGAAGAAAACAAAAACTCCATGAAGGTCGATGGAGTCATGTTTTTCATCAATTTGTCAACTAATGGCATCAATCGATGGTATCTCATCACTACTCTAGCTCTTATAGATAAATTGTGTTAATGAAGCAAGGAAGGATCTTTAAGGGGGATTTATTTAGATCTATAGGAGAAAGATAGAAAGGGTGGTAAAAGTTGTATCACCATTGATCAATGTTCCATGGCTTCATTGGTCTATCATTCAATTAGTCGAATGCTCCAAATTTCCATCAATAGACAAGGGAATGATCTTTGTCGGTAGATAGCCCCGTCTATCCATTGGTAGACAAGAAGGCGAGTTCCATCAGTAGATATAGTTGATCTTGGTCATCGGTTCAACCACTAGATCTTCATTAGAATAGTAGATATAAATATCATAGGTTTCCAAGTGTTGGCAAACCACCGATTCTTCAGCCTAAACACTTCTCCCATTTCCATCTGTAATTGATGTCGGCACCGATTTCCATCGGTTATCAACTGATGGAAGTTTGATGCTCATCTTGTCATCTAATACATCAGTTTTCAATCGAGGAAAGCACAATAGGTTAACAAGACCAACCATCTCCATCGATACTAAACCGAATGAACAAAAGAGCAATCCAATTGAATATCAACCGATGAACAAGTAGGACACCTAGTTTGGTAATCTTAGACTACCCAAATAGATCCAAGAATGAGAGAGTGAAAGAGAGAAAAATATGCTATAGGAAAATTACAAGGAGAACCCTCATCATGGGTAAATTACATGTAGATCATCACAAGTAAAACATTAGTTAAATATTTACTTAAACCACAAGCTTGTATCCAAAGCATCCAAACACATAGTTAATCTATCAAAGCATTATTAAGAGATTATCCTAGGTTAGGGTCCTTATAAGATTTCTATTAAATCTAGGTGAAGGCCTCTAGAATACAATAACTAATATCTTGAAGTAAATGAGTAGGGTTAAGGGTTTATTGTTGACACTTGAAGGTGAGGAAGAATTAGCTATATAAGGTTACAACACTATACACATTTGAACTAAAAAGAGTTGACACCAGTTGAAATCTTGTTTTGTTTTTAATGATAGTGAAGTACGTTGTAAGATTTGTAATCAAGATACATTCTTGATTCTGTAATATTCACCAGGTATGTTATGTGAGATGAAATAACAAATGATATATGGATAAATAAATTTATCAATGAACTTGAAGTCATCAGAAGTGTTGTATTGCAACAACAATGGGGCCATGATTCATGATAACTAATCTATATTGCATCAACATTTCAATCATTTTCTTTGGAACTTCCTTCTTATATGACCAATCATTTAAAGATGATATAAAATATTTATAGTGTACAATTAGAGAGAAATATAAGGCATTATCATAATATAAGCCTAATAATCATGTTAGATCATTGTATTAGATGCATTAAGCCATTGGATTTGATGCAAGTACTGAAGCTTGGGTAAGAAACCTAGAATTTGACCTTTCATGATTGTAAAAGGGAAAATTTACCTTATTATTTGCATCATAAAGAAATTTCTATTTGAATGTGCTCATTCAGTTCAATATCTTCAAAAATAAATGTTCCTTAATTATTCAATTTTGTTTTGTATGCCCTCAAGTATGTGGCTTAGACATGAGATCCAATGGATGCTAATATGAATATACCTAGTTTATAACACATTAAAACTAGTATGTGTTGCAACTAATGATTATGTACGATAAGGCATACATATTCAATTTCAAGTCATACACATAGTTACTTATCGGAGAACAAGCTTACTGGATTAACACATCTTCAAAATGATTGATGGATCAATATATGATATCATAATAATACATTTAAAAAATAATGATGTTGGGATCTCTTGACCTAAAACCCCTATTACATGACACATATGATCAACATGTCGCTGCCATGGAACAAGTTATATAAATGGTGTTTATTGTGTATGATTAGAGTAATGGGGGCACATTGTGAGCATTTTAAATGAGATCTGTCCCTCTCAGACAATTAAAGTGGTATCCTAGGGATTTTTATGAGTGAGAATAGAAATGCATTGCCATGCTCATGCTCATATGTCTTGACTAGTGTGCTCAACAATCAAGTGACTTGGATTGGATGTGATGACTATGACTAGTTCATGATGTTAGTTCAATCTAGATGTCTAGAAAAGGTATTATACAACATGGTGACATGGCTAGTGAAAGGATTTGTCATTTTTGAGTGATTATACTACTTGGTTAGGAATGATGTACTCCTAAACATGGCTCATTTCTTTTGGGACCATAATATATACTGTATGATCCAAAATGTGAATAAAGTATGTATCTTATAGGGTCACTGAGAAAGAGTTGATTTGAAAAGAGTGGATGAAGTCCTTATTATTAATGTTAAAATTAATATATGGACCTCAAGTTAGTTTTGGTGGGAAATACAAAAAGCTAGACCCAAGATAGTATATGCTTGGAAACCTTTAGGTGCCTAGGTGGAAGATATGTCAAATCTTCCATAAAACTGACTCTTGTTCTACAAAGGTTTAGATATCCTAATTCACCAAACACCCTATATATATTACCTGAAGTATGGTCATGATGACTAAAAAACTCTTTACTTTCATGATTCCCTACAGTTATCCTCAAGAAAAATTAGAGTGAGAGGGAGAAGGATATAATAACACATTAGGCATATTGAATGCTCTAATTGAATATGTCAAACATGATATTAGGATGAGAAGAGGCGAGCACAAGGACATTGGTCATCTTGCAAATCATTAGTAAACCTGCCGATATATAAGACTTTAGGCGTGGGTAAAGAGTGTTTATTTGAGTGTGGGTTGGAAGATTCCTATACTCATTTGGCATGTTCAAAAGTGAATGAGTCGAGAACCAATATTGGATAGGGAACAAGTAGTTCATTAGATACCGTCAAGGTGTGAAACAATTCATGTGCAAAAATTGATCAGATGGACCACTATAAGGAGAGATATCTCTTGGTGAAGATGAGAGTGAACAAGAGGACCTTACAAAAAATGGTCCAGTCATCCATAAACCAACAAAATGGGTCTCAAGAATGTGTCAAGGCCAATTTAGAGTGAGACTGGAACGAAGCATGCATTCTTCGTAATGACCATTGGCCATAGGCTAGTGAATTTTGGGAATCCATGTGCACAAGAAAGGTAATTATGGCAAATTCATGCATTTGGACATCCCAACCTAGATGTACTACATTATGTGGTTATTCTACTGAGGAGGTGTAAAAACCTATGTTTATGAGACAATAATATATGCTAATACATTATCATCACTACCCAAAAAAAATTCTCTTCTAGAAATCATCATAAATTTAGTAAGCAGATCTTGAGGAGTTGATTGGAAGATCTAGATCAAGTGATTTTGACTATGTAGATTTATTGATCAATATAATTTGAGGATATATTGTTCAAATTTCTTTCAATATAAGGTGTAACCATCTTACTATAACTTAAGCAATACATGTACTACATGGATAATACTTGAGGGATTTCAAAATATTAATTTTCCACTACAATTGTATTTCCAAAACTACAACATAGTGACATATATGGATTTTTTCTTAAAACTTATACCATTCATTCTCACATATTTTACTTGAATTCTATGGACGTATAAAATTTATTATTCAAACATTAATCATGTTTATCAACATCAAATATTTAATTTGAGCATGATAGAATGGAAATACCTTTACTATTAAAAAGAAATGGGAGAAGTATCCCTGATAAAAGTATCACATAATTTTTTTAAAAAATACACTCTAGAAATTGTAGCAAGAATAGGTTGGTTCTAGTAAACTCAAAGGAAACTTTTTCTAGATTTATGAAGGTGTCTGTAACACCCCGCCAAGATACATACGTAAGAAGTATTGAGACCAAATGTTGTCCCTAACATGATTCCTTCAATACATTAGAAGTGTCAAAACTTTGATAAATAGATCCAAAAATATAGATGAGACACTTGCATCATCACATATAGATTCATACATTAGTTCTTAAATGGAAACCCTAATACCTAGCTATGCATGAATATGGAACTTAAACCTTGACAGATAAGTTATAAGTAAAAGACAAAAGCATAAAACACCATTACAATACTCATAAGATCTCTAAAGAGGTAGTTGACACCCCAACAAACTATGTCGTCAACTTTATCTCTTAAAAATACTTATTTTCTACTTGTTTATATGTTGACCCACAACAATGAGAAATAAGATAAAAAAATATATTAACACTATGCATATTAGGTATGTAATCACCAAGTATCATATAAATTGACCAATCAGGACATAGAAAATAAATTTAAAGTCTGTTAATTAAATACCCAAGATTTAGATAAAGGCTTGGAGTGCATGCCCCACTTGGATGATATGTCCCTATGGTTGAGAAATGCATGGGTAAGGACCCTCCATGTGTGGGCTATTGAGAATAAAAAGTAAGGTGTGTAAAGACAAATATTACCTAACTGCATGGGTATCAATTCAAGATAGCATAAAGACAATTGGAATGTATTAACCCTTGCATTGTTTGAATACAATAGGAAAAACAAATAGACTAGAACTTAAATTTGACTTTCATATCGAGTGATGCAATGAAAATTGTGACAAACCTTTTTAAATGAATTCCTTGTGAATCCTATTCCCAACAACCCCATAAGGGGGTATTAATAGGGATAAAAGATTACTGAGAGACTTGGGAGAAAGGCACAATGAGGCTAGGTAAAATGAATAAGGTTTAGGTACCGACACTAATATTTAGATAATGTTGTCAATTCATGGACCTGGGGCGAAGGATGACCTATACAAAGAGGCAAAAAAGAGGTTGTGGTCGGTGTACAGTTTGCATGGCTAGAGTAAAATAAAAATGGAGGTATGAAAAAGGGAAAAGAATCATACTAGATGACATATTGAATTGGGTCTTGGAAAACCACATTGGGTCTATATGGCTATAAGTTCATGACAAAGACCACTATGGTGTTGGGTGTTTACATTGACCTCAAGTGGGAGTCATATGAAGGTAGCTTTGGAAACCTCAAGAGGGAATCACAGGGTCTAGAAAGTGTTACAGTGGTGGAGAACAACTACTAGGGGTTTCTAGATTTATTTCAAAGTCGTTTTTCATTAGATGCATAGGGAGGCATGAGTACTCATTGGAAGTTGGGAAATGGAAAAATAGGAAGTCCAAGTTTATTTTGGTTCTAGGATGGATGTAACCTACCTAAACTGGTGTTTGTTTTTACTCAGGGGATCATGATGAATCTAAAGGGGAACTAGGTTGAGTGAGGATGAAGTGAATATAGACATACATAAACACAACCACAAACACAAACACAAACACAAACATAAAGACACACACTCACATAGAGAGAGTTAGTTAGATAGATACATAGATAGAGAGGTAGAGAGAGATCACAAGGGTGGGATTTGTGTACTATTGGGGACAAGTGAGGAGTTTGACAAGTGAAGGGTATGACTTCCTAGTCTATATATGATTCCTCTTCCTTGAGTATGACTTGGTTCATGACTCATTTACATTAAAGGGGGTACAGGAGGCGCATATAAGTAACAACTTGTATTAGAAGGATAATGTAACAAAGTGGATTTTGACTTAATTTTGAGGATGGAATTTCTTTTAAGGTGTGAAGGATGTGATGGATTGAACTTTTGGAATCCCTAAATACTTAGTAACATAAGTGATTTCATGTGTGTTTAGGTTACATTGAGAATTCTAAGTGAATTGGTGAAGTTTTAGTGTTGACCAATGTTGATATCATAATTAAGATTCATAAGTTCATGTCTTTTTGAAGTATTTAATTGACAAGTCAAATAGTTGAATTTTGGCACCACATTTGTATAAAATGTACTGTAGTCATTATAAAGCTATGGTTAAAATTTGGTGGAAATTGGAGGATCCTAGAGGAAGTTATTTAGGTTTGAAATGTGTGAAATAATGTGTACTATTGATGAATATAGAGCTAAGTTTCATAATCAATGTGGTGTCACGCGACCCTTTTTTGGTGGGTAGTTATGTGGCCCTTTCTTTACACTGGATACTTCATCCAGTAGCCACTATTGTCTCAGATGAATGCCACAAATTGATCATGTAAGGGGGGCTATTTATAGCCCTTGGATGAGATCTAATGGTCCAACTGTCACCCCCTACCTACAGACAAGCCAGGGCTGTGGTTCAGTCAACTGTGTAAAGTTTTGAGATCCCCCATGTCATAATCGTGGATCCAGAGGGGAAACAAAGTGGGCGATTCTTTTTGCCTTTGTGAAACCTACATACCGACCCCTTACATGTTTAGTTTCAAGATGAGACGAAGGAGAACAAGCTCTTAGTTTGTATTTCCTCTCCACCAAGTTGAGCAAATCTCATGGATGGGAGTACAATATGGAGGTAGAAGGAAGTTTGTATGGAAATAAAGAGAGGGAAATAGAGTTGGAGGTCAAAGGAGTCGAGTACATGAATCTCTTGGCCTCTATGTGGTGTTGTTGTTGGTTGACGAGTTCCTTCATTATCGAGGAAGAAAACCACCATTAGAGGCGATCCTCAATAGCTCTCACTGCAAAAAGGAGGTTGTGGTTGAGTTTTGGAGGTCTTCTGAACCCTTTGGAGGCTCTGGTTCATATATTCATGAAGCCGAGGAATTTTTCCCCTTTTTGCTTCACCAGGGATGTAGCCAGTGGCTGCGAGCATCTTGATGATGGGGATATGAAGGCATGACTACACACCTGATGAGCCGTGAAGGTTGGAGTGGCACTGGAAAACCTTCTAGAAGCAAAACTTTGCATCGACGAGAAGCATCTCACCATTAATTTCTCATCGAAGGAGAACCATGAGCGGCAGTGATGTGCACATTTCATATCTACCTTTTGCAAACATTCACACACCAATTCAGTTCATTTTGCCTCCCATTTAGCCTCTAATCATATTTAACTTGTCATATTTTAATTATTTTACTTGTTGCATGATGTTGATCACAAGCACATGTTGAAAATGAAAAATTGAAGATAGTACAACCCAAATCTGACCTCAGTTGGACCTCCCTTTGAATTGCAGTAGATTCAGAGTTCACACAATGTGTAACTTTCCAGAAAAAGCTCACGTAACAAAGAACACGCTGTGTGCAATTTAACACATGAATGTGTAAGTTTTCAGCAACCTCGGTGTCTTAACTACAGAGCAGATGACACGATGTATCCTTATTAAGATACAGTGTGTCCTCACGATCCAAAGATCAACATCCGCTTACTGCTAACACACACAGCCGTGTGTTTAATAGCACACAATGTGTGCTATCTTCCCAGATCGACTCCAATAATAGCTACATAATGTGTCCTTAGTGGAGACACACCATGTACTTATCACGAGGATGCAGGTTAGCTTTCGGTTACACGACGGCACATGACGTGTCTCTATAAAGACACATCATGTCTTCTTCAGTTTCCTATAGATTTTAGTAGAAATCACCCCTCATTATAAAAGTGAGTCCAGCCACTTGGGGCGGTTATCACTTGACATTTGAAACACTTTTCATCCAAGAGAAGTTCAAGAGCAAAAGGATGGTAATTTTGGGGTGGAAGAAGAGGTTTCTTGAGAAAGAACCTCCATTCTTCACCATTTCTTATCCAAAAGGTGAAACAGAGCTTTTCTTCTCACTCAAACTTCTCAAAAGGGAGGATTGTCTTAGTTGAAGCGGATCCAAGGGTGGAATTTCATCCTCTAGCTGGAGATCTACTCCCCCCTTAACTACACCTTTGGTTCCTTTAGCTTTTTCTTCTCTTAGTTATGTAAAACCCTGAAAATTATGCCATGTGCTTATGTTTTTCCATTATGTGCGAGTAGAACTTTCTTCTTGGGCATGGGATAGTAATTCCCATGTCATTGCTCATGTGAAATCAAAATTTATATTGAATTCTAGTTAATTTTCTTGTCCTTGGATGTCTACGGAGTTTATTAGATTGTATGTTTGGATGGCCACTGTAAGGAGTGTGAGATCAACCCCTTACTATAATTTTGAAGAATTAACATCCATTCCAAACACACTCAAAGGTATGTTGGAATAGGTATAAATTTTCCAAATTTATTATAATGTTATGAAAAAAACCAAAGTGTAGCAACAGAATAAAAATAACTGACTATATAAAACTTTCATAAAAGATTACACAAGTACATCAAAATCTCCCATTAGGGTTTATAACAAGATACAAAAAAAAGGATCTAGATAGAGGGAAGTCTAAAATACTTAAAATCTTATCTCTAGTGCAACATCTCCAAGTGCTAGGTCCATGCCCAAAGCTATGTTCTCCTGATTCAACTCAAAAACTTGTCCTAACCTGGGTGGTTGGGAAAGCACCCAGCAAAAGGGAATGGAAACAAGGTATGTGTCAAAATATTGAACAAGTACAAAAGATAACGATAACATTGAAGCATAAATATATGGATTCATCACATGATGAGAGGGCCAATAGGATGAGGCATATAAAAAAATAGATTCTTTCCAAAAACCAACAAATAATAATGAATTGCATGAATGATCAATATTGGACTACATTAACTAAGTAGGGTTGAGGAACCTAACGGACCTCAACCTATAGGTGAGGGGAGAATTAATACATTTCCATTCACCTACACATATTTTTATAAGGGGGAGAATAAGATGTTCCCCATGGCAAATTAACACATGCCCTACTATGGGTGGTTGTACATAAGTAGTATTACTATAGCTAAATAGTCAGATAAACCATCATGCATAAGAAGTAGTAAATTGGCAAGATAAATAGTCATATAATTGCAATATGGTAGTGGGGTTCCAAGACCCATGAAATAAAACATCAATACTAATTTTGAGGTAACTACATTAAAAGATTCATAAGTAGAGGAAACTGAGTTCAATAAAGCCTCATTAGGGAAAGTAATGTTGGTACACAAGTATCCCAACTAAAGGGTTAGATATTCACATACATAAAGAGGTATTGCACATACATAAATAGGGATTGCACATACCTCTCTTAGTGATATCAATTACTAACTTTCACCACTTTAATTGAGTCCAAGTTCCACTTTGCCTATTTTTAATGTATTAACATGTATTAGAGTACATAGTGCACATTAATGTATACAAACCCTAATTTCATAACTTTTTAGAAAAATTCAGATTTAGATTTTGAAAATATCACCAATGAACTTATTAGGTTCTCCTGATCAAGAAAACATATTTTTATGTTAATTTTGGAGTTATGAGGATTAAGATGTACATTTTATGGTTTTTATGCATTAAATTCATTTTACAAAAACCACCCTTCGTCAAACCATGAAATCAGACCTTTAAAATATTTTTAGTAGATAGAGATTAATTTTCCAATTTCAAAACATATTTATTTGTCAAATTTGGATAAGCAGATTAGAAGATATGAATTTTTCAATACTGACCAATAGGAAATTGCCACATCATCAAACCGATCGAGATAATTGAAGAGAGAGGGAGATGGAGAAAACACTATTTGACCCAATATCAGGTTTGAAGTTGCATAGATAACCAAAATAGAGCTTCTAGAGAAGGTAAAATAGCAAGAAACCAAAACCCTAGAAGAACATGGTAAATAGAGATGGAGATCACCGATTTTAAACATAGAAGCATGAGTTTTAAGCATGTAGCAAGCTATATATGGTAAGGGGATTACAAAAATCACCTCTAGTGAGGTAATAAGGTCCAAACAGCAAGGATCCTAAGATTAGAAGGTCTGGTTGATCCAAGCCAAGCTACTTTCTTGAGAAAAGATCACCTTCTCCACTTTAGAGGTGCAAACCCTAGAAAAGGAGGATGGAGATGAGATGTTTAAGGGCTCTAAGTGGGGTTTCACCATAGAAGACCAGGGTTCCGACCTGGAGGAAGTTGGAAGTAAGACTAACAACATGAAAATAGGGAATTAAAGAAGGATACTTACTAGTTTAGGTCGGAATCACCAAGGAGGAGCTTAAGAAATCCTAAATACAGAAATTTGGAACCCTAGGAGCCTTCTTCACCAAGGTAGGCACCCTCTTTTACCTTGGGACAGAAACTTTGTGGCCAAACATAGAAGGAATGATTCTCTAAGATAGAGGAAAGAAAGGATAGAAAGAGTTTTTGAATTGGAAGTTGGGAAGGGGTAGATATCGCTATATAAAGAAAGAGGTTAAGTATGAGGTGTCTATGAGACTTTCCATGTGTCATTAGCCTAGGGCTTCATAGCCATGCAAGAGGACAGATCATAGAGACTACTTGTATATAAAATTTCAGTTCTAAAAGCCCATATATACTTCTAGTCCATCCCCACCGTCCTTCAAACAAAGAAATAACCCCATTGGTTGATAGCTTTTAAAGATAAGCTCATATATAAAGAGGGTAATCCCTATAATGCCCTTGGAGAGAAACACCTTCAAACCAAGGTGCAACTAGTGACCCATGGTTCAAAAACTCTATAAAGGTAAGGGAAAATCTAAATATTATAATGCATGTGAAAATTTACAAAGAAAACCTCCGAATTGGGTAAATTGCATAAAAGTCCAAAATGTGCATTTAATTGCATAACTTGCACAAACAACATCCAAATTGGACCAAACTTGAAACTTAATCATGTATAATGATTTCAAAACACCTCACAAGGTTAGATTAAGGTTTATAATACTTAATTATGGTAGTTAAGCTTGTTCAATACATTAAGTAAGGTTTGGGGGCCTTGCACTTCTAACATGGATTTATTTACCATTGTTCCACTTAAGCGATGATTTTACATTTTAGATCCTTAAATAAGATTTCACCAAGGTATTTATGCATAAAACATTCCATTGGTATCATTATTGAACAAATGTTCACCAAACCACTATAAATTCCACAATTTAAGCATCAAGGCTAAAAAGGATAGAAAGGATAGGAATAGCTTGGAAAAGGGCCAAAAAGAGAATATGTCAAAGTTTCAGTATGTCACAACACTCCACCCCTTAAAAAATATTTTGTCCTCAAATCACAAGAAAAGAGAGGAGGGTGAGTATGTAACATATTATCTTTAACTCCCAGGCTATTTCCTCCAAACCATAAAACTTCCACCAAAACTTTCACTAACTCAAACTCCTTATTTTTTTTAACTTGGGAGTTCAAATTCTTTATAGGAAATTCTTCATAGGTCTGGTTGTCATGGATCACTAAGGGTTCCACTTTCACAATTTCTTTTTAACATTTTTGGATTATTAGCATTATATTACATCATCCTCATTATAAGTGTGTCTCATTATATTCAAAAGACTTATATTTCATTATTATGCTTGAAACCATATATATTTCTTATTTACCTCGTTAGGAGTTTTAGAGAAATTAGACTTTACCCATTTATCTCAACATACTTGATTATTATTCTTAATAATTTGTATTTAGTCTTCATTATCAATATATTGTATTATAACATATTGTTTTGCACGAAATAAGACATTTTATCTAATTTGTTACAGTTAATACAAATAATGTCACATCAATACTTATATCTATATTAAACATTTTCACATTACCTTTTTTTCACATTGATGTCATCATTAATCATTTTCTCATATTTATTCTTTTCTTATTATTGATTATGCACATTTATGTGAATCCAATTACTTCTTATCCATATTGAAGTCATTATATGTATTTTAGTGATCAAGGTGGGACATTTTACATATTAATGATTTGATTCACATACCAAGTAATGATTAGGTGATTAATTAGGTGTGTATTAGAGGACAAGGTGATATGCATTTCATATTGATGATCTGATTAATCTGTGATTAGGTGATTATATATCATTTATGTCTGTTAAAGTATGTTATCTGATTATGAAACCTAATGTCACTAATGTATAAGGAATGTCATCAAGGATGTATAGGTTAAGGTTAGGTGATTACAACTTAGGGTTTAGGTAAATATGATCATTATTCTTCATCTATACATTCTTAGATGCATTAAATACAAGATTAGGTTATGATTATCTTGATCATCATTTCATTAGGGTTTACTGGTCCAAGAAATGTTTAGCCTCATGTGTACCCACTATTAGTATTGTATGTGAGTTACTCATATTATGTGAATTATATATTCATTAGGGTTCAAACATGTGAACTATTCATTATATGACCATTATATGTTCATTAGGATAACAACAAGCATGTGGGGTTACAACTATAACTTCTTTGGTCAAAAGTAAGGATCCAAGCAAACTATCCTCCTAATCATATAGTTAGGGCTTCTAGAGTTAGTGCAGCTAGATTCTGGTATGTTACATGACTCCACCCCCTTGAAAGGATTTCATCCTCAAAATCTAACTACCCAAACATCATCAAACCAACTACTCTCCACCCCTTCAAAGGTTTGACCTACCAAGCCAAGCTAATCTAGAGATAAAAGGGTGAGTCTAACTAAACCATATACAAGATCCATCATGCTTCACTGCGCACTCTGATTGCTTACTAAACACCAAACTTCAAAGTCTAGGTTCTAGGAATAACTATCCAAACATGTGGTTCTATGGGTCATAAGGGAACTATATTGGGTATCCATCCTCAAACAAGTCATTACACCTGGGAGACTAGTTCAAGATATTATGGTCCCTAAAGATAAATTATATAGATGTCTAAGGTTATTATTGCCTAAAAGCATGCTATTTTGGACAATTCATATCATCTCAGGCCAGGCCGGTATCATATAGATTCGGGAGTCCTCCTAAACCAATCTAGTGGTGCGGAGGAAAATCTTGCCAGCCCCCGAACCCTGATCCTTTCTAGACACATTTTCTTTCAACTTCATGTCCTAGTAGCTTATTAAAGGCCAAGCTAAACAACCTCAAGTTACTATGGTTACTTATGCTTCTTTTAGTTGTAAGTGTTTTAAGGATCTATTCATCATTATTCTAATATGAAACTATAGGATCCTTAATCAACCCTTCATCATCTATTGATCAACTCTAGGGCAAACATGTCCCTTAAAGGTAGGGAAAGTATTCTAACTAGGGAGACAAAATTGAAATAGTCACATTTTGACTACCATGGGCTCTGATACCATGTTGTAAGGAGTGTGGGATCACCCCCTTACTAAAATTTTAAAGAATTAACATCCATTCCAAACACACTCAAAGGTATGTTGGAATAGTATAAAATTTTCAAATTTATTATAATGGTATGCAGAAGACCAAAGTGTAGCAGCGGAATAAAAATAACAGACTATATACAACTTTCATAAAAGATTAAACAAGTACATCAAAATCTCCCATTAGGGTTTACAACAAGATACAACAAAAAGGATCTAGATAGAGGTAAGTCTAAACTACTTCAAATCTTATCTCCAGAGAAATATCTCCAAGTGCTAGGTCCATGCCCAAAGATATGTTCTCCTGATTCAACTCAATAGCTTGTCCTAACCTGGGTGGTTGGGAGAGCACCCAACAAAAGGGAATGGAAACAAGGTATGTGTCATAATATTGAACAAGTCAAAAGATAACGAAAACATTGAAGCATAAATATATGGATTCCTCGCATGATGAGAGGGCCAACAGGATGAGGCATATAAAAAAATAGATTCTTGCCAAAAACCAACAAATAATAATGAATTGCATGAATGATCAATATTGGACTACATTAACTAAGTAGGGTTGGGGCACCTACCGGACCTCAACCTATAGGTGAGGGGAGAATTAATACATTCCCAATCACCTACACATGTTTTTATAACGGGGAGAATAAGACATTCCCCAGGGTGAATTAACACATGCCCTACTTTGGATGGTTGTACATAAGTGCCACTATTATAGCTAAATAGTCAAATAAACCATCATGCATAAGAAGTAGTAAATTGGCAAGATAAATAGTCATATAATTGCAATATGGTAGTGGGGTTCCAATACCCACGAAACAAAACATCAATACTAATTTTGAGGCAACTGCATTAAACGATTCATGAGTAGAGGAAACCGGGTTCAATAAAACTTCATTAGGGAAAGTAAGGTTGGTTCACAAGTATCCCAACTTAAGGGTTAGATATTCACATGCATAAAGAGGGATTGCACATACATAAATAGGGATTGCACATACCTCTCTTACTGATATCAATTACTAACTTTTGCCACTTTAATTGAGTCCAAGTTCCACTTTGCTTATTTTCTATGTATTCACATGTATTAGAGTACATAGTACACATTAATGTATAGAAACCCTAATTTTAGAACTTTTTAGAAAAATTCATATTTATATTTTGAAAATATCACCAATGAACTTATTAGGTTCTCCTGATCAAGAAAACATATTTTATGTTAATTTTGGAGTTATGAGGATTAAGATGTACTTTCACTACTACAGAAATAGCGTTCAGTGTCGCTTTTCTGGGCGTCGGTTATTAAGGAAAACCGACGCCTATAATATCAGGCGTCAGTTATTTAGGCAAACCGACGTCTATATTCGAAGACCAGCCAGACATGGGTACCGCTTTGTATTCAGCGTCGGCTTACTATAACCAACCGACGCCTAAAAGTACCCGCGAAATCCAATTTTTGACCGAAAAAAATTTGAGCCACATACAGCGTCGGGTTTTTAACTATTCACCGACGCCTATTTAAAATGAAATTCTGCGCGAAAAGTTCCACTTTAGGTGTCGGTTATCCTTGGATAACCGACACTGATAATAGTTCCCGCCAACTAATTTGGGGTCGATTTTGTACTATCAACTGACGCTGAAGATAATAGGCGTCGGTTGTTTGAAACAACTGACGCTATTTGGGAACTTAATAGCCCCGCGAAACAGAGAACTCTTCCCCATTTATCTATTTCATTGCGAACCTCCTGCTAGGTCTGGCGATTCTTACCGCCGGTGCTCCCCGCCGTCGTTGCCCCCCTCCCTCACGCCGCCACCGCTGTTGCTCCCCCGCGCCGCTGCTCCTCTCCTCGCCGCCGCGCCGCTCCTCTCCTCAGCTTTCCTCGCCGCCGCACCGCTGCTCTCCTTGCCGCCGGTGGCTTCTTTGGTGTTGTCCTTGCCGGCGTCGGCTGCCTATAGGTCTCTGCTCAGGCCGCTGCTCTCCAGGCCAGGCATTCTTCCTCTTCCCTCAAGGTACTGCCTTCTTCTTCCTTCCTTCCTCCGCCTAGGCGGCTGCTTGGGCGGTGCCAAGGCACGCCAAGGTTGCTGCTGGGCATTTTTTATTTTTTATTTAAGTTATTTACTTATTGGTAACTTGATAAGTAACTCATAACCATTGATGTTGAAGTAAGTTAGGAAGCCAGTTTGTTGACAGTGATATCTGATTATCCATCTGACTTTTGGTTCTTCATCCTATTCATCATGGTGGCATTGCCTCATACTGTGGTCAACTAGGGGAAGTAACATTTGTCTGCAATGTAACTTATCAAAACATGTAGAATAAGTAACTGAAGAACTGGGAGTAGGAACATGTATAATGGGTACATCACAATGGTGAAAATTTAGCTCAAATGAGTGAATTGCTTGATTTTTTTTTAAAGCTCTAGTTATACTTCTTATATTTTAATGTGATGTTACTCTGTGCATGTTTCATGTTTGGTACACGACTGAAGCAGCAGTATATTAATAAAAAAAATGATTGTCTTTGTTTCAATATTGTTGAGTATATTGAGAATCCTAATCACCCTTCTTGCTTAATGATGAACTGTAATGCACACATGTGACATGCTTGGAATGTAAATAATGAACTTTTCCCTAAATTGCTAATCATGCTTTTAAAGACATCAATAATCACCCTAACTTGAAGAACTAGGATTGTAGGTATAAGAATGACATCACATGTATTTGTTGGCCTAGAAACCCGTCCAAGATTCACTCATTAGGAGTAAATCTTGGATAGTCCCCAGTTTGGGACTATTCTTGAACACCTAATCTCACTTAGGATGTAAGCGTATAATGTGTATTGGGTTTTCGAGAAAATTTCAGTAGCATTTCCCCGTTTGTTCTCTAAGTACATATGTACTTAGAGAACAGCGGGGAAATGCTACCGAAATTTTCTTGAAAACCCAATACACATTATACACTTACTAGTGAGATTAGGTGTTCAAGGATGGGATAGGTGGTACACATTTATTATATATAAGAATGACATCAAATGTGTTTGTTGGACTAGAAACCCGTCCAAGATTGACTCATTAGGAGTAAATCTTGGATAGTCCCCGGTTTGAGACTGTTCTTGAACACCTAATCTCACTTAGGATGTAAGTGTATAATGTGTATTGGGTTTTCGAGAAAATTTCGGTAGCATTTCCCCATTTGTTCTCTAAGTACATATGTACTTAGAGAACAGCGGGGAAATGCTGTCAAAATTTTCTTGAAAACCCAATACACATTATACACTTACTAGTGAGATTAGGTGTTCAAGGATGGGATAGGTGGTACACATTTATTATATATAAGAATGACATCACATTATACACTTAGGATGTAAGTGTATACCCTAATCTTTTCCTAATATATACTTGTTTCCTAATATATACTTGTTTTCTCTGATCATAGAATGGATAGATCATGGATGTCCATTCGTAATCGTTGCACCCCAGAGTTTATATCTGGTCTTGATCAGTTTATTAGATTTTCCGAGGAACATAGGAAAAAACCTACAGATAGGTTCTACTGTCCATGTAGGCATTACGGTAACAACTTGAAAGTCAACACTGGTGAGGAAATCAAAAGTCATGTCATGTGCAACGGGATTGTACAAGGCTATACAGAATGGCACTGGCATGGAGAGATTTCAAAATCAAAACCAGTAGATGTCGATAGCAGTGTTTGGGTGGAAGAAGAAATTGCCTCCGATGACGTAAATGTGAACGAACCAGTTCCAGCAGACATCGTTGATGCGATGCTGGATAGTTGTAGGGTAGAGCACACTGATCCACCTCCTATCTTTAGAAACATTGTGCGGAGATCACAATGAAGGATTGTTAATTGATAAAAGATCACAATTTTAGAGACATGTATGTTTATACAAATGCTAAATGTTTGCCTTTTTCTAGTTAATACAAATGCTAAATGTTTGCCTTTTTCTAGTTAATATAAATGCTAAATGTTTGCCTTTTTAATGACATTTTCAGATGGTTGACCATGATGAGCATGATGTCCATGATGAGCATAAAGTCCATGATGAGCATGCTGTCCATGATGAGCATGGCGAGGATACCAATGTAAGTTCTAAAATCATATCCTGTATTTCTATAAAATTCATTATCTTCTAGTTATGTCATATATCTTATATTTCTATATTGGGCTAATTCAGTGTGTTTATTTTTGTCAAATTTTAGGTTGATGATGCACATGTACCCACTGAAGCACTGGAGCAACTTGATGCACAACACCAAACACTTAACAAGAAAAGGGGCATCACTCTGTTGAAGAAGTTAATAGCGCTTAGTGGCAGTGGATCCAAATTGGTTGTGGAGTTTGATAATGGAGGAAATGAAATTGGAGTGAACCGCAATAATTTTGTAAACTATCTTGGGTGTACCACTCGGAGCCATTGTGGTGTTAAGTATGATAATTGGCATAAAGTTCCTCAGGGGAAAAAGACTTGATATGGAAGGATTTATGCGTGAGTTATTATTATTTGCAATTCTATTTTGTAGATTACAAATTCTATTATTTGCTATTCTATTTTGGATACTAGTTAATAACATTTCTATTTTACAGAATCTGTTTGCATTGGATGAGAAGTTGCATCGTAAAAGTGTGACGCAACGCGCTGGAAAGATGCTTAGGAATTATAGGACAAATCTGAACAGAGAACACATAAAAGAGGGTGATAAGAAAAAGAAGTCAGCCCTTGAACAATGGAACTTCTTGGACAAAGAAGATTGGGACAATTTTGTTGCTTCAAGAAAATCTGAAGAATTCAAGGTATTAGGTGTCACTCCCAATTTAATTAATATACATTGTATTCACCTATTCAAGATTAACATTTAGTGATACTAACCAAATCATTAATGTGCATACTAACTAGGCCCTCAGTGACGCACAAAAAGCAAGGCGTGCACTGAATGTGCATGACCACACTATGGGTCCAAAAGGCTATGCAAGCGTTCGCCAAAGACTACATGCGGAGTCTGCGGCTACTCAGGAGTCTGCTCCTACTCAGGAGTCTTCTCCTACTCAGGAGTCTGCCACACCCATGCCTCGCCATGATATCTGGATAGCTGGGAGGCAAAACAAGAAGGGTAAAATAAAGAAGCCCGTAACTGCTGAGGCGGCTGCGAAAATGGTAAAATACAACTCTTAGAGCAATCGTTTGAATATTGATTATTTGTGGTGTTAACTTACCAATTTCTGTTGATGGTGATTAGCGGGAGCTGCATGAGCAGAGGAAATAAGGCACGTTCATCCCTCAGGGCACAAGGGATGAATTGACAGTTGCTCTGGGTAACCCAGAGCATCCTGGACGTGTTAGGGGTGCAGGCGCTGGTGTGGGCATCAAAGCATTCTTTGGGCCATCCCAGCGCAAACCCAGAGCGAGACTTTCTCAAGAAGAGGTAACCTATTCTTTTTTTAGAATGTTACTGCAAAAGGAAATTCAATAATAAGAAGCTAATGTTTCTTTTATCCATGTATAGGAGAATAAGAGAGTCGAGGATATAGTTGCTAAGAAGGTCAACGATGTAGTTTCTGAGAAGGTCAAGGAAGAATTGCTGCGGTGGCAGGCATCTCAGGCTTCCAATCAGCCTATGGCGACCCACTCTTCTCCTGATGCACAGACTGCGAGTAATCCTGGAGACCCATCGCCTAACACATCTGCTGTAAGTATTGTTTATGACATTGTAGCTAGTCTTTTCAAGATGATATATTTTCAAGATGATATGTATATATGTATAACATTCTTTACGTAAATTTGTCGGCATTGAAGCCATGCCACTTAAGAATACAAGACTATGTTGTTGCAGAGGCGCAAGCTTACCCGTCCCTTCCTGGGGAAAGGTTTCACAGGACTCCAATGACACAGGGCTACGTTCGTGTGGGCCCATTACGTGTGTTACCCGATTGGAGGGAAGCTACATTGCCATATCCCCACCCGGATATTGATACACTTGCTGAGGCAGAAGGCGGGGTCATATTGTGGCCCAAAGCAGATGTCGTCTACACTACTGAAATTGTAAGATAAATTTACATTGATTTAGACTGTTAGTGTGTATATATGATGTCAACTGATCTGAAATTATATATACAGGTTAAAAAGAAGACACCAGGAGCACCTAGGCCTCCACCTCTACTTCCCACATTACCAACTTGGGTTCCAACTGACCTAACATACCCGTTAGGTCCTGCTTGTAGGGGAATGGCATGTTGGCTACGGGCACATAATATACATTTCCCGATAATTGTTTCTTTAGATGCAGATTATGTAGGTCAATCATACGATAGCTCTTTATTTATACAAGATATTATTGAGCTGTTTATGTATGATTGGCTGAATACATCAATGATAGAGACATGGATAAGGTGAGATCTTGTTTATACATCCATATACCTTGTGTAAGATCCGGTGATCTGGTTTCTTATATATTACTGCATACGTAATACATGTTTTGCAGCTACTTAGTCGAAGATCATTGCAAACAATTTACATTTGATCATGTGGGATTTTTGATTCCATCATTGATTAGTATGGTAGCTTTAGACCCTGATAATGTTCAACAATACTGTATAGATGCTTTTACAATTTTTGGTCAGCAAAAGAAGACGATAATAATAGCTCCATTCAATGTCAAGTAAGTTTACTTTATTTATAATTTGGACTTAAGAAAATTCCATTTTTATTGTGCATTTTGAGTTATTAATTGTTAACTTTTTACCTCTAGCGGTAGACATTGGGAGTTACTAGTTATTGTCCCCAGGACGTTCACTGTTTATTATCTAGATCCCGCGGGAAGTACATTAAACACTAAAATTGGACACGTAATGAGAATGCCATTATTCTGGTAAGAAATATTTCATTTTTTTATCTGTTAACATCTGTTATTATATTACTATTTACTTATGTAATTTACTGTGTTATATTAACATGTAGGGGTTTAGATGCATTCAAAAAGGCTGGAGGAACGGTCCCAAGGAAAATGAACCAGCCAATAAATTGACAGAACGTACAAGTAAGTTCCCGACTCCAACATATATATTATTGATGTGAATTGTGCTTAGTTGTATTATTTTGTATGTTTCAATTTATAGTGCGCTACACAAGACAATGGCTGGGCATGCGCATACTATGTGATGCGATTTATGCAGATGATTATCAAACATGCCGCATTGGACATCGATACCATACATGAGGTATTATATATAGTCTCATTAGTTAGTATGAAATATATCAATCTTATTTTTATATTATTACGTATATATATACATGATTCTCGTTGCAGGTGTTTAAAACTGACAACACTATAGGTAAACGCTTAAAAAATATACATGCTCCATATACGATGGAAGCATTAAATGAAATAAGAGAAGAATGGGCAAAAGCCATACAAGCAGTGACAACTGTAAGATATAATTGGGATGTTGATAGCGATAATGAATGATACTTTATAAATGTATATTTCTGAATGTTAATACATGTATTTGAATGTTTCTATATGTGTGAATGTGAGAATTGAATTGATGTCTGAATGTATCTACTTGTGTGAAATTTTCCTTGGGACTTTTGCAGGTTTGTGGCTTGTTTGTAGGCTGATATCAATGGATGTCGTAAACCTACAGTTCAGAAAACTGAACTGCAGGTTCTCATCCTGCTGACCAGCCACAGTAGGCCTGCAAACTGATATGAAAAAAAAATAGATATAGGCGTCGATTATTTAAAGAAAACCGTCAGCAAAGACCTACAGCGTCGGGTTTCTGACCAAAACCGACGCCTAATGTGGCAACAGCCGTACTGGAAATGGCGTCGGCTGTTCGTGTCAAACCGACGCCTATTTAACATATAGGCGTCGATCTTTTAGTAGATAACCGACGCCAAACTGGTTCGCGCCACAGAAAACAGCGTCATCTAGGACACTTTCTGCGTCGGTTACCAAGTAAACACCGACGCTATAGTCCATATAGGCGTCGGTCTTTTAGTAGATAATCGACGCAGAATGTGTCCTAGATGACGCCGTTTTCTGTGGCGCGAACCCTTTTGGCGTCGGTTATCTACTAAAAGACTGACGCCTATATGTTAAATAGGCGTCGGTTAAAAAACCGACGCCGAAGTGTTCGACCTTTAGCGGCGCCCACATAGGCGTCGCTCAGAAACCGACGCCAAAGGATGTTTCTGTAGTAGTGTTTTTATGGTTTTTATGCATTTAAATTCATTTTACAAAAACCATCCTTCGTCAAACCATGAAATTAGACCTTGAAAATATTTTTATTAGATAGATATTAATTTTCCAATTTCAAAACATATTTATTTGTCAAATTTGGATAAGCGGATTAGAAGATGTAAATTTTTCAATACTAACCAATAAGAATTTGCCACATCATCAAACCGGTCTAGATAATTGAAGAGAGATGGAGAGGGAGAAAATACCATTTGACCCAAGATCAGGTTTGAAGTTGCATAGGTAACCAAACTAGAGCTTCTAGAGAAGGTAAAACAACAAGAAACCAAAACTCTAGAAGAACATGGTAAATAGATATGGAGATCATCAATTTTAAACATAGAAGCATGAGTTTTAAGCATGTAGCAATCAATATATGAGAAGGGGATTACAAAAATTTCCTTTGGTGAGGTAAGAAGGTCCAAACAGCAAGGATCCCAAGATTAGAAGGTCTAGTCGCTCCAAGCCAAGCTCCTTTCTTGAGCAAAGATCACCTTCTCCACTTTAGAGGTGCAAACCCGAGCAAAAGAGCATGGAGATGAGATGTTTAAGGGCTCTAAGTGGGGTTTCACCATGGAAGACCAGGAATCTGACCTGGAAGAAGGTGGAAGGAAGATTAACAACATAAAAACAGGGAAGGAAAGGGGGATACTTACTAGTTTTGTTCGAAATCACCTAGGAAGAACTTAAGAAATCCTAAATAGAGAAATTTGGAACCCTAGGAGCCTTCTTCACCAAGGTAGGCACCCTCTTTCACCTTGGGACTGCAACTTTGTGGCCAAACATAGAAGGAATGATTCTCTAATCTAGAGAAAAGAAAGGAGATCAAGAGTTTTCAAATCGGGAGTTGGGAAGGGATAGATATGGCTATATAAAGAAAGAAGTCAAGTATGAGGTGTCTATGGGACTTTCCATGTGTCATTAGCCTAGGGCTTCATGACCATGCTAGAGGACAGCTCATAGAGACTTCTTGTATATCAAATGTCGGTCCTAAAAGCCCATGGAGACTTTTAGTCCATCCCCACCGTCTTTCAAACAAAGAAATAACCCCATTTGTTGATAGCTTTTAAAGATAAGCTCATATATAAAGTGGGTAATCCCTATAATACCCTTGGAGAGAAACACCTTCAAACTAAGGTGCAACTAGGCGACCCATGGTTCAAAAACATGAGAATGGTAAGGCAATATCTAAATATTATAATGCATGTGAAAATTTGCAAACAAAACCTTCGAATTGGATAAATTGTATAAAAGTCCAAAATGTGCATAATATTGCATAACTTGCACAAACAACATCCGAATTAGACCAATCTTGAAATGTAATCATGTATCATGATTTCAAAACACCTCATAAGGTTAGATTTCAAATCAGGGGTAATCAAAGTCAAACACATAATATTATAATAAAAATCCTTTTATGTGAAGTAATTAGGTGTCTAGTAAAGTTAATTATAGAAATTCATTAACTAATCCATCTTGATCTACTTTGAGACTGTAAAATATTTCTAATAATGATTGATGAAAGGAAATAGATAAATATAATTAAATGTGTCAAATTTATTAATATTATAGAATAAACATATTAAATACCTATTTATTATCCAAATGAAGAAATAAAATATTAAACCTTTCTAGAAGGAGAAACTGACATTAAAATCAAATTCCTTATATCTTATTTAGTTTATATACCTAATTTTATGCAGATCAAACTTCGTTTATCCTACCAATTTAACTAGCAAGAAAAATGTTACAAATAACGTATGTTTGACTAGTCCAATTTATTACTGTCATTTAATTACCATAGTTTTATTCTTTTCTGGTCACGCATACTCTATATTGTGCTCTTTCAATCACGGACACGCCTGGCCGTTACCGGCGGCCGTTTCCCCTTCCCCTCCATTTCTTCCTCCCCAGCCTCATCTCCTTCCTTCTTCAACTCGGAAACTCCACGGCCCCTCCTCTTATTTATCTTACGGTTACTTCCCCTCCACATACTGAAAACCAACCCAATCCTCCTTCTCCATTGCACTGGAAATCTCCGCTTGCACTTGAAGGGTGACATCATTGTAGATCGCCGACATCCCTTTCCTCCCTGCCTTCTTCTCCCATGTCGTACCCAGCACTAGCGGTAGAAGCGGTAGCTGCTAGGTCCGATGGCCATGCCACAAATTAAGCTTCATTACTCCAGCCACCCGACCATTACCACAGGACACCTTTCCTTTATTCCTACCTCGTTCCTTCCTCTTTCCCGCCAACCACCATGGTTTCAAGCTGCAAACACAGACCTCACCACTTGTAGATGACAGAGGGCCACAACCATGGTCAGATATAGTGGTTGGCGATACTCTAGCAGCCCCTTGGTACTCCTCTTGGCGCGCCGAGAGCTCCTATAAGGTTCCCGCTGTCTGCCTCCTCACGGTCACCATCGTTGTTGGCTTCTTTCTCTGTGGCTGCCGCCCTCTGCTCTAAGAGTCGCTTCATCTCTGCCACGCTTAGACCTGACGTCCCTCCCTCGTTAGGCTTTTACAGATCAAGGGATGGCATTTGCTGGCTGTCGGGGACGCCCTTACCTCGCCAGATTGGGATCTCAAAGGCACCATCTTCCTATCCCTGACAAGCAACGAATCATGACAATCTGCAAACTCTTCTTCACCACGCCGCCACACCCTCTTCTCTTAGCATCGCCTAGTTTGCAACCCTCCAATCGGCCATGTTCCAAGGTCTTGTTCCCATCGACTACCAAACAAAATTTGACAGAGATGTTGCGGTGGCAGGCAAGTTCTCCAGGTGTGACAAATCTTACCACCATGGTCTCCGGTCTACAACTTCCCCTCTATCTGCCTCGGCCCCTCCTCTTCCCTTCTCTATATCTTCCTTCATCTCCCTTGGGCTCTGGCCTGACCCGAGTCCTTTCCCTGACCCTTACATCAATGCCGGAGACAACGCTTGGTGAAGAAGACACCAGAAATTTGGTGCTCCACCCAGACAGCCGCAGATCACAACCACACCTATGGTGGCCGCCATACGACGCCACCTGATGCCCCACAACCAAAACAAGCAACCATCTCCACCTTCCCTCGCCTACAGATCCACTGAAGTCATGCCTCGATCGTACAGCTTCCTGCACCACCAAGTCCACCCACCAAGGCTCATTATACACATCGATATATACATCTGCCTTCCCTTTTGAACTTCAACGACCAAAATTTTATGCCTGGATGCCTTGCATGAAGAATTGGTGAAGTCACATGCTAACCAACACACCTCAAGAAGATCTAGAAATCTATCCAACTTCAGTCACGACATTATTGAACAAGCTCATCTACCCGAGTATGGTTACCGAAGATTGATCGATGAAGACCAGTTCAAGAGCATCAATATGTAAGTACAATTTTGATATTACATCTTAACCTTAAAAGAGAACAAGAATAGTATATATGTAATCAATGGTTAGGCGCTCAACTATAGTGGAATACACACACTCTTATAGACTTACATAAGTCAGAGTATTAATACTAACGCACAACTAGCCTCTAACTAGTATGTAAATGATAATTTTAGGAAATCATTTAATTATCGTAAGGTGGACAATTTTTTTTTTTTACTCTTTATATCGTAAGGTGGACGATACTATGGACAATGGCCGAACCTTCATTTAAATTATTGTATATTAAGTGATAAAATTGACTAATCTCTAATGAAAAGAATATAACATTATTGTCACCATTATATTATACACTTATGTGCTAATATAGGAAATATAAGAAAATGAAGTTCATGTATTTTCAAGAAAAGTGGAATAGGGAGACTTATGTATAAGGTTATATTTTATACATATAAAAATGAGTGATGATATGATGGATCAGAATTGATAGTAGTTATTTAAAGAAAATGAAACCTTGAATCTAATCATGCCAATGTATATACAATTGATAGTAGTTATTTAAATAAAATGCCATTTCAAGTAGCTAATGATGGAAATAGCTCTACATAGTTATATCATACTCTATTGAGAAACAAAACCCTAGAAATTGATAGAATAGTATACCTTAGATAATTTAATATCAATATGGATACACTTATACTAAAACAAATATCTATAAAGAAAAGATATTACTTCAAATAATAGTATAGTTGTCTAATGCATACATAAAATGCTTTTAGGTTGTGAAGGATAACTTGGAAATCCCACTAGAAATGAGATTAGTCATGAAGATCAGGTATGTACTCCTCCCTATTTATAACTGGGCATTATTTGACTAAAATTTTCCATAATGAGGCAACTTTTGAAGTATTTGCTCTTGTTCCTTTTGTAGGACACATCACGTACTCTCAATTGGACTTATTGTTATTCTTCTAAAATTACTATTATCATTTTAGATTGAGTCAATGACCCCACCTGCTTTTGTGCTTAAGACTTGCCACATATGTTTTTAAAAGGTGTATCTTGCCACTCTATTTATAAATACTAGATAATTCGACTAGTTTAAGTATTGTAGACACTTATGCAAAACCATTATGGTATGTGTTTCTACCCTTATATATATAGAGGCATGCTTTTCCTCCTACGGTGTGCTTTTCCACCCATTTTACTTAGGCCAATGACCCAGTGGTGTCATGGTCGTAGTATAATTACTTTAGTCAAATATATCGACATGCAAATATTTATGTGATTTGATAATTGATAATGGCAAGAACTGTGACTTTAATTGTTTTATTGTATTGCCTCATTCTTTTGAAAGTTTGTTTTCTTATTACTTTTCATTGGAACTTACCCACCTTTAATGACCTTCTTTTTGTTGGGAACATCTTACTTTACTTTTTGCAATAATTAATGCCCTAGTTAATCTTCTAATGTACATACTCAACTTTTACTAATACGTATCTTTTATTTCCTATTTTTCTGGATGTTCCCTCCACCCTGGTGTAGGTTCTTTATAGTGCAGAGACTTAGGATGATCATGAGCTAATTGGTGGGCATAAGGGAAACTTGAGATAGCCTTGTTGACCTCTACATATGGGCATATGTGTATATAGATCTAACCTTTTCATTTTATGTACCACCCTTAGGGTGATAAAGTGATGTACTTGGAAATATTTTGTAACTTTATAAATAGTTATGTTTTCTGCTACTTAAATATTTGATGGCTCATGTTTGTACCATTGAGTGGGCCCACTATCGGGTCCCACTCCTTACGGAATGGTATCAAAGCCTAAGTAGTCGATAACTAGACTATTTCAAGTTATCCTAGATTGTTCCTTAGTAGGTAGGTGAGCCTTTAGAGGTTGTTGTCATACCTAAACCAAAATCATGCTTACCAATTAGGGTTTCACCCCTATCAGATTTGGTGGTGGATATGTATCCTAAACATGGTATGTGGATGACCTAGTACTGGGTACAATCTTACCAATCCTACCGTCTCTCTATAGGTATAGCTTTGTATATGTAAAGGTGGACTCTCCTAGGAAGTATCATCTACCTCCCACCTTAGGGAGGATAAATAATTTGCTATAAAGAGTAGATTGACTTGAACTCACATAATTGTGCGTAAACCTGCTACAAGTCACTAAACCTTTTGCTTTTGTTGCTTTCCAACATGCCTATAATGTGCACATTATGTAGACTGAGAATGCATGGATACAAACTTAAAATATTGACATGAGTTTTAGATTTGGAGGTGTTATATGATAACACATGATGATATGAACTAGATCCTTTAAGGTTAGACTTGTCTTGCCTACAACATGGAATTATCTCTACATAGTTTTGCTTGAGACACACCATCCAACAGATGGATACTATCCTAGTTAAACTTGTGATACCTCATAAATAAGAGTTAGTTGAAGGAAAATATATGTTTTAAGTGACGAACATTGGGATTTCATCCCTCACATACACATAAGGTAGGAACTATGCTTATCTCCCTTGTCCTATCAAGGAATGATCATGTAGATGGATCACATAATAAAACTTTGTGCCATATGAGTTTTTCCTGAGGACTTATAGAGGCACAATCATGTTTGGAAGCTATAGTGGACATTCGTTTTCTTGAAACTTTGTATGTATACCGACACTGAGGTTACATGAGGTAGGTACATCTAGGGTGATCCTTAAAGAGTTGACCACTCGCTCATCGCCACCTTGTAATTAGTTTATATGATGTTTGAGATTAAGAATAGTTGACTAGCTAGTTCACATGGTCTTGTAATGACACCATGGTGTAAACCGACTAGGGTAGTGGAGACCCTAATTGTAACACCCAAATTTTCATAACACATGAGCGTAATCTATATTTTTTTCTTCTTTCATCTAGGAGTGTCACAAACATGATAATCATTACAATTAAAGTAAATGAAACACTTCACATTGAGTAAAACTGATTCATACAAAGTCCTTGATAAAAAGGAAAACTACAACTCATCTAATATACTCTGGTAATAAGACTATGCATAAAAAGAGATATCTAAACTCTGGACCGTCTCGGTAGATGGCACCCCATAAGGCAAGCTTGAAAATCTCCTAGACCTTTATTTGTTCCTTTAATCCTCAGCTCCTCCAAATCCTACAGACATTGTGTCCCCAGCCATGCATTAGGAAAAACAGACGTTAGAGTAAGTGGCATGAGTATTATAAAATATACATTGCTGAAGAACTAAATTGGGCATTAGAAACATGAAACTAACATCAAATTCTGAGTAAAATCTGGAGCATATTGTTCCTTATTTCTCAGTATGAATTCTTGTCTTACCTTATCTTGTTCTGGAGACATGTACACTGGTACATGAGTCTCATGACCTACACCAAAGTGTCAAGGTCATACTTATCTTATTTGACTCTCTCTCATCATACTCATGGATGAGATTATGGGCATACTCTAAACTAAGGTATCTTTTACTTATGATTTTTATCTGACTGTGGCCATTATTATACAATAAGTCCTCCTGAATTGGTGTATCTACGCCCTGAATTGGTACTGAAGTACCCTGAATGACACTACATGCCTCTGAATGACACCGATGTGTCTCTGAATTGGCATGGCTACGCCCTGAATTGGTACCGCAACACCTCTGAATTGGAGTAAACACTCCTCTGAATTGGCAACAGATGCCTCTGAATCGTCCTGGGACTAACTGAATGAAGACTTATCATATAATGTATTATTTGAAGGTTTCAACTTATTTATCTTAAGTCTAAACTTACTTAATTCTTAATCTGAACTGAAGCTGAATACTAATAGCTTTACTAAATATTGAATCTGAACTTATTTTATATTAAAACTAAATATTGATAATTGAACTTATATGAAACTGATTACTGAGTACTGAGCATGTACTGAATTCTAAATTTAAAATCTGAATCGTTTATTCTTAAGTTCTTAAACTGAACCTACAGCTGAATCTGAATATGGATCTCAATTACTTCATAATTGAGATTGGGTCTAAAACTCTTACCATATATTTTATTCAATATCTGCCTACTCACACGATGAGTAGTCTAAGTCTAAATCTAAATTTCTTATTCTTAAGTTCTAACCTGAATTCATTGCTGGATTTGATCATGTATCCCATTATCTGGGTAAACTTTATTCTAAAACTCTTATTTGGTAAGATTACTTCTTTATACCAATTATATCATAAATGAATCTAATGTCTTATGGGAAATCATCTGACATGAATATAGAAATACTAAGTATATAAAGTATCTTAAGTCAATCTTATGAAAGTATCATAAGTACAACATATCTAAAAGTAGCAATTCTGACAAGATGGTTCAATCCTTCTTATAAAATATGATGTTACCCTAAAACTTTGCATATGAACTTTCATATTAAACCTTAAATATCAAAATAGAAATCTTATAAAATATTGTATTCCAACCTAATCATAACTTAATGTGTCATTATCTTATAATGCCATCATGAACTCATTTTTACAATACATTGTGATCCCAAAAGTACCTTTATTCCTAAAAGTAGACCATGTCTTAATATTCTAAAATTCATATTCTTATATTGTAATTAGATTCTAGATAGTATTCATTCTAAGGAACCTACTTGTTATATCTATACATATGTATGAAGTCTTAATGGCATGTTTCTACTTGAAATCGTAATACTTTTTTACCTATAAATATGAGAAATACTAACAACATATGTGTACTTAAATTCTCAATACAAAACTATCCCAAATCACTAACTAAGTATGGCTACATTACTTGCATATCTTATCTTACAATCTTATTCATTAATTTCGAACATTTCTAAGAAATCTTGTAGGAACATGATTCTTTAACTTTCTCATGGACTTGGTCCATGGGTCAAAACTATTTTGAGCAACATGTCTCTATTTGAGATTTTGGATATCTGAACTTACATAATGATAGAGATATGAGAATATTCTTGTTTGCATTATTAAAATCTTAGAACATTGAACCTTATAAATTATAAAAGGTTTATCAGGAGACATGTAAACATACTGAACTTGAAACATGAGTACTCATGGACATGGACCACTTACCTTTTATGCTGATGATGTCCTTAACTTAGTCTTGATTTCTTATTCCAAATCATAATCACCTGGATATAATCAAAGGTCTATAAGTCCAAGTACATGTTCCCTCTTTCTATTTTTAAATCTCAAAACCCCATCTTCCTAACTATATATACCAATTTAGGGTTTTTATTTAGACTAAACATAACTTTAATCTAAAATCACCATAAAATTTTGGCGTTGAAATAAAATAAAACTCATACTATATAATCAATATCATCTTTATACTCAAATAAGACATGAATCGCCTCATGCACTAATATATAAGTATATACCTCTTATACCAAGAGTAAACGCCATACATACTCACATATACTACTCTTACTAACTCATTTATAAAATCATATGAAAATATAATTATAATAATTTTCCATACTAAATAGGCACATAAAATACATGTTACCTCACAAATACTCATGAATCATCTTACATAATGAACACTTAGGCCAAAAACTAAATACAAATCCAAATATATATGAAACTCCATCAAAACTTTTAGAAAAGTAATCATACAATGTAGTAAGATCATGCATTAAAATATCATGTCTTTTCATAATCAAATAATGGTTGAAATACCCAAAATACCCTTATTAGGGTTTAAATAAAAAACCTTAATAAAACTTCATATAACAAAGATCAGGCTTTGAAGTCATGTTAAGCATATTGAGATATACATTCAATAAAATTTATATGAATTTCTAAAGTCATTTGCTATTTTTAATTGACCAAATTTCAAAATCATATAGTTTTGAACACACTATATTTAATAAATATCAAATATCAAAATAATAATCTGGAAATATTTTTATGTAATAGTACTCATCATGAGATTTCTGTAGGTATCTTGTTTGTCCCAAACTGAGCTCTAAATCTCAAGATATGAATTTTCAAAGAATTACTTTATCAAAACAATGCTAACCATTCAAGATTGATTTGACGGCTGAGAGGGATAAGTGCCCAGCTTCCAGATCTGGGCGTAGTCTTCTTCACCCGATCAAAAAGGGGGTTTCTCCCCTGTTTCTTCCGCATATCCCCTGTTCATGCCGCCCCCAGCTGGAGCATCTTCAAAGTCGGCTCTGAGCGCGACACAGCGCATGCCGGAGCTCCTCGTCACACCGGCAGACCTGGAACCCTAGGGCGCCGCCGCCTTTGGGTGCAGCCTAGGCAAGGTCAAAGAACTTGGTCCTGCAACCCTAGCCACCATCACTACTGAGATTCCTCCTCTTCAGCGTGCTCTACCCATGGATCCAACTGAAACCCTAGATATGGAGTCGCTAGTTGCTTTTCTTCAAGAATCCGGTTCTTTTATAACCTCCTAGCCTAAGGATCTCGGGCGAGGTCCCCTTGTTCTAGGACTCTATTCAGTCCGCACTGGACTGGAGTCTCGGCCGCTCAGTCCCCTTTTTTATTTTTTTCTTTTCTTTTCTATTTTAGATAAAAGTCCAGTTTACACAATTAATTATATAGGCCGCATAAAGACTCCTTTTAATCCCAAATTTTGGGATAAACGCCACATTTTCATTATCTTTATGTGAGAAAGATATCAAGTCAAACTAACTGGATCGATGCCCTAAATTCATCTTTTAAATAAATATTGGGTAATTACTTATTTAATTACTTTGGCCATTGCTTAAATCATAATTATCTGAAATTTCACCAACTATCGTATATTCTAATTATTCATCTACTAAAAATATTGTGAACATTTATTATGAGCACTAGATGTTCTCTTCCCCAATTTTGTACCTCAAGGACCTATTTGTAAAAACCTAATTGGCCCAATTGGACTAGAATTCTCTAGGGCACATGGCGCATTCCATAGTCTTGCAAAGGGTCCATGAGCTCAATCATGTTCTAAATCATGAAAATAAAGCTTGAATAAATATAATTTCCCAATCAAGACTTCCTAATGATACTTTTGCTCAAAATTACATTGCTTTCTAAATAGTAAGATCATAACTAGGTCTAGGCTCAAACCATTAAGTAGACTCGTCATATTTCCTTCATTGTTGTCACCTCATTATCGAGTTACACATGAAATCATCAAACTTTCACAAGGACACTACAAAACTATCCAAATTGCATAAAAGACCCTCTCTACACTCTGTTTCCCCTTACATCCAAAGATCATGCAAAATGGATGGAACCTTATAGTAAACATAAATATATCATAAATTGATCCTATTAATAACTTAATCATTTACTTTCTAGGTTCCAAAGATTAGGGTGTGACAATACTACCCTCCTTTTTGGGAATTTTTTCCTCGAAATTCAATTGAGTTATAGGAAGCTACCCACCTTAGGGGTGCATCGCATACATTACTAACTCTTGGTGATTAACATATTAAGGTACATATGCTCAAAATTTTGCATGAAAAGAGGTATGTATTGTATTTTCATAAAAAAAAATTATGTGAGTATTATCTATTACCTTGGTCTACTTCTCAACTCATACTTAGGGTATATGAAACTAAACTTGGCTCTATACTTAGGGCATCTTCCTCAACCATGTCATGAATTCCTAACATTAGTTGTACATGACTGTCTAACCTTGGGTTCTTCAGGTAACTCCTACATTCCTAGATATGTGGTGATCAGGCACATACCCAGAGATGTGGGATCCTGACATACTATCCCTCACTAACCCACTAACACATGTGTCCCATACCACATGGGCTAGTAAGAAATGAGACATGCATAAAATTCTAGCGCTTATGAAATTCCTTTTCAATTCTCAATTGGCTAGCCATAACCATTGAGAATGGAGAAGAAACCTCATTAGCCAGGTTTAGGATGCTACTTTAGATATAAACAAGTATGAATTCTACCTCTAAGATATCTATCTATTCTAAGGTTAAGACTCATAATCACACTAAGTTATGGTATTCTTCTTATGGAATCTATCCCTAAACCCTAAACTTACCTCTTCACTCTAGGGTGGCTGTGAGAATCATGTTTGCCTAGTGCCATTTACCAAATTGCTCTGATACCATATTGTAACACCTAGATTTTCATAACACATGAGCGGAAGCTATATTTTTTCTTCTTTCATCTGGGAGTGTCACAAACATGATAATCATTGCAATTAAAGTAAATGAAACACTTTGCATTGAGTAAAACTGATTCATACAAAGTCCTTGATTAAAAGGAAAACTACAACTCATCTAATATACTCTAGTAATAAGACTATGCATAAAAAGAGATGTCTAAACTCTGGACCGTCTCGGTAGATGGCACCCCACTAGGCAAGCTTGAAAATCTCCTAGACCTTTATTTGTTCCTTTGATCCTTAGCTGCTCCAAATCCTGCGGACATCGCGTCCCCAACCATGCATTAGGAAAAACAGACGTTAGAGTAAGTGGCATGAGTATTCTAAAATATACGTTGCTGAAGAACTAAAATTAGGCATTATAAACATGAAACTAACATCAAATTCTGAGTAAAATCTGGAGCATATTGTTCCTTATTTCTCAATCTAAATTCTTGTCTTTCTATCTTATCTTATTCTGGAGACATGTACCCTGGTACATGAGTCTCATGACCTACACTAAAGTGTCAAGGTCATACTTATCTTATTTAACTCTCTCTCATCATACTCATGGATGAGATTATAGGCATACTCTAAACTAAGGTATCTTTTACTTATGATTTTTATCTGACTGTGGCCACCATTATACAATAAGTCCTCCTGAATTGGCATATCTAAGCCCTGAATTGGTACCAAAGTACCCTGAATGGCACTACATGCCTCTGAATGACACCAATGTGTCTCTGAATTGGCGTGGCTACTCCCTGAATTGGTGCCGCAACACCTCTGAATTGGAGTAAACACTCCTCTGAATTGGCAACAGATGCCTCTGAATCATCCCGGGACTAACTGAATGAGGACTTATCATATAATGTATTATGTGAAGGTTTCAACTTATTTATCCTAAGTCTAAACTTACTTAATTCTTAATCTGAACTGAAGCTGAATATTGATAGCTTTACTGAATATTGAATTTGAACTTATCTTATATTAAAATTGAATATTGATAATTGAACTTATCTGAAACTGATTACTGAGTACTGAGCATGTACAATATCTTATTCTTAAGTTCTTAAACTGAACCTGCAACTGAATCTGAATATGGATCTCAATTACTTCATAATTGAGATTGGGTCTAAAACCCGTACCATGTATTTTATTCAATATCTGCCTACTCAAACGATGAGTACTCTAAGTCTGAATCTAAATTTCTTATTCTTAAGTTCTAACCTGAATTCATTGCTGGATTTGAGCATGTATCTCATTATATGGGTAAACTTTATTCTAAAACTCTTATTTGGTAAGATTACTTCTTTATACCAATTATATCATAAATGAATCTAATGTCTTATGGGAAAGGATCTGACATGAATATAGAAATACTAAGTATACAAAGTATCTTAAGTCAATCTTATGAAAGTATCATAAGTACAACATATCTAAAAGTATCAATTCTGACAAGATGGTTCAATCCTTCTTATAAAATATGATGTTACCCTAAAACTTTGCATATGAACTTTCATATTAAACCTTAAATATCAAAATAGAAATCTTATAAAATATTGTATTCCAACCTAATCATAACTTAATGTGTCATTATCTTATAATGCCATCATGAACTCATTTTTACAATGCATTGTGATTCCAAAAGTACCTTTATTCCTAAAAGTAGACCATGTCTTAATATTCCAAAATTCATATTCTTATATGGTAATTAAATTCTAGATATTATTCATTCTAAGGAACCTAGTTGTTATATTTATACATATGTGTGAAATCTTAATGGCATGTTTCTACTTGAAATCGTAATACATAGTTATACCTATAAATATGAGAAATCCTAACAACATATGTGTACTTAAATTCTCAATACAAAACTATCCCAAATCACTAACTACAACATATGTGTACTTAAATTCTCAATACAAAACTATCCCAAATCACTAACTAAGTATGGCTACATTACTTGCATATCTTATCTTACAATCTTATTCATTAATTTCGAACATTTCTAAGAAATCTTGTAGGAACACGATTCTTTAACTTTCTCATGGACTTGGTCCATGGGTCACAACTATTTTGAGCAACATGTCTCTATTTGAGATTTTGGATATCTGAACTTACATAATGATAGAGATATGAGAATATTCTTATTTGCATTAAAATCTTAGAACATTGAACCTTATAAATTATAAAAGGCTTATCAGGAGACATATAAACATACTGCACTTAAAACATGAGTACTCATGGCATGGACCACTTACCTTTTATTCTGATGATGTCCTTAACTTAGTCTTGATTTCTTATTCCAAATCATAATCACTTGGATATAATCAAAGTTCTTTAAGTCCAAGTACATGTTCTCTCTTTCTATTTTTAAATCTCAAAACCCCATCTTCCTAACTATATATACCAAGTTAGGGTTCTTATTTAGACTAAACATAACTTTAATCTAAAATCACCATAAAATTTTGGCGTTGAAATAAAATAAAACTCATACTATATAATCAATATTATCTTTATACTCAAATAAGACATAAATCGCCTTATGCACTAATATATAAGTATATACCTCATATACCAAGAGTAAACTCCATACATACTCACATATACTACTCTTACTAACTCATTTATAAAATCATATGACAATATAATTATAATAATTTTCCATACTAAATAGGCACATAAAATACATGTTTCCTCACAAATACTCATTAATCATCTTACATAATGACCACTTAGGCCAAAAACTAAATACAAATCTAAATATATATAAACTCCATCAAAACTTTCAGAAAAGTAATCATACAATGTAGCAAGATCATGTATTAAAATATCATGTCATTTCATAATCAAACAATGGGTGAAATACCCAAAATACCCTTATTAGGGTTTAAATCAAAAACCTTAATAAAACTTCATATAATAAAGATCAAGCTTTGAAATCATGTTAATAATATTAAGATACACATTTAATAAATTTTTTATGAATTTATAATGTCGTTTGCTATTTTTAATTGACCAAACTTCAAAGTCATATAGTTTTGAACACACTATATTTAATAAATATCAAATATTAAAATCATAATCTGGATGTATTTTTATGTGATAGTACTCATCATGAACTTTCTGTAGGTATCTTGTTTGTCCCAAACTGAGCTCTACATCTCAAGATATGAATTTTCAAAGAATTACTTTATCAAAACAATGCTAACAGTTCAAGATTGATCCGACGGCTGAGAGGGATACCCTATTCATGCCGCCCCCAGCTGGAGCATCTTCAAAGTCGGATCTGAGCACGATGCAGCGCATGCCGGATCTCCTCGTCACTCCAGCAGACTTGGAACCCTAGGGCGCCGCTGCCTTTGGGCGCAGCCTGGGCAAGGTTGAAGAACTTGGTCCTGCAGCCCTAGCCACCATCACTACCCAGATTCCTCCTCTTCACTGTGCTCTGCCCATGGATCCAACCGAAACCCTAGATATGGAGTCACTAGTTGCTTTTCTTTAAGAATCAAGTTCTTTTATAACCTCCTAGCCTAAGGATCTCGGGCGAGGTCCCCTTATTCTAGAACTTTGTTCCGATCCTGTAAAAGCAGGGGCATAGGGGCACCGTTTCTCTGGTCCGCACTGGACTGGAGTCTCGGCCGCTCAGTCCCCTTTTTTATTTTTTATTTTCTTTTCTATTTTAGATAAAAGTTCAGTTTACACAATTAATTATATAGGCCGCATAAAGACTCCTTTTAATCCCAAAATTTGGGGTAAACACCACATTGTCATTATCTTTATGTGAGAAAGATATCAAGTCAAACTAATTGGATAGACGCCCTAAATTTATCTTTTAAATAAATATTAGGTAATTACTTATTTAATTACTTTGGCCATTACTTAAATCATAATTATCTGAAATTTCACCCACTATCGTATATTCTAATTATTCATCTACTAAAAATATTGTGAACGTTTATTATGAGCACTAGATGTTCTCTTCCCCAATTTTGTACCTCATGGACCTATTTGTAAAAACCTAATTGGCCCAATTGGACTAGAATTGGACTCTAGGGCACATGGCGCATTCCATAGTCTTACAAAGGGTCCATGAGCTCAATCATGTTCTAAATCATGAAAATAAAACTTGAATAAATATAATTTCCCAATCAAGACTTCCTAATGATACTTTTGCTCAAAATTACATTGCTTTCTAAATAGTAAGATCATAACTAGGTCTAGGCTCAAACCATTAAGTAGAGTCGTCATATTTCCTTCATTGTTGTCACCTCATTATCGAGTTACACATGAAATCATCAAACTTCACAAGGACACTACAAAACTATCCAAATTGCATAAAAGACCCTCTATACACTCTGTTTCCGCTTACATCCAAAGATCATGCAAAATGGATGGAACCTTATAGTAAACATAAATGTATCATAAATTGATCCTATTAATAACACAATCAGGTACTTTTTAGGCTCCAAAGAGTAGGGTGTGATACTAATCTCTTCTTGTTATGGTTGCACGATCTTATAAATAAATGAGGTTTTGGGATGTGATGACCTATTTCACATTTGAGAGAATGATGGAACAATGGAGGTAGTGGCAAGTAGGACCTACTGGAAGTTAATTGCGTGCTAGAAGAAGCATGTATCCTCTCATCTATAAAATTGGATATGCTTGTTGTATTCCTTGATGATATGGGTAGAGAAGCCATTTTGACAAAGATGAATTGATGTTAGGGTGATAGTATATGTTGTACATGGTAGAAAGTGGTTGACTTGGATCTTAGATTGATTTTGGTGCCATTTTGGATTCCCATTGTTAGGTTTACATCGTCAAACTTATTTTCTTATTATATTATATTTACAAAAAAAACTGTGTTGGATTTTATCAATGGTTTTGGAACCAAGTCACAACCACTAGAAAATTTTAGTAGTAGATAGGCCTTTAGCGAGGAAATCTTCGACTTACATGTTCAACCCTTTGACCTTAAGCATAAGTATGATATAAGAATTAGGATGAAGATGAACAATTATATCTCTTTGTAAGGTTAGATAGGTCCTTTTTAGGGGTGGAACCTTTTACACTTAGGTCTGTAACTTAAATTAATGAATAGTTGAAATAAACGGTTATTATCATAGAAAACTTATCATGGAAGGGATACCAATATCATAATAGTAAGATGGAGAAACTTCCTTAATATTGTAGATAACCATAACAAATTAAAATTATCATCCTCAATCTTGTTGTAAATTTCCTAGACCAATTCACAATATGAGAAGATAATAGGACGTGATGAATGGAGTAATATAAGTTCAAGCTGGGTTCGATACAAATGTGATGTGGGTATGATATGCTCAGACTCACTATATTAACTTTATCTAGTGAATTCAAAGCTTATAATTGGTTAGAAAATTTTAGCTTACTATTTTGGGTTGTAGCTTGGTGGATTTTGAGGATGAAATCCTCTTTAAGGGGTGGATTGTTATAACATACTCAAATCAAAGAAAATAACTTAACCCTCCATTTTCCTAGGCCCTTTTCAACTATGTTGATATAAATCTCTTTTACCCAAATTAGATAAAAATCAAGGGTAATCGAAGTCAAAAATAAAATATTTTAACAAAAATCCTTTTATATGAATTAATTAGGTGTCTAGTAAAGTTAATTATAAAAATTCATTAACTAATCCATCTTGATCTACTTTGAGACTGTAAAATATTTGTAATAATGATTTAATGAAAGGAAATCGATACCTATAATTAAATGTGTCAAATTGATTAATAATATAGAATAAACATATTAAATACCTATTTATTATCCAAATGAAGAAATGAAATATTAAACCTTTCTAGGAGAAACTGACATTAAAATCAAATTCGTTATATCTTATTTAGTTTATATACCTCATTTTATGCTGATCAAACTTCGTTTACCCTACCAATTAAACCAGCAAGAAAAAGGTTACAAATAACCTATGTTTGACTAGTCCAATTTATTACTGTCATTTAATTACGATAGTTTTATTCTTTCCCGGTCACGCATACGCTATATTGTGCTCCTTCAATCACGGACGCGCCTGGCCGTTACCGGCGGTCGTTCCCCCTTCCCTTTCGTTTCTTCCTCCCCCTCATCTCCTTCCTTCTTCAACTCCGAAACTCCACGGCCCCTCTTCTTATTCATCTTCCGGTTACTTTCCCTCCACATACTGAAAAGCTACTCGGTCCTCCGTCTCCATTGCACTGGCAAACTGCCGCTTGAACCCGAATTGTGTCGAATAAGGGCGACATAATTGCAGATCGCCAACATCCCTTTCCTCCCTGCCTTCTTCTCCCATGTCGTACCCAGCACCAGGGGTTAAAGCGGTAGTCGCTAGGTCCGATGGCCATGCCACAAATTAAGATTCATTGCACCTGCCACCCGACCATTACCACAGGACACCTTTCCTTCATTCCCTCCTCGTTCCCTCCTCTTCCTCGCCAACCACCATGGTTTCAAGCTACAAACACAGACCTCGCCACTTTTAGGTGACAGAGGGCCACAACCATGGTCAGATATAGTGGTTGGCGATACTCTAGCAGCCCCTTGCTACTCATCTTGGATCGCCGAGAACTCCTATAAGGTTCCCGCTGTCTGCCTCCTCGCAGTCACCATCGTTGTTGGCTTCTTTCTCTGTGTCGGCCGCCCTCCTCTGCTCTAAGAGTTCCTTCATCTCTGCCCCGCCTAGACCTGACGACCCTCCCTCGTTAGGCTTTTACAGATCAAGGGATGGCATTTGGTGGCTGTCGGGGATGCCCTTTCCTCGCCAGATTGGGATCTCGAAGGCACCATCTTCCTATCCCTCACAAGCAACGAATCATGTCAACCTGCAAACTCTTCTTCACCACACCGCCACACCCTCTTCTCTTTGCATCGCCCAGTTTGCCACCCTCCAATCGGTCGTGTTCCAAGGTCTTCTGCCCATCGACTACCAAACAGAATATGACACAGATGTTGCGGTGGTAGGCGAGTTCTCCAGGTGTGACAAATCTTACCACCATGTTCTCTGGTCTGCACCTTCCCCTCTATCTGCCCCGGCCCCTCCTCTTCCCTTCTCTATATCTTCCTTCGTCTCCCTTGGGCTTTGGTCTGACCCGAGTCCTTTCCCTGACCCCTACATCAATGCTGGAGACGACGCTTGGTGAAGAAGGCACCAGCAATGTGGTGCTCCACCCAGACAGCAGCAGATCACAACCACCTATGGTGGCCGCCGCAGGGCACCACCTGACGCCCCACAACCAAAACAAGCAGCCACCTCCACCTTCCCTCGCCTACATATCCACTGAAGTCATGCCTAGATCGTACAGCTTCCTGCACCACCAGGTCCACCCACTAAGGCTCATTATACACATCGATATATACATTTGCCTTCTCTTTTGGAACTTCAACGACCAAAATTTTATGCCTGGATGCCTTGCATGAAGAATTGGTGAAGTCATATGCTAACCCACACACCTCAAGAATATCTAGAAATGTTTCCAACTTCAGTCACGACAATATCGAACAATCAAGATTGATCAATGAAGACCAGTTCAAGAGCATCAATATGTAAGTACAATTTTGATATTACATCTTAACCTTAAAATAGAAGTAGAATAGTATATACGTAATCAATGGTTACTTAGTCGCTCAACTATAGTGGAATACACACACTCTTATAAACTTACATAAGTCAGAGTATTAATACTAATGCACAACTAGCCTGTAACTAGTATGTAAATGATAATTTTAGGAAATCATTTTATTATCGTAAGGTGGACAATACTATGGACAATGGCAGAACCTTCATTTAAATTATTGTATATTAAGTGATAGAATTGACTAATCTCTAATGAAAAGAATATAACATTATTGTCACCATTACATTATACACTTATGTGCTAATATAGGAAATATAAGAAAATGAAGTTCATGTATTTTCAGGAAAAGTGGAATAGGGAGACTTATGTATAAGGTTATATTTTATAAATATAAAAGTGAGTGATGATATGATGGATCAGAATTCACATGAAACCTTGAATCTAATCATGCTAATGTATATACAATTGATAGTAGTTATTTAGAGAAATGCCATTTCAAGTAGCTAATGATGGAAATAGCACTACATAGTTATATCATACTCTATTGAGAAGAAAAAAAACCTAGAAATTGATAGAAAAGTATACCTTAGATAATTTAATATCAATAAATAAGACACTAGATCCATATGGATACACTTATACTAAAACAAATATCTACAAAGAAAATATCTTATTTCAAATATTAGTATGGTGGTCTAATGCATATATAAAATGCTTTTAGGTTGAGAATGACAACTTAGAAATCCCACTAGAAATGAAATTATTAATGACGATCAAGTATGTACTCCTCCCTATTTATAACTGGGCATTATTTGACTAAATTTTCCCATAATGAGATAGCTTTTGAAGTAATTGCTCTTGTTCCATTTGTTGGACAAATCATATACTCTCAATTGGACTTATTGTTATTCTTATGAAATTACTATTATCATGTTAGATTGGGTCAATGACCCCACCTGCTTTTGTGCTTAAAACTTGCCACATATGTTTGTGAAAGGTGTATCTTGCTACTCTATTTATGCATGTTAGATAACTCTACTAGTTTAACTATGTAGATGCTTATGTAACCATTAGGGTATGTGTTTCTACCCTTATATATACAGAGGTGTGCTTTTCCGCCCAGGGTGTTCTTTTCCACCCATTTTACTTAGGCCAATGACCCAGTGGTGTCATGGCACTACTATAGCTACTTTAATCAAATATATCGACATGAAAATATTTATGTGATTGGATGATTGATAATGGCAAGAACTGTGACTTTAATTTTTTTATTGTATTGCCTCATTCTTTTGAAAGTTTGTTCTCTTGTTACTTCTCATTGGAACTTACCCAACTTTAATGGCCCTCTTTTTGTTGGGAACATCTTATTTTACTTTTTGCAATGATTAATACCCTAGTTAATCTTCTAATGTACATACTCAGCTTTTGTTGATACATACTCTTTTGTTTCCTATTTTTCTAGGTGTTCCCTCCACCCAGGTGTAGGTGCTTTATAGTGCAGAGACTCATGATGATTGTGAGCTAATTGGTGGGCATAAGGGCAACTTGAGATAGCCTTGTTACCATCTGCATATGGGTGTATGTGTATATAGATTTAACCTTTTCATTTTATGTACCACCCTAAGGGGGATAAAGTGATGTACATGGAAATATTTTGTAACCTTGTAAATAGTTATGTTTTCTGCTGCTTAAATATTTGATGGCTTATGTTTCTACCATTGAGTGGGCCTGTAACATACTGAGTTCTGGGAATTTTGCCTTTTGATCCTCTTTTCCACCTTTTCCTCTCATTTCTATCCTCTTTGGCCGTTGTATTTATTTTTTGGAGAATATAATGGTCTAATGAACATTTGTTCATCTTTTATTCTAATATTTGGATTTATGCACAAATACCTCATTGAAAGCTTAATTACCATAATTAATTGCTCTAAATATTAATCTAACTTTTTCATGTGATTTGAAAACATAAAATATGCCACATAACTCATTTTGGTAGTAATATGAAGATAAGAAATTTAATTGGATGGATAATTTAGATAATGGGCCATATTACATATCTCATAAAAAGAAGTCTCAAAATAGGAAACAAACTTCAAATTCAAAATCTAAATATCAAAATTAGCCTACATGTCAAATTTCATCTAATTTGGATAGCCTTGAAATATTAGGATAAGTTTAGGAGAGAGAAAATGAGTAAAAAGCATAAGTAATAAATAATGTGATTATATAACTTCAAAATATATAAATAATGGCAAATTAATATTCTAAACATCAAATATCACTTGTGGATAAAGTTTGGTCCAATTTGTATGTTGTTTGTGCAAGTTATGCAATTTTAGGTACATTCTGGACTTTTATGCAATTTACCCAATTTGGGAGGTTTTTTTTTGCAATTTATCACATGAAGTATAATAATTAGAAACCACCTTACCATTCTCGAATTTTAAAACCATGGGATCACCTAGTTTCACCTTGGTTTGATGGTATTGCTTTCCAAGGGCATTTTAGGGGTTTCCTCTTTATAAGTGAGCCTGTCTTTAGAAGCCATCGACCAATGGGGTTATTTCTTTGATGGAGGTCGGTTGGGATGGCCTAGAAGGGCCCATAAACCGACCTTAGATATTTTAGAGCCTCCATGAGGTTTCTACTTGCATGGCCATGAAGCCCTAGGCTAAACACACATGTAAAGTCCCATAAAACACCCCATGCTTGACCTTTTTCTATATATAATCATACATACCCCTTTCCCAACTCACAAATTCAAAACTCTTGGTCTCCTTTTCTTTCCTATAGCTCAGAGAATAGTTCCTTTAGTATTTGGCCACGAAGTTGCTGACCCAAGGTAATAGATGGAGCCTACCTTGTTGAAGAAGGCTCATATGGCTTCCAAATTGCTCTATTAGGGTTTCTAAAGCTCCTCCTTGGTAATTTCGACCAAAACTAGTAAGTATCATTCTTTCTTTCCCTATTTTCATGTTGATAGTATTTCTCACACCTTCATCCAGGTTAGAACCATGACCTTACGTGATAAAACTCCACTAAGAACCCTAAAAACACCTCATCTCTATGCTCTTTTACTAAGGTTTATCACCTCTAAGTGGAGAAGGTGATCTTTGTTCAAGAAAGGAGCTAGGCTTGGAGCAACCAGACCTTATAAGCTTGGTATCCTTGCTGTTTGTACCTTATTATCTTCCCTAGGTGTGATCTTCATAACCCCCTTCCCGTATATTTCTTATTACATGCTTAAAACTCATGATCTTATGTTAAAAATTGACGATGTGTCGATTTCTAATTGGTCGATTTTCAATAATTCATAACTTTTGTTTCGTTTGTCCAAAAATTAAAGTAAGATATGTTCTGAACTCGGAAAAACATGTTCTTTTTAATAAAAATATTTCCAAGTATTGGTTTTCAGTTTTGTCGAAAAGAGTTTTTAGAAAATGAATTAAATACCTAAAAATCACCAAAAATACACTTTAACCTTCATAACTCCAATATATGCAAAATTATATGTTTTCTTAATCAAAAAAACCTAACTAAGTCAGTGGTTATATTTTTTAGGTCTGAATCGAAGGTTTTTGTAAAAAATTCATAAGTTTGGGTTTTAACTCTTTAAGGTATATATGTTGTTCTAATACATGAATATGAAATTGGAAATATGACAAGTGGACCTTGATTTCAACTAAAGGTTTGGAAAAGAGGTTAATAGGACTCTAAGTAAGAGAGGTATGTTGTATCCCCTATTTCTCTATGTTGAGCAATTCACCTATGCTTATTCATTCTCTTTATCCTATGGACATTAGCCTATACACAATGTCTTTTCTTTTGAAAATTATTGTTCATGTGAAATACCTTATTTGATATTGAACATGTGATCATGGATATTCTTTTGAACTCTTATTTTATGCTTTGTTCATGATGGAACTCTAAAAGATGACATGTGATGTCTTTTTCCCACTTGTGAGGTGGATGTATATGTTGGTCACTTATGTGGTGACTAGTTTATATATTCTGACTATACTTTCTACTTACCTTTACATTTAACATGCTATGTGATTCAGTAGCACTAGAGTAGTGTAATTGCATTGGTTTTTATGGCAGATGTGTTATTTCCTGCCGAGTAGATGTGATATTTCCTGCTCTTTTGGGATGGAAAGGAACCTCATACCCATGGCAAGATGTGTGATTCTTGGCCCATGTTTTATATATTTGGGAGATTGGAAGTATTCCTTTCTCTATCAGGTTTCAAGTTTATGAGACTTGGCCGCCTTTGTCTTTATAATATTCTAGTGTTATGCTTATCTCACATGCATGCAGGATGATGGTTATGATATGTGCTTATGTGGCACCACTCTTTTATTTAATAATGGCAAGTATTCTTTTGTTATCATATTATTTCAATTCCTTTTCTCTTGATACCTATTTGGGTGGTCCTTATCTTTTTTATTGGAAGCATTTTATATTTGATGTCCTTTATTCCATATATTGCTCAATTTCCTATTTAGTATGGACATACCAGCTTTTGCTGATGTCTCCTGTTGTCTCTTTCTTTTGTGGGGTATGCTTCCAACCCCAGGTTAGATCAAGGAGTATATAGCTTTTGGCTTGGATCTAGCTCTTGGAGATTTTGCTTTGGAGACAAGATTTGAAGTAGTTTGGACTTCCCTCTATCAAGATCCTATTTTGTATGTTGATGTAACCCTAAATGGGAGAATTTGATGTATTTTTGTAAACCTTTATGAAATTGAATACAATCAGTTATTTTTTTTATTCCGCTGCTTTCCAATGAGTTTTGATTATCATATTTTAGTAAAGGGGTGATTTCACACCTCCTTATAGCATGGTATCAGAGCCCATGCTAGTCGGAATCTGACTATTTCAGTTTTGTCTCCCTAATTAGAATCCCTGCCTTACATAGTTCCTTTAGGTGACATGGTTGCCCTACAGTTGATCTATAAATGATGAAAGGTTGATTTAGGGCCCTATAGTTCCACATTAGTATCATGATGAATTAAACCATAAAATACTCATAACTAAAATATGCATAACTTAATATTGTTTGGGTTTGACTTTAGGAAAATATTAGGGCATGAAGTTGAAGAAAATGTGTCTAGAAAGGATCAGGTTCTGGGGGCTGGCAATATTTTCCTCTGCGCCACTTGCTTGGTTTATGAGGACTCCGAGATCCATATGATACCGGCCTGGCCTAAGCTGAAATGGATTGTCCGAAATAGTTTGCTTTTAGGAAAAAGTCACCTTAGACATCTATGTTGTATATCTTTGGGAACCCTAAGTTTTAGGTTTATGGTGACTTGTTTGAGGATGGATACCAAGACTAGTTTCCTTATGACCCAAATGACCACATGTTTGGATCATTATCCCTAGAACCTAGACTTTGAAGTTTGGGGTTAAGTGAGCTATCAAAGTGTGAAGTGGATGTGTGATGGATCTTGTATATGGTTAAGTTAGACTCATCCTTTAACCCTAGTGTAGTTTGGTTTGATAGGTTGAACCCTTTAAGGGGTGGAGTATAGTTAGTTTGATGATGTTGAGTGGTTAGATTTCGTGGACAAAATCCTCTTTAGGGGGATGGAATCTTGTGATATCTTGAAATCTATCTACTCCATCTTTAGAAACCCTAACTCCATGAATAGGAGGTTAGTATGCTTGGGTCTATGGCCGTGACCAAACATGTAATAGTGGTAACTCTAATGTTCTTGTTTATATATTAATGAAGATGTAATGGTCACCTAATGAATAATCCATATGCTTGAATCCTAATGAATATCTAATGCATGCACATAATATGAATATCAATGCTAATTGTCAATATGTAAGATGTTGATCAAGTCATGAACCTATAAACCCTAATGATATGATGAGTAAGATAATTATAACGTTATACAAAATTAATGCATGCTAAGGATGAATAAGTGAAATAAGATGGTCATGTTGACCTAAACCATAAGTTGTAATAATCTAACCCTAATCTATACATCTTTAATGCTTTTCATGATACATTAAGATGTTAAGTGCCATAATCAGTTAACCTACATTGATACACATAAATGATATATATATATATAATCATCTAATCACATATTGATCAAGTCATGTATATGAAGTACATGTTACCTTACTATCTAATACACATGTGATTAGTCACCTAATGCAAATCAATTCATTAATATGTAATATGCCTCACCTTGATCATTAAAATACATGTAATGGCTTCAATGTGAATATGAAGTGTTTGGATTCACATAAATGTGAAAAATGAGTAATATAAATGAACATGATTAACAGTGACATTAATGTGAGCATTAAAGATAATGTGACATTGTGACAACGTTAATATGAATATAAGTAACTAATGTGACATTAATTGGAATAATTTTATGTTTAACCACAAATTGAATACAATGTCTTATTTCATGTAAAATAATTTGTTATAATTAATAAAGTGGTAATATGAGGATAATGAAGTATAAGTCCGAATTATTAAAGATAATGATCAAATATAATAATGAATGTTGATATAATTGAGTAACCCCTAATTGTGCTAAAAAATTTAGTAAGTAAAATGAGATACATATATTGTTTCATGGATGATATTGAAATATAACCCTTTTGGCAATAAATTGAATATGACATGACATAATTAAAATAATGATCATAATGTGATATCATAATGAATGTAATCCTAATGAGCCATAAATGTAAATAATGTTATCCTAAAAAGGAATATCTTAATAGTGGAACCCTAGGCGATCCTTGAGAACCCAACCTATGATGAGCTGTATGTGAAGTTTTGAACCCTTAGGTGTAGTTGAAGTATAAGTAATGGTGGAAGTTGTATGGTTGGAGGAACAACCTGAAGTTTTGTGATGTGAGGTTGCACACTCACCCTTCCCTAATTGCTAGTGATTTCGGGGATGAAATCCTCTTTAAGGGGTGGAGTGTTGTAACATACTGAGTTCTGGGCATTTTGCCTTTTGATCCTCTTTTCCACCTTTTCCTCTCATTTCTATCCTCTTTGGTCGTTCTATTTATTTTGTGGAGAATATAATGGTCTAATGAACATTTTTTCATCTTTTAATCCAATATTTGGATTTATGAACAAATACCTCATTGAAAGATTAATTACCATAATTAAGTTCTCTAAATATTAATCTAACTTTTTCATGTGATTTGAAAATATAAAATATGCCACATAACTCATTTTGGTAGTAATATGAAGATAAGAAATTTAATTGGATGAATAATTTAGATAATGGGCCATATGACATATCTCATTAAAAGAAGTCTCAAAATAGGAAATAAACTTCAAATTCAAAATCTACATATCAAAATTAGCCAACATGTCAAATTTCATCTAATTTGGACAGCCTTGAAATATTAGGATAAGTTTAGGAGAGAGAAAATGAGTAAAAAGCATAAGTAATAAATAATGTGATTATATAACTTAAAAATATATAAATAATGGAAAATTAATATTCTAAACATCAAATATAACTTGTGGATAAAGTTTGGTCCAATTTGTATGTTGTTTGTGCAAGTTATGCAATTTTAGGTACATCTGGACTTTTATTTAATTTACCCAATTGGGAGGTTTTCTTTGCAATTTATCACATGAAGTATAATAATTAGATACCACCTTACCATTCTCGAATTTTAAAACCATGGTAGCACCTAGTTTCACCTTGGTTTGATGGTATTGCTTTCCAAGGGCATTTTAGGGTTTTCCTCTTTATAAGTGAGCTTATCTTTAGAAGCCATCGACCAATGGGGTTATTTCTTAGATGGAGGTCGGTTGGGATGGCCTAGAAGGGCCCATAAACCGACCTTAGATATTTTAGAGCCTCCATGAGGTGTCCACTTGCATGGCCATGAAGCCCTAGGCTAAAGACACATGGAAAGTCCCATAAAACACCCCATGCTTGACCTTTTTCTATATATAGCCATACATACCCCTTTCCCAACTCACAAATTCGAAACTCTTGGTCTCCTTTTATTTCCACTATCTTAGAGAATAGTTCCTTTAGTATTTGGCCACGAAGTTGCTGACCCAACGTAATAGAGGGAGCCTACCTTGGTGAAGAAGGCTCATATGGCTTCCAAATTGTTCTATTAGGGTTTCTAAAGCTCCTCCTTGGTAATTTCGACCAAAACTAGTAAGTATCATTCTTTACTTCCATATTTTCATGTTGATAGTATTTCTCACACCTTCCTACAGGTCGGAACCATGACCTTCCATGATAAAACTCCACTAAGAACCCTAAAAACACCTCATCTCTATGCTCTTTTACTAGGGTTTATCACCTCTAAGTGGAGAAGGTGATCTTTGTCCAAGAAAGGAGCTAGGCTTGGAGCAACCAGACCTTATAAGCTCGGGATCCTTGCTGTTTGGACCTTATTATCTTCCCTAGGTGTGATCTTCATAACCCCCTTCCTGTATATTTCTTATTACATGCTTAAAACTCATGATCTTATGTTAAAAATTGATGATGTGTCGATTTCTAATTGGTCGATTTTCAATAATTCATAACTTTTGTTTCGTTTGTCCAAAAATTAAAGTAATATATGTTCTGAACTCGGAAAAACATTTTATTTTTAATAAAAATATTTCCAAGTATTGATTTTTAGTTTTGTCGAAAAGAGTTTTTAGAAAATGAATTAAATACCTAAAAATCACCAAAAATACACTTTAACCTTCATAACTCCAATATATGCAAAATTATATGTTTTCTTAATCAAAAAAACCTAACTAAGTCAATGGTTATGTTTTTTAGGTCTGAATCGAAGGTTTTTGTAAAAATTTCATAAGTTTGGGTTTTAACTCTTTAAGGTATATATGTTGTTCTAATACATGAATATGAAATTGGAAATATGACAAGTGGACCTTGATTTCAACTAAAGGTTTGGAAAAGAGGTTAATAGGACTCTAAGTAAGAGAGGTATGTTGTATCCCCTATTCCTCTATGTTGAGAAATTCACCTATGCTTATTCATTCTCTTTGTCCTATGGACATTAGCCTATACACAATGTCATTTCTTTTGAAAATCATTGTTCATGTGAAATACCTTATTTGATATTGAACATGTGATCATGGATATTCTTTTGAACTCTTATTTTATGCTTTGTTCATTATGGAACTCTAAAATATGACATGTGATGTCTTTTTCCCACTTGTGAGGTGGATGTATATGTTGGTCACTTATGTGGTGACTAGTTTATATATTCTGACTATACTTTCTACTTGCCTTTACATTTAACATGCTATGTGATTCAGTAGCACTAGAGTAGTGTAACAGCATTGGTTTTTATGGCAGATGTGTTATTTCCTGCCGAGTAGATGTGATATTTCCTGCTCTTTTGGGATGGAAAGGAACCTCATACCCAGGGCAAGATGTGTGATTCTTGACCCATGTTTTATATATTTGGTAGATTGGAAGTATTCCTTTCTCTATAAGGTTTCAAGTTTATGAGACTTGGTTGCCTTTGTCTTTATAATATTCTAGTGTTATGCTTATCTCACATGCATGCAGGATGATGGTTATGATATGTGCTTATGTGGCACCACTCTTTTATTTAATAATGGCAAGTATTCTTTTGTTATCATATTATTTCAATTCCTTTTCTCTTGATACCTATTTGGGTGGTCCTTATCTTTTATATGGGAAGCATTTTATATTTGATGTCCTTTATTCCATATATTTCTCAATTTCCTATTTAGTATGCACATACCAACTTTTGCTGATGTCTCCTGTTATTTCTTTCTTTTATGGGGTATGCTTCCAACCCCAGGTTAGATCAAGGAGTATATAGCTTTTGGCTTGGACCTAGCTCTTGGAGATTTTGCTTTGGAGACAAGATTTGAAGTAGTTTGGACTTCCCTCTATCTAGATCCTATTTTGTATGTTGATGTAACCCTAAATGGGAGAATTTGATGTATTTTTGTAAACCTTTATGAAATTGAATACAATCAGTTATTTTTTTTATTCTGCTGCTTTCCAATGAGTTTTGATTATCATATTTTAGTAAAGGGGTGATTTCACACCTCCTTACAGGGCCAACTATTGGGTCCCACTCCTTATAGGGATTATGGTTGTGCTTGATACTAAGCATAGACACGAGAGTGTTATGCGGTGTTGAGAACCATCTCATATCACCAGAAGGTGCATGATAATGACAACCTCCTTGCAGATTAATGGCATGCTTTAATTTCATAGCTACATATGATGTGATGGTGTGGTTGTGAAATCTTATGTCCAAGTATCTAAAATTTTGAATTCAACCTTTAATTTAAACTCTTTTGGTGTTATTCACCTTTTATCTAGTCTCAACCAAACTCAACCCTTGTAATTTGGCTTATATTAATGAAAGTTAATAATTTTGTGCCTTGTTGACCTATCTCCTTGCGTTCGAAACTCAACTACAATTGACCCCGTACACTTGCGGGTGATTGACGAGTTGAGATTTGTTTTAAAACTTCAACAAGTTTACGTCGTTGCCTGGGAGCTATGATAATTTTAGTTAGAGTAAAAGAGTTAACAAGTACTTGAGACTAAGTCATCATTTCCGTATCCCATATCATGGTACCTCTTTGATTTTTTTATTCTCACTCAATTTTTACTTTTCAGGTTGCACGAGTCATTTTAAGAGGTGTCTACAGACATCAATCTTCCTAGACCCAGAAATAGAGAGAACCTTCAGTAGCCGTAGGAGAGTAAGGAGGAGTGATAACTCTTCAAGTGTGGATGGATCACAACCTTCGTCACTACACTATTTGCCTTCACCACCACCTTCACCCCATCCTCTTCAAGAAACAAAAATGGAGGACAACCATCTGCTAAAATAGTTCACTGTGTTGGTTGCCATCAACATTTGTGGAGCCATAGATCATCATGCCATTGAAGCCAATACCTTCTCCATCAGTCCTACAATCATATAGATGATGCAACAGAACCTATTTGGAGGAACTCCTATGGAAGATCCAAATCTTCACATAGCGGAGTTTTTGCAGTACATGAACACCTTCAAGATCAATGGTGTTCCAGCTGAAGGAGTACGCCTACTCCTATTTCTGTTCACCTTATGAGACCAGGCCAAGGAATGGCTCTCTTCTTGCCCAAGCGTTCCATTAAGAGATGGGATGAGTTGCTAAATGCTTTTCTTACTAAGTATATCTCTCCTAGCAAGACAGTCCAGCTGAGGAACCAAATCACCAACTTCAAGCAAGAAGAAGGTGAGACGCTTTATGAAACCTAGGAGACATTTAAGGATCTGCAATGCCTTTGTCCTCATCTGGTTTGACCAACTTATTGATACTTCAAACTTTTTATAACGGGTCATTCTACAATGCATGTATGTCCATTCATGTCACTGTAAATGGAGCCCTAATGAACAAGTCCTATAGTGAAGCATATGCCATTATTGAAGATATGGCACTCAACCACAGTCAGTGGAGTTCTGAAAGGACTAGTCAACACTTCTCTTCCACCAGCTCAAGTGAGAAGTCTAGCGAGAAGCGCACTATAGATGTAGTAGATTTGATTGTAGCCAAACTTGACACCTTGACTCAGAAGCTTGAAAAGTTGACCACTCACTTTGTTCAAGCAATTGAGCAAGTGTGTGAGGCATGTGGAATATCCGACTATAACTCTTCTTCTTGTTTTGTACCACATATGAATGTCACTAAGATGCCAGAGCAGGTCAATGTTGTAGGAAACTTCAATAATAGACAAGTCTACAATCCTTTCATAGAGACCTACAATCCAAGATGGAGAGACCATCCAAACTTTTCTTATAGGAACAACAACTCGTAGAATCGACAGCAGCAAGGTCAAACTCAAGGTCAATAACCTATGAGCAATCGCCAGTCAATGAATGCCAACTGTCAATAGTCGCCAGGATATAACAAAAACAACAACATGAACTTTAATCAATTTCAACAAATGACTCAACCACCACAAAAGTCCAGCTTAGAAAGACTCCTTGAGACTTTTGTGAGTACACAAATTCAGAAGAACAATGAGTTCTGGGCACATGGAAATCTCTTGAAGGATACCATCACACAACTGTCTTCTAAAGTTGATGGTATTGCCACCCACACCAAGATGTTGAAGAACTAGATAGCTCAACAAACTTTAACCAACCAAGGAGCACCTTCAGGTTCTTTGCCCAGTCAACCGGTTATGAATCCCAAGGAGACTTGCAATTCTGTGACTCTAAGGAGTGGGATAGACATAGGAGGGTCTACACCACCTTCCAAGAGGAAATATGAAGAAGTTGTTGATACAACTTTTGAGGAGACTGTTGAAAATCAAAGAAAGAAATCTGCTGGAAATTTGGATCAAGGTGATTCTTCTGGCAAGCCTAATGCTCCTTTCCCTCATAGGTTTGCTAATACCAAAGATGATGTTAAGTTCAATAAGTTTATGGACATTTTGAATAAGTTGTATGTGAATCTACCTCTAGTTGAAGTCATAACTAAAATTCCCTCTTATGCTAAGTTCTTAAAAGACATCTTAACATAGAAAAGGAGATCTGATCAAGTTGAAACTGTTAAGTTATCTGAAAGGCTAAGCTCTATCATCCGGAATTGTATGCCTAAAAAACTGGATGATCAAGGTTCTTTCATTCTCCCTTGCAAGATTGGAGACTCTAATTTTGATAAAGACCTCGTTGATCTTGGAGCTAGCATCAGTTTGATTCATGTTTCTCTGTGGGAAAAGCTAGACTTGGGAGACTTTAAACCAACGTCAATGTCTATTCAGCTGGCCAATCTCACGATCAAACATCCTAGAGTGATTGAAGATGTCCCCGTACATATAGGGAAGTTTTTCATTCGTTGTGACTTTGTGGTCTTGGACATGCATGAGGATCCATCCAATCCAGTCCTCTTTGGAAGACCTTTCCTATGTACTACAGGTTGTCTAGTTGATGTTAGAGAAGGAAAACTCACCGTCAGAGTTGGACATGAAGAACTTGTATTCTCTGTTGACAATGCCATGAAAGCAACCATCTCTAAGGAGTACCTTTTTCCAATAGATACTAGTGATACACTGCTTGAGTAAGAAAAGAATTATGTAGAGACAATTCTTGATGATCTTGAAGAAGAAGATACAAAAGTCACTTTCAATGAGGAAATTTTTGAAACTTTGAAGATTCCACCAAGCGAGGAAGAATCAAAGAACAATGAGGAAAGCAACACCACTACTTCAAATAAATAGGTAGAATTAAAACCCCTCCCACCGGGGTTGAGGTACGCTTTCTTAGGCCCAAACTCCACCTCTTTAGTTATTATAAATGCCGAATTGAATGAAGATCAAGAAGAAAAACTCTTAAATAAAAGATGTGATAAGTACTCAATTGATGATCTCAAAGGAATTAACACATCTATCTATATGAATAGAATATCTCTAGAAGAAAATGTCAAACCTTTCATAGACCCTCCAAGGAGACTAAACTAAAATATGATGGAAGTTGTAAAAAAGGAAAATTCCAAACTTAAAGATGCGGGAATTATATATCCAATAAGTGATAATCCTTGGGTGATCCCTATACATGTTGTGCCCAAGAAAGGAGGAACAACTATAATAAAAGAGGACAATGATGAATTAATACAAACAAGAATCATCACTGGATGGCGAATGTACTTTGATTACATGAAATTAAATAAAGCCATAAGAAAGGATCATTTACCCTAACCTTTTATTGACTTGATGTTAGAAAGGTTTTCCCATCACTCTTACTTTTGCTATCTTGAAAGGTACAATGGGTTCTTCCAGATTCCCATCTACCCACCCGATCAAGAAAATACCACTTTTACATGCACCTATGGAACTTATACTTATAGGCAGATGCCCTTTGGGCTTTGTAATGCTCCTGCCACATTTCAAAGGTGTATGATGGCTATATTCTCTGATTACATTGAAAAGATTATGGAAATATTCATGGATGACTTTAGTGTTTATGGCAATTCTTTTGATGATTGTTTGTTGAATCTAATTAAAGTTTTGCAGAGATGCCAACAAGTCAGCCTCATGCTTAATTGGGAGAAGTGCCACTTTGTGGTGCAAATAGGGGTTGTACTAGGTCATGTTAGTTCAAGCAGGGGAATTGAAGTTCTTGGGACATACAAGTTTCTACAGAAGATTCATAAAAGACTTTTCAAATTTTGCAAAGCCTTTATGCTCCTTGCTAGCCAAAGATGTTGAGTTCGTGTTTGATGATGATTGCCAAATAGTTTTCTGAAGATTAAAAGATTCTCTAGTTTCACCTCTCATCATCCAACCACTAGATTGGAGTTCTCCTTTTGAAATAATATGTCATGCAAGAGACTACGCTATAGGAGTAGTTTTTTGGAAGAGGAAGGACAACAAACTCCATGCCACACACTATGCAAGTAAGACCCTAGATGATGCACAAATCAACTATGCCACTACTGAGAAGGAGATTCTTGTCATATTCTATGCCTTTGACAAGTTTAGATAGCACCTAGTGGGTTCCAAGGTCATTGTATACACAGATCATGTTGCAATATGATACGTTATGAGAAAGAAAGATGCCAAACCTCACCTCATCCACTGGATACTGCTATTATAGGAGTTTAACTTTGAAATCAAAGATAACAGAGGGACTGAAAATAATGTAGTTGATCACCTATCACGTCTATCAACCAGTGGTGAAGACAAGGTTCCAATTGATGACAATTTTCCTATTGAGAAGGTGTATGCAGTGAACTCTCTTACTATGCCATGGTTTGCTGATTTTGTAAATTATCTAGCCATTGGACGCCTTCCTCTTGATTTCACATACCAACAAAAGAAAAAGTTCCTTCATGATGTTAAGTTCTATTATTGGGATGATCCCCTGCTGCTAAGCAATATGCAGATGGGCTTATTAGGAGATGCATTCCTGATGAAGAGATTGGAAGTGTGATTCCAGATTGTCATCCTACCCCCTATGATGCACACTTCAGAGAAGATAAGACTACAACCAAGATTCTTCAAGCATGCTTCTATTGGCCGAGTCTATTTTGTGATGCGCACATGTTTGTCAAAGCCTATGAAAAGTGTTAAAGAGTTTGAGGGATTTCAAGGAAGGATGAAATGCCATTGAATTCAATCATGGAGATAGAAGTCTTTGATTTGTGGGGCATAGATTATATGGGACCTTTTCCATCCTCATGCCGCTACAAGTTCATACTAATATCATGTGATTATGTATCCAAATGGGTGGAGGCAATCCCCACTCAATCACTAGATGCCAAGTCCATGATAAAGTTGTTCCACAAGACTATTTTTCCTAGGTTTGGAGTTCTAAGAGTAATAATATATGATGGTGATAGTCATTTCAATAAAAGAAACTTCAACAACCTTCTCAGCAAGTATGGAGTGAATCATAAAGTGTCTACACCTTATCATCCTCAAACATCAGGTCAGGTGAAGATCTCCAATCGGCAAGTAAAAGCTATTTTAGAAAAGATTGTCTCCAACTAAAGAAAGGATTGGTCACTGAAGCTAGATAATGCACTATGAGTGTATAGGATGTCTTTCAAGACTCCAATTGGGACAACTCCATTCAAACTAGGCTATGAAAAATCATGTCACTTACCTATAGAATTGGAGCACAGAGCATTGTGGGCTATAAATTTCTCAACTATGATATGAAGAAAGCAGGGGAGAAAAGATTGCTACAACTCCAGGAGATAGAAGAACTCAAGATGGATGCATATGTGAATGCAAAGATCTACAAAGAAAAGACAAAGAGGTGGCATGGAAAAAGAATCAAATTCAAAGAATTCAAATAAGGAGACCAAGTTCTATTATTCAATTCCAAACTCAAGTTCTTTTTAGGGAAATTGAGATCAAAGTGTTCTGGGCCATTCTTAGCCCTAAAAGTCTATCCATACAGGACAGTGGAGCTACAAGGGAAGAAATCAACATTCAAAGTTAATAGACTAAGATGCAAGTTGTACACTGCATGGGAGGAGATTGATATGGGATCCTCTTGCTCCCTTCAAGATGCATGATCAAAGAATTGAAGAATCTTACTCCAGACATTAAAAGGAGGAACTTGTGGGAGTTGATCCCACATTAGGATAGATTTCATTAATTAGTTTCAATCAAGAACATTTTTCAATTCCCAAAATAAACTTGTTATGGATAAAAGTAATAATGTAGACTCTCCTAGATACATATCATCATCTCTGCAAGTGTTGATCAAAAGTAGACAATTTATGTAGAAATTTAAGAAGACACGACATGTCTTTATTTGCACACGTCGTGTCATCTCTCACAGATGGGTGATCACGCAGAAAGCTCAACCACACATGACGTGTTTAGTTTTTGACAAGGCGTGCATGGTCACAGAGCTCAACCACACACGTCGTGTTTAGTTTTTGACATGGTGTGCATGGTCACAGATGACACCCGTTGGAATCAAACATGTGTGTTTTTAATCAAACATGTAGTGTCCTCTAGATCTTTCAAATGCATTGAGTTTTTTTGGGAAAACACATGACATGTCTTTATTTGACACGACATGTCGTTATTAGGAAGAGAGTGCATAGTTTTCATCTAGAATGTTACACGACATGTTTTAATTTAAACACGATGTGTACAATGCTTTTTCTGGAATGGATCTATTTTTTTTTGGAGAAATAGATGTGTGTCTTTATTTGAACACGATGTGTCAATATCAATTTGGTGACTCCTATCTACATTGCTAGAAACTCACACTATGTTAACTAAATCAAACACTCTGTGTTATCTTCAGTCGGCACAAAGTTCAAAATGAGTAGGTGACCAATGCACAGGTACACGTCGTGTCCTTAAAAAGACACGACATGTCTCAAGTTGAGAAGTCGGGTTTAAAACCCTGTTCGGCAGCTGCCTCTCTCACTTCACCCCCAAATCAGCCATGTTCTTCAGTCGTGTACAAACCCTTACAGTCTTGTGTAAGGATTCCAACCACCGATCGACAACAAAGTTGCTCCATCACGTCTGAGCGATGACTTGAAGCTCTGAAGTTCATCCATTGTGTCATCTCTCAGCCTGAGAAAGCTCGAGATTTACTGATGCTCCAAGCTCCTTTTCCACTCTCGAGTAAAGCAAGTCCACTACCTTCTCTGCCATTGGGACCTCCTTCTTCATCGACTCTAGAACACACTCTGCGAGGAGTCGAGGCCACATCGTGTGAAGAATCACAATCATCCCCAAACTCCAGATGCCGCCAAGCTCTACGTACACTTTATGTCCTCCAAACAATATGTCATGTTCTTCACCCAGTTTGCAAGCCTTTCTTTTGAAGACACGCCGTGTCTTTATTTGGGCATGTTGTATTCAAGGTTGTTTGAGAAACTTTTCCAGCAGCAATGGCTTTGGTCAAGCAGACGTCAAACTGCAAGCTCATCTTCAGCCCCAGCCTATGTCTCCATGACCCAGTTTAGGGTCACCGCAGACAAAGACCCCATGTACTAGTTGCTCATATCCCATAGGGTCCTCCCTACATGTTTGTCCTGTGATCAAACAATGGGAGCTTTAGGGTTCAAAGATGAAGTCAAACTACACCTCAATGAGCTAGGTCTCAAGTTCATCTGATGCACAGTAAGAAACACTTACCCTCGCCTCGTATATGAGTTTCTTACTACTTTGAAGGTCAAGGAGGACCCAAGGAATAGGCTGGAACCATATGATTTTATTCATTTCCATCTACTAGGCCAAGGCTACAAAATCTCATTTAAGCAATTCTATGAGCTCTTAGAGTGCCTCTACGAGGGTGGTCTCAGTTTCACTCCAACTTTTGACAGTGATGTCTTCTAGAATGAGATAACTGATGAAGAGGGACACGAAGCCAAGAAGGCTAGGGCATCTTCCATCCATAACCCCATCTTCAGATTTGTCCACCTCCTTCTCAGCACAAGGGTCTTCCCAAGAAGGAAACTCAAGGAGTGTGTGGGAAGGATGATTTATTTTTTATGTGGGGTATGGTTTTTGATTTTCAGATCAATGTAGGTTATTTCATCCTCGCCAGGTTCCTTGACATTAAGAAGATGAAGAAGAGAGAATTTGGGGACATCATTTGTGGATGATTGGTCACTCTCCTGGCCAAAAAAACTTGAGGTAGACCTGACTAGTCTAGAGGTTGCACTAGGTAGGAACTTGGTGGATATCCAATATCTGATTTTTATAGGGTAGATTGCTAGGGTTTCCAATGATGATGCCAATTTCAAAAAATATTTTGATAATGATCAATACTTTGACATGCCTGACTTGGAGAACATAACCCTGAAAAATAAAGACAATTGGAAGGTAGACCTTTGTGGAAAAAATGATGATGTAGATGCCCCTAAAGACCATGTTGGTCCGAATGCACCTCCTGTTCAGATGCACACTATGCCCCACCATCCACAAGAACTAAGACCGAGTAATCTTGGGCTATGACTAATATTAGGCATCTTTATAGCTATGTTCAGCAACACTTTGACCATATGGACAGTCGTATCGATCTGATGGGTCAGCAATATTCGGTAATGCACAACATGGTCCAGTGCATGGATATGTGGCATATCTCTCAAAACCACTATATGATTCCACAACCTTACCAACCTCACCAGCCACAATCGGAGCCTACTCCATAGCCCATACTGGTTGACATTCCTGATGATGATGATTTGGTCAACCAATTTTTCCCTATTGGTCACAGGGGCATTGGCCCTTCCTGTTGATATCTTCTATGGAAGGTAACCGGTTGTTTCTTCCTTAGATTTGATTGATGCAGTTAGGACACTACAAATTTCAAGCTTAGAGGGGGTGCAACAAGTTGGTAATGTAGTTGTAGTTGTTTAGTTGTTTTCATTTTCTAGTTCTCTAGTTCTTGTCTTCAGTTTCTATTTTTAGTTTCTACTTTTCTCATGGCAAGTTCAGTATGATATGAGGCATATCCTGTGTAATGAACTGTTTTATTCCCAATTGAATGATCTTGTCCTCCCTCATAAGAATTATCATTTGAAGAAATTAAAAAGAGCATGCATGAATCAAATGAAACTTTATGGCCATCAACATGTGCTTAATTTTGGATTTATGTTTGTAGCCTAAATTTTCATCTTTTTCATCCTAGATTGCACAATACATGTAATTGGTAATGAATTTTGTGAATATGTCAACTTTGCAACACTACTTAGAACACATGATGATTTTGTCAAACCTTTAGTGACTTTACAACCACCCTTTTGAGTGAAAAAAATTCAAATCAAATGTGTGGAATCCATCTAATGTTGCCATTTAGTTAACTCTCTTTGTTATGAGATAAATAAGTGAAACCCATGACCAATTCAAACCCCTTTTGGTTCACTTCACCTAATTACCCCATAATAGATGGCTAAAACCGCCGACATGCCTAATAACCTAGTGTAAGTCTGATCTGGCCACGACAGTTAGGTGATATGTCCTAAAAGAGGGTAAAATACCCCAACTGACACTCCTTGTGTGCATAAGCCTACATTAGCATCCGAGTGCCGAAACCCCTAATCTAAAATCATACCTTTTGGGAAAATAAGGAGAGAGAGAAAAAATTGCTAACATGAACTAATATTCCATTTTTTGCATCCATAATAGTTGAAAGTCATGTTGCAAACTCATTGATTATTTGGCTTGGTCATCTAAGTTCCATTTAGTGTTTCCTTGTTGACTATTTCATTAAATGTGTTACCACCCTTGTTGAACTAAATTTTCTTTCTGGGATGTCTGAGTTGAAATTAAGGCTATGAATATGAGCCTGATGATTATGGTTGGTTGGCCTCATTTACATCTTCCATTTCATTTGATCTATGCATGAGCTTGGAAATTCCTTCATTTGTGTTTCTATACTCTTTTTGTTTGAGGACAAGCAATAGTTCAATCTTAGGGGGATTTGATGTGTGCATTTCATATCTACCTTTTGCACACATTCACACACAAATTCAATTCATTTAGCCTCCCATTTAGCCTCTAATCATATTTAACCTATCATCTTTTAATTATTTTACTTGTTGCATGATGTTGATCACAGGAACATGTTTAAAATGACAAATTGAAGATAGCCCAACCCAAATTCGACCTCAGTTGGACTTCCCTTTGAATTGCAGCAAATTCAGAGTTCATCCTGAAGAAACAGCACCAACCACAACGTGTCTTAAATAAGACACAACATGTAACTTTCCATAAAAATATCATGTAACAAAGAACATTCCATGTGTTATTTAACACATAGGCGTGTAAGTTTCTAGCAACCTCGGTGCCTGAACTACATAGCAGAAGACACGACGTGTCCTTATTAAGACATGACATGTCCTCATGATCCAAAGGCTGACTTCAGCTTGCTGCCAACGCACACGACCGTGTGTTTAATAGCACACGATGTGTGCTATCTTCCCAGATCGACTATAGTAACATCTACATGGCATGTCCATAGTGGAGATATACCGTGTACTTATCACGAGGATGCAGTTCAGTAGTCAGTTACACAATGGCACATGACGTGTCTCCACAAAGACACGTCGTGTCTTCATCAATTTTTTGTAGATTTTAGTAGCAACCACCCCTCATTTTAAAAGTGAGTCCAGCCACTTGGGGCGGTTATCACTGGACATTTGAAACACTTTCCTTCTAGGAGAAGTTCCAGAGTAAAAGGAGGGTGATTTTGGGGTGGAAGAAGAGGTTTCTTAAGAAAGAACCTCCATTCTTCACCATTTCTTCTCCAAAAGGTGAAACCGAGCTTTTCTTCTCACTCAAGCTTCTCAGGAGGGAGAATTGTCCGAGTTGAAGCAGCTCCAAGGGTGTAATTTCATCCTATAACTAGAGTTCTACTCTCCCTTGACTACATCTTTGGTTCCTTTAGCTTTTTGTTTTCCTAGATATGCAAAACTCTGAAAATTCTACTATGTGCTTGCATTTCTCCATTATGTGCGAGTAGAAATTTCTTCTTGGGCATGGGAGAGTAACTCTCATGCCATTTCTCATGTGAACTCAAAATTTATATTGAATGCTAGTTAATTTTCTTTTCCTTGGATGCCTACAGAGTTTATTAGCTTGTATGCTTGGTTGGCCATCTTCTATACATGTTTTATGCTTCTTTGTGCTTTGGGAGAATGTACGAGGGAGTAGGGAGTAGGATCCATAGCAATGTGCTCTTGACCTTGGGAGTGGATGGAGAATGTTGAGGGTTTATGGTTGTGTTCAAAACTAAGCATAGACATGGGAGTTTTATGCAAAGTTGAGAACCATCTCATGCCACCTGGAGGTGCATGATGATGATAACCTCCTTGCAAATTAATGACATGCTTTAATTTTGTAGCTACATATGATGTGATGGTGTGTTTGTGAAATCTTATGTCCAAGTCTCTAAAATTATGAATTCAACCTTTAATTTAAGCTCTTGTGTTGTTACTCGCCTTTTAGCTATTCTCAACCAAACTCAACCCTTGTAATTCGACTTAAATTAATGAAAGTTAACAATTTTGCGCCTAGCGAACCTAGCTCCTTGTATTCAACACTCGACTAAAATTGACCCCATACACTGGTGGGTGATTGACAAGTTGAGATTTCTTATAAAACTCCAACATGAGGCTCTCACAAACTAAGGAACAGAGATCGTAGTGCGACCGAGAGAAAGAAAGAATGAGAAAGGAAGAGGGAGCGAGTGGTTCAGAGGGTGAACTGAGTGGTTAATTCAAGACAAACCTGCCAGCTCAAGGAGTAAGTCGTGCACCATAATGCCACATGGTGCCCTCCAGTTGGCAGAAAAAGGTAAGAAATCCAAATAATTCCCAGATCTTACATAATTCATAGTAATTAGCTCGATTATTAGAAAAATACAAACAAGGTATGGATATTCTAAAAAAAATGTCTAGAACAATATGCAATCAAAATATCAATCTTTTATGATTATATTTCACATATCTTGTGCAAGAATGATAATGCTAATATAATACATAATAAATAGAAAATGATGTTCATAAATTATGATAATCTACCAATAACTTTGCAATGTGATATAAAACTCATCTAAAGTCTAAGATAATGATTTTGATGCATTAAACCATGTAATATGCCTCATATGGCTAATTAGGGTTAATAACCCTACATAAAATGTAGTAAATACATTTGTGATAAATAAATGGCAGAATATTCAATATAAGATCATATCAATATTTGTAACCTCTGGCTTAATTTTTAGATCACAATGATTCACATAATTCATGTTATAAAATGATGATTGCTCTTAATGTGATATAAACCCTAATATGCTTAATGAATATGATCTAGGGTTAATACATGCACACAATGATATGGAAATTAAAGGTCATACAATTGATTCCAATCTAGAATACAACATCATAATCCCAGATAACAAGAAGAGTAAGACAAGAAATAATGATGGGAATATCCTAATGACTAAGCTAAACCCTAAATAAGTCATGATGAGAATTTGATGATGGTACATATGATCTTATATTGATCAGGATTTGACCAAGAGTGGTATATATGACTTAAGATATGTGATAATTAGATTATCTTGATCAAGGTACACTTTACCTCTTACTTGGCTTACTATACAATATGATTGTATTATGTGTACAAAATACTTGGCATATGATATTGGATGGAATGATTTTTCTTGTATGATATCTTGCCTAATTTTTCATACTTATAGTTATGAACAATGAAAACATAATATATTTGATCCATCATATGATAGCACTAAACTCTTTGGTAGTACAGTGCATTGAAATGATATAGTTCTTTGGTAGGAGATCACATTGTATATATGATCTAACTCTTTGGTAGGAGATAATAAGGCCTAAAAGCATGTATCCCTTTGGTGGAAGATGCATGAGTATATGGTGGAAATGCCTAAAATATGTGTTGTCTTTTGTTAATAAACATTCTTTGTTCATGTATGATTTTTTTATTTTTTTTATATTTCCAAGTGTTAGTTTTATCCTATTTCCAAGTCTTAGTAATGACAAGTATATAAAGACACGTATGCGTACTCATTACAATATTTTAGAATATTGTGGTGACATGCACCACATGTAATCTTTTATTTAGGTTGTGGACATATGCTCTTAATGAACCGGGATAGTTGAGAGTTGTATGGAGAGTTGATGTATAGGTGGACATGTTGTCTTAAGATCTTGTTTAATGTAGCATGTGCATATATAATAGTTTGTTGTTCAATATGTAATATCAAATGTTATAACAATTCATTATGTAATTATATGTTGAATGGTGAACATGTGTTGTATGGTTTTGTTCTTGTTCATGTGCATGTGCTACTATTGTTTCCTCCTGACTTCCTTTGATTTTATTATTCTTAGCCTAGTGTGTGGTGTTTAAATTGGGATTCTCACTGAGGCGAGGTTTCAATTTGGACGTCACACAATGGGTCAAGGAGTTGTAAATATGGGGATGTCACAGGTGGTATTTGAGCATGAACAATAGCAAAACTTGGCATTTTCTCATTATGCAACTCAAAAAAAGAAAATAAAGAACCTTGAACTTAATACCCTTTAGGGTTAGGTTAGTTGTCTTTTAGAGACTAGTTCCAACCTAGCCTCTAGATTAGCACCTAGATCTCTGAGAACTAGGTCTAGACTAGTGCTTGTTGTATAGCAAGTCCTAAGATGTCATTCTTTCCTTATATGTGGCAATATGGGACGTTACATTATTCAGAGAGGATGTGCATCAAGTGAAGAGAAACCTTTCACATATGATGCATCTTTGTTTTGGGTAGCGACACTAGTCTAAACTTTGTTCTCACCATTTTCACTAGGTGACATGACACTAGACTCTCGACTATGTGTGGGAAACTCATTTTATGGATTTGGTTTTGATTCCAACCAGATCGAGACTCGATAGTTTTCTCAGACGCTTGTTTTCTCAGAGAAAATCTATATAATATTTTATTATATATGTAAGTATTACCAAAATGTGTCCCCATACATGTATGAGTAGGATGTGGTCATCCAACCAAAGTGAAAGTGAATGACATCAATCTATAAGAGAGAGTAGTTCTAGATAAGATGTCTAGAGTCTTGGTTGAATACATGACAGATGGAATAGATGTAATAATCTTAGATGATAATTTAATATTTGTATAGATCATATAAGATGAATTGTGATGATACATGTTTGTCTATGAGGATTTGAGATAAGTTTTGATGGTGCAAGTACATGTGCTTTTCTATGATAAGAAAAGCTAAGCTAAAGCGTGAGTCAGCATGAGCCTTAATCTCTTTTACAAAGGAGGACCTCTAGTGTTAGGACTAGTTTTAGGGTTATCTCTAGAGAGAGTGAGACCCATAGTGAGAAGGTCAGAGAACCTAAACTCCAAGATATGAGAATGATGAGAAATATGTGATATTATATGTCCTAAACTGGACTACTCCTGAGTGATCGAATTGAGTTGCTTTATGCATGATATCTATATTTTTTTTAACCGTAGATGTCCTTGGGAAGAGAAAACCCAACAGTTTGAGATAGGCTTCTTTGTACATATGAGTATGAATTTGAGCACCTACCATCTGAGTGAGGGCAAGAGTCCCAAGACCCTAGAGGAGGTGACTATGTTAGTCTCTGTAAAGCCTCATGCTTGGGTTTGTGGTTCCCTACATAGGATTCTAGTGGTGTATATAATAAAGAGTGTTGAATAAGAATATTTCATGTATAGAAATCTATGAAGATAATGTCATATCATGTTTTGTTTTGCTTATGTGGCTAGAGATTGTAAAGTTATTCACTTGTGCCAATGTGGTAATCCCGGAACCCTAAACTAGGGAAGGAAGATAAAATTTTGTGCATATGAGATACTCATAGAGTTGAGTGGGTTAAGAGAGACTGAGGATGACACTGCCCTCATGATACGGGTTAGGAGAACCTCATTTAGAATGCATGCCTGACAAGCCACTTGTATAAGTTTGTGTAGCACAACCCTAATATAACATGTATATGTTTGTGATCTGAGTTTAAGATATGATATGTAGATATAAGATGATGGAAAACCTAGAGATGGTTTGATAGATCTCTATGTAAAGTTATCTAACCATATACATGAATAACAATGACATTATAAGTTTAGTGAATCAAGTGATGAAGTCACTAATAACCTTTGTAATCAAATATTAAAGTGAAATGATATCATACTAACGGTATATGTCAATGATGTGTTGATCTTGGAGATTAATAATGATGTTCAACATGTTAAGAAACTTAGATCAATGAAATGACGATGACACTATAATATAGTCCATACTGGTGGAATGGGTTAATTATAATTAACTCCTTATGAGCATGATAAAAGTATACATCAAAACCCAGATCTTGGATAAAATGGGGATGTAGATCCTAAAATGTGAAATATGTCATGACATAATCAGAGTATCTAAAACCCTTGTTTCGACCTTGTATGAAGGGGTGGTTAACCCTAGATTCTTTTGAACTTTCCTATAAAGACATAGATATAGCTTTGGAGCTCTTGTTTGTGAAGACACTATGCCTAGAGTGGTACCCTACATGTGGAAGAAGATCTTTGGATTTCTTTGGAGAAGGGAATGGCTTAATATTGAGGACAAAATTTCTTTTAAGATGTATAGGATGTGATAAAGTGGATTTTGACTTAATTTTGAGGATGAAATTTCTTTTAAGGTGTTAAGGATGTTACAGACTAAACTTTTGGAATCCCTAAATACTTAGTAACATAAGTGATTTCATGTGTGTTTGGCGAACATTGGGAATTCTGAGTGATTTGGTTAAGTTTCATTGTTGACCGATGTTGATATCATAATTTAGATCCATAAGTTCATGTCCTTTTGAAGTATTTAATTGACAAGTCAAATAGTTGAGTTTTGGCACCATATTTTTTTTTAAATGTACTGAATCCATTCTAAAGCTATGGTTAAAATTTGGTGGCAATTGCAGGATCCTAGAGGAAGTTATTTAGGTTTGAAATGTGTGAAATGATGTGTATTATTGATGAATATAGATATAAGTTTCATAATCAATGTGGTGTCACACAACCCTTTGTTGGTGGGTATCTATGTGGTGCTTTGTTTACCCTGGATACTTCATCCAACATCCACTATTGTCCCAGTTGAATGCCACAGATTGATCAGGTAAGGGGGGCTATTCTGAGCCCTTGGATGAGATCTAATGGTCCAACTGTCACCCCCTTCCTTTAGACAAGCCGACATCGTGGGGTAGTCAGTGGCACAAAGTTTCGAGTGCCCCCACATCATAATCCTGGATCTAGAGGGGAAACAAAGTTGAAGGTTCTTTTTGCCTTCGTGAGACCTACATACTGACCCCTTACATGTTCAATTTCAAGACGAGACGAGATGAGGGAGAACGATCTCTCAGTTTGTATTGCCTCTCCACCAAGTTGAGCAGGTCACTACTGGGAGTAGAATATGGATGTAGAAGGTAGTTCGAATGGAAATGAAGAGAGGGAAACAAAGTTGGAGTCAAAGGAATCGAGTATGGGAAACTCTTGGCCGCTTTGTGGTGTTGTTGTTGGTTGACGAGCTCCTTCGCCACCGAGGAAGAAGACCACCATTAGAGGCGATCCTCAGTAGCTCTCACCGCAAAAGGAGGTCGTGGTTGAGTTTCTAGAGGTCTTCCAAAGCCTCTAGAGGCTTTGGCTCAGAGATTCATGAAGCTGAGGTGTTTTTCCCATTTTTGCTTCGCCAGGGAAGCAACCAGTGGCAGAGAGCATCTTGATGATGGGGATCTGAAGGAACGACTGCACACCTGATGATCTGTGAAGGTTGGAGTGGCACTGGATAACCTTCTAGAAGAAAAACTTTCCACTGAGGAGAAGCATCTTACTATCAGTTTCTCACTGAAGGAGAGCCATGAGCGGCGAATCTCACAAACTAAGGAACATAGATCGTAGTGCGATCGGGAGAAAGAAAGAACGAGAAAGAGGGGGAGTGACTGGTTCAGAGGGTGAACTGGGTGGTTAATTCAAGACAGACCTGCCGACTCAAGAAGTGAGCCGTGCAGCATAATGCCACGTGGCGCCCTCCAGTTGGTAGAAAAAAGATAAGAAATCCAAATAATTCCTAGATCTTGCATAATTTGTAGTAATTAGCTCGACTATCAAAAAAATACAAGCAAGACATGGATATTCTAAGAAAAATTTCTAGAACAATATGTAATCAAAATATTAGTCTTTTTGTGATTGTACTTAACAAATCTTGTGTAAGAATGATAATGCTAATATCATATATAATAAATAGCAAATGATGTTCATAAATTATGATAATCTACCAATAAATCTAAATTGTAATATATAACTCATATAAAGTCTGAGATAATGAGTTTAATGCATTAAACAATATAATATTCCTCATATGTCTAATTAGTGTTAATAACCCTACATAAAATGTAGTAAATACATTTGTGATCAATAAATGATAGAATATTCAATTAAAGATCATATCGGTATATGTAACCTCAAGATCCATTTTCAAATTACAATGATTCATAGAATGCATGTTATACAATTATGATTGCTCTTAATGTGATATAAACCCTAATATGTTAAATGAATATGATCTAGGGTTAATACATGCACACAATGATATGGAAACTAATGGTCATACAATTGATTCCAATCTAGAATACAACATCAGTTACATCAATCCCAGATAACAAGTAGAGTGAGACAAGAAATAATGATGGTAATATCCTAATGACTAAGCTAAACCCTAAATAAGTCATGATAAGAATCTGATGATGGACATATGATCTTATATTGATCAGGGTTTGACCAAGAGTGGTATAGATGACTCAGGTTATGTGATGATTAGATTATATTGATCAAGATATGCTTTACCTCTTACTTGGCTTACTATACAATATGATTGTATTATGTGTACAAAATACTTGGCATATGATATTGGATGGAATGATTGTTCTTGTATAATATCTTGCTTGATTTTCCATACTTATAATTATGAATACATGAAAATATAATATATCGAATCCATCATATGTTAGCACTAAACTCTTTGGTAGTACAATGCATTGAAGTGATCTATCTTTGGTAGGAGATCACATTGCATATATGATCTAACTCTTTGGTAGGTGATCATAAGGCCTAAAAGCATTTATCCCTTTGGTGGCAGATGCACGAGTATATGATGGAAATGTGCTTAAAATATGTGTTCTCTTTTGTTAATAAACATTATTTGTTCAAGTACGATTTTTTTATATTTGTTATTATTTCCAAGTGTTAGTTTTATCTTATTGCCAAATCTTAGTAATGAGAGGTATATAAAGACACGTAGGCATACTCAGTACAATATTTTAGAATATTGTGTTGACGTGTACCACATGTAATCTTTTGTTTAGGTTGTGGACATATGCTCTTGAAGAACCAGGATAGTTGAGAGTTGTGTGGAGAGATGATGTATAGGTGGACCTATTGTCTTAAGATCTTGTTTAGTGTAGCATGTGCATATGTAAATTTTGATATTCAATATGTAATATCAAATTTTGTAACAATTCATTATGTAATTACATCTTTAATGGTGAACATGTGTTGTATAGTTTTTTCCTTGTTCATGTGCATGTGCTACTGTTGTTTCCTTCTGATTTCCTATGATTTTCTTCTTTTTAGTCTAGTGTGTGGTGTTTAAATTAGGATTCTCACTCAGGTGAGGTTTCAATTTGAACGTCACATAATGGGTCCAGGCGTTGCAAATCTGGGGACGTCATAGACATTGGTACTGAGTATATGATCCTTGTTCCAAAAATATAAAATCATATTCTCTATATGTTTAGGATTTTGTAGCAATTATTATTATATTATCTTTCTAATTCCATCTGGGATAAATAGGGTAATCCATATACCATGAAATCTTATATATTAGAAAATTTGAAGGTGTGACATTATTGTATGATGTTAGATTTTCATTTTGAGGGTTATAATTACTTGAAATTAACATTTGAGATAAAACTAAGTATAATTTTTCAAGATTATCTAAATAGTCTAGAGTCTCATTTTCCATAAAAATATAATTATCATCATCTATTATTGAATAAAAGTGATTAGGGAATTTTATTAGAGACAAAGGGGCCATTTAAACCTTTATCCTAACAAGTGACTAAAGACTAGATCTTAGGTAAATCAATCACAAACATGTTAACTAATTTTGAGATATTATTGTCTTTGGTTGGAATAAGTTTCAATTCTGTTGTAAGTCAACTAATGCATGGTTAAACCTAATAGATCAATATACTCATTTGTTTGTATATTTAGGGTTGGATTAAGGTAAATTAGTCTTTATCGTGTATATCTAGTATGCTATTGTAAACCTAAGGTAAATTAGTCTTTACCATGTATATCTAGTATGCTATTGTAAACCTAGGGAAATTTAATTTTGAAATATCTCAGTTAGAGTTTAAAAAAAAAGGTATTAATATATACTAGAGTTTATATATTCTATTTTTTGATACTTCTACAATCATATAATATAGATTTAATGATGATGAGTAGGAATATGGTTTGCTGTAAAGGTTTTTATATAAGAAACTGAAAACTACTAGAGGGGGGTGAATAGAGTTTTATAGAGATTTTATTAATTAATTAAACTCAAACAACCACAATGAAAATATTGGACAAGGAGACACAGGGTTTAGAGTGGTTCCAACTATAGCAAATACTATAGCCGTCAGTCCACTACCCGGTTGCTTACCCAACCGGGATTTGAAAAGAAATTTATTTTATTACCTCGCAAGGACTTTACATAAAATACAATTTCTTTTCCCAAACCCTTCAAGCAGCCTTCACCCAGAAGTAATCGCCCAACCTTGAAGCATCCTTCCCTTGAAGTAGATGCACCAACTCCTGTTGCACCAGCCTTCTGAAGTAGCTTCCCGTGCGATAGCCTTCTTGAAGTAGCTTGAAGTCCCCTTCTCCACCTGAGAAGTCAACCCTCTCCAATCCGCAGCCTCCAACCCTAGGAGTAGCAAGGAGAGTACAAAAGATACAAAGGAACAAGAAAGAAAAAGGAAATTACAACTTATCCTTTAAGCCCAAGGCTTGATTTGCCTATATCAAGCGTGTAGATCTCCTAACCAATGTGTATGACAATGTGATTGTAGTGGATAGGAGATACTAGCCTATAGGACACGAAATGGGAGCAATAGGAATGAATGGCAAGTGTAGAATTTTCTCTATTGCTCTAAAACAGATTGCAAGTGAGTATATAAGCTCAAGTATAGCACAAGTATAGCTTTGATATATATTGGTGTCCTAAGGCATGTCCTATTTATAGGAGTGGCCTATGGATACTTAAGGACGTTCTAGACAACTTCTAGGGGCTTCTAAGTGCTTAACTAGCCGTTAGATATAAGTTAGGTGCATTAGTAACGGCTAGTTACTTTATTCTGCAGTTGCTGTCAGAGACCATCTCGGTCGACAATTTGTCGACCGAGATACCTACTCGGTCAAAGTTTTGTCGACCGACAGGCTCTCTGGATCAACGTTCATTTGCAACTGCCAACTACTTTGTCAGCTGTGTCTAACGGCTACTTGGGTCATTCTCGGTCGAGAAGTTTGTCGAGCGAGAGTGTCTCGGTCGAGGAGTGTGGTCGACCGAGAGTGACCCTGTTTTCAATCTTTTAATTAAACCACTAAGTATGTGTATGAGTGTGCTTATGTGATCCTATTTGAAGGAGATGACTTAACTAAGTGTGGTGTTTAGCTAGGAAGATCCAACGCTTGATTTACATGCAATCTAAGTACTTGTACATTATATATTTGTACAAGTTTTTACAACAGTGATTACATTGCATGGAAATATAAATATGTAAGATCTTGTATTTCCCTAGTTGCTTTGTCATCCACCTTAATCCTGCACACTCAAGTAGCACGTTAGATCAACAAGAATGAAATGTTTGTCATCATCGAAACAAAGGGATTTATCATAATGTCCAATTTATCCAACAATCTCCCCCTTTTTGAAGATGACAAACATTTCCTAAAATATGAAATAAGGAAATATGAAGCATGTGAGTTTCATACCTGAAGATTACCTTTTGTAGCCATTCTTGTTTTACAAGTGGGTGCTGGCCATCAAGATGAAACTCATTTATATTTATATTTTTGATTTTATATTCTTTCTCCCCCTTTGTCATTTCAAAAAGATATCCAGGTTAAACATTTTATTTCTTTTCCCCCTTAATTTTATATTAAGCTCCCCCTTAAATAGATATCCTATAAGGAACATGGATTTATGTCTAATTTATCCACAATTTGTTTCTCAATCATTTGCAAAGGATGTTAAGCCTTGAAATGATATGAGATTCCCTTAAGCTTATGATGAATGTATATTTATTTCTCATCTATCACAGGATGATAAGCCCTAAATTAAATGAGAGTCCTTTAATCTTAGAGTACAAAAAAATGTCTCCAACCAAAACAAGGGATGTTAAGCCCTGATTTGTTTAGAGAGTTCCTTTAAGAGCAAGATATATCATTTTGATGAAATTCTTTTTCATACAAATTACTTTTAAGAATCCGTAGGTCATAACAAACTCCAAATGATGTTAACAATGTTTTTGTAAGCTTCATAATCAAATAATCAAATTTGTTTTTATAAGCTCCCCCTTAATCTTACAATTTAAGCAATTTAAGGCTTTTAAGGTCACAAATGATAAATTTTTGATTTTGACCTTTATCAAAAGTATACTAAGATTAAGTTCAATAAATTGATGTCCAATTAAGCATTTTGTCAAAGCTTATTTTAGGTCGCCCTTGACTACGACCATAGTGCCCCTTGGATAAATTTTGTTTTAACCAAGAGGCAAAAACTGCAGATTTTCCAATTAAGCATTCATATTAATTTTGATGCATGTTTAAGTGATACTAAACATGAAAGCATAATGAATATTTCAAATTTTTTAAAGATATCAATTGAAAACATTGTTCTTTTTGCAAGCATTTCTAAGATATAAATCACCAATAAGTTCTTTTGCTTGTCTATGTAATGATAGAATGATAGAACAGAAATTTTCTTTAAACTAAGAATAATTTTGGTTTTTGACCAAATTTATTTCTCATAATCTTTCAAGGATGATTTCCATAATTGATACTTTATTATACAGTCATTGATCACGAATAGACAACAATTTTGAACAATTTCAAAAGAATTCAGCAATTTTACAGCATTCTGAAAAACAGTGACATACTCGGTCGACAATTTCTCGACCGAGGTTCACTCGGTTGACAAATTCTCGACCGAACGAATTTCTGGAAAGTGTTCAGAATTATATTTCAAGTACAATATAGACTGTATCTAATTATTTCAAAGATCAGTTTGAGATAAACATATGAATATCAAAGTAACATCTAGATCAACTCTCAACTTATCATATTCAGAATTTTAAGTTTTAAGGACCTTAATTGAGATAAATTTTCAAGTTAGAAATTTTAGTTACTTGAATCATTTTGTTACCCCTTTCTGTTAAGTCGAGATAGACATAAGGATGTGCAATTTAGAGTATTCAGTCATATCTCAACTTAGTCTACTCAATTCAATTTGGGGGTTTCGGAACCCATACTAACTCAACATTCCTTTTCTTGTATGGGCATGAAAAAGAGTAATGTCCAAGACGAGAGCAATAATGGCAACATATAGAATCAACCTCAAGTCTTTTTCTATGGTTTTGTTCTAGGTTGTTCTTTGGTACAAATGTGGCTTGATGTGCTCATGTTTTTCTCCAACTAGGTTGTTGATGAGTTTTCCCTTTGGGCTTATAACCTAGTCCTCTTCTCCCTATTTGATGATAGGAATTATCCAATATTCTATCAAGGATTCCATTGTTTCTTAACCTACTAACTTCTTGTTGCAACTTTACGATCTCATCCATTCTTTTCTTAATATCTAGTTTTGCTTGATCTAGATTAGATGATAAAGAATTCCTTTCTTTCACTATACTATCATAATCTAGATGTGTACACAAAATAGGTTGTTTTTGAAAGTCATTTAACTTTGCAAGTAATTCAACCTTTTCTTGATATAGAAGATCATAATTTGTTTCTAGAGTAAAAATCTTCACTTCACTACTACTTAGAGATGATTTCAAAGTACGGTTTTCAGAAACAATGTCATCTTTTTCAAAACCAAGAGTATTCAATTTAGCATATAAATCGTCATTTTCAGATGTAAGAGCAAGAAGTCTAGCATTTAACTCATCGTTTGTTTTACTAGATTTCTTTAATTTCTTCTTGCACTCAATATACTTATTGTGAGTTTCTTCAAGACTAGAAATTAGCTCTTCTTTTGATAAATCAAGAAGGCTTACCTCTTCTTCTTCCTCATTGGTTGTAGCAATGAAACAATTCTTATGGACCTCTTTCTTCTTTTCTTTCCATGGACAGCCGATTGTTGTATGGTTCGTTCCTAAACACTAATTGCAGCTTGTTGAAAGTTGGTCCAAGTTGCTCCTTTGTCTGCGGTCGTAGTCACCTCCACCCTTCATTCTTCAAGACCTGGTTAGGGTTCCTTGAAGCCTGCTCTGATACCAACTGAAAACTACTAGAGGGGGGTGAATAGAGTTTTATAGAGATTTTAATAATTAATTAAACTCAAACAACCACAATGAAAATATTGGACAAGGAGACACAGGGTTTAGAGTGGTTCCAACTATAGCAAATACTATAGCCGTCAGTCCACTACCCGGTTGCTTACCCAACCGGGATTTGAAAAGAAATTTATTTTATTACCTCGCAAGGACTTTACATAAAATACAATTTCTTTTCCCAAACCCTTCAAGCAGCCTTCACTCAGAAGTAATCGCCCAACCTTGAAGCAGCCTTCCCTTGAAGTAGATGCACCAACTCCCGTTGCACCAGCCTTCTGAAGTAGCTTCCCGTGTGATAGCCTTCTTGAAGTAGCTTGAAGTCCCCTTCTCCACCTGAGAAGTCAACCCTCTCCAATCCGCAGCCTCCAACCCTAGGAGTAGCAAGGAGAGTACAAAAGATACAAAGGAACAAGAAAGAAAAAGGAAATTACAACTTATCCTTTAAGCCCAAGGCTTGATTTGCCTATATCAAGCGTGTAGATCTCCTAACCAATGTGTATGACAATGTGATTGTAGTGGATAGGAGATACTAGCCTATAGGACACGAAATGGGAGCAATATGAATGAATGGCAAGTGTAGAATTTGCTCTATTGCTCTAAAACAGATTGCAAGTGAGTATATAAGCTCAAGTATAGCACAAGTATAGCTTTGATATATATTGGTATCCTAAGGCATGTACTATTTATAGGAGTGGCCTATGGATACTTAAGGACGTTCTAGACAACTTCTAGGGGCTTCTAAGTGCTTAACTAGCCGTTAGATATAAGTTAGGTGCATTAGTAACGGCTAGTTACTTTATTCTGCAGTTGCTGTCAGAGACCATCTCGGTCGACAATTTGTCGACTGAGATACCTACTCGGTCGAAGTTTTGTCGACCGACAGGCTCTCTGGATCAACGTTCATTTGCAACTGCCAACTACTTTGTCAGCTGTGTCTAACGGCTACTTGGGTCATTCTCGGTCGAGAAGTTTGTCGACCGAGAGTGTCTCGGTCGAGGAGTGTGGTCGACCGAGAGTGACCCTATTTTCAATCTTTTTATTAAACCACTAAGTATGTGTATGAGTGTGCTTATGTGATCCTATTTGAAGGAGATGACTTAACTAAGTGTGGTGTTTAGCTAGGAAGATCCAACGCTTGATTTACATGCAATCTAAGTACTTGTACATTATATATTTGTACAAGTTTTTACAACAGTGATTACATTGCATGGAAATATAAATATGTAAGATCTTGGATTTCCCTAGTTGCTTTGTCATCCACCTTAATCCTGCACACTCAAGTAGCACGTTAGATCAACAAGAATGAAATGTTTGTCATCATCGAAACAAAGGGATTTATCATAATGTCCAATTTATCCAACAGAAACCTCAAAAGGTGAATTTTAGATCACTATCATATTATAGGAAGAAGGTAATAGAGTGAGGTGGGGCTTGATGGATATAACCACACACATAAATTCATCATGGAGGTTTTAAGTTTGATGTTTTTATAAAAAGTCCTAAAAGTATCATAATATAACATTTGAACAAGTTTTGGAGGTCATTTTGAGGTGATTGTCAAGAGGGAGATTTGATAGATAGGATTGTCCAAATGTACACATCCCAAGTCATTAACCAAACTATTCATAGATTACAAAATGAGATAAATAAATAAAGTAGTAGAGAACATTATTGACTATAAAGTTGTCTTCATAAAAATAATTTTTAAAGTGAGCATTATTGGATTAACCGGTGAAGCAGGAAGATTCAAGGATATGATGCGTTTTTATGCCATTACATATACATAATTTTTAGAATCTAGAATTGTGAATGGTGTATCTAAGTTGTACAGAGTGGATGTACCTAAATGTGATAAAGCTCATTACTTGGATTCTAATATTAGAATAGATGGGGAGGTTCAAGATGATGTTTTTCGATGGATTGCTATAGGATGGTTGAAATGAAGTAGTGCAACTAGACTATTTTGATTAAAAAGTAAGCTTATAGATACCTATACGACCAAGCATACTATATGAGAGTGAATTTTGGGCAATGAGAAATAATATCTCAACAAGATGAATGTGACCAAATGTATATTTTTAGATGTATGTGTGGGAAGAAAAGAAAACCTCATCTGAGTAATGACTATATCAAGAACAAAGTGGAGTGGTAGGAATTGAGGACAAGTTGCACGACGGCCGATTGAGATGGTATGAACATGTGCAACACAGACCAACTAACACACTATACTAAGAAATACTATTGAGTCAAGAAAAATTGAAAAAAGAAGATATAGGCTGAAATTAACCTGGGAAGAACTTATAGAGAGATATTAAACCTTTACATTTTGATCAAATTATGAACCATAAAATATTTTATGAGAAAATAAGGATCCATGCAGATGAACCCATCATGGTTGGGATTGATGCATATATTCGGATGAAAATGATGATGGTGGGATGATCATAATGATAAAAATTCCATAATAAATTACACATATGATAAAGATCCACATGTTCATCAAATAATCAACCATGTTCATTTCCATTAAAACCAAAATCAAATTATTACTAGTATTCAATTTAGTCACATGAGACTATATGTAAATGAAAGAGCAAATTTGGTATAAACCCAATCTAAGAAAGAGAGACTACACAAACACTCTAATCTTAATCAATCTATCTTCATGTCCTTCATAATGACCTCTCCAATGGATGGCATTATACCTAAAAACTTGTCAAACAACCACATCAGACTCGTATAGAGCATTCGCAAGCAAAATTAGGTACGGAAATGATGCTACGAAGAAACCATATGTACGCATAAGCACATCACATTTTATACCACATAACCACGCCAAGTGGTTATGGTGCAGATATGATATTAAAATCTTAAAACATTTGTGATGTGGCGTGGTTGTGGTTAAAGAGAAAAAAATATAGATAAAATTGCAATTCAAATACTTTATTATATATAGAGAGTATTATACTAATCACTGTATTTATAGTTGTTTCACATATATTACTATATCTCTATCTTTGAATTGCATATTACATATAGATAATTAGAACCTTCCACTTTTACAATTTCTGCACACATGAGTGTCCTAATTGTACAACTAGTAAACATAAATGTGCACCTCGTATGTGAATATATAACCAAACATATTTTATTTTTATATATTTTACATTTAATATATATGTGACTTTCAACAAACTATATATTAACTTTTATAATGGAGACAGAGAGAGTTTTGGTCAATTAAGGAATCCTTTAGTTTATTCTATTTAGTTTTTCTTGACTTGTATCATGCATATCTCAAAGAGAAGCATACACATATTAGAAAAGGAGAGATATATAATTGAAGTGAGAACCATTATTCATGTACTATATGTAGTTATTAGTGGAGATAAAATTAAGTTAAGAAAACATAAGTAAAGGTGAATATACTACGGAAAGACATAAGCAAGAGAGTTAATAAGAGATAGATACATACACTACTAGTAGCCATATTTTCTATAATTAATTTAAATATACTATCACCCTCCTATACCAATAATTTTGACTTCCCTGTCTCTCTATTAGAAAATATATCATTACATTTAGTTCTAAAATATCTTCTTAATTTTTTATCATTACATATAAATGTATAGAGCAAAGAAGATATATTACATGTTTGAAAATGAAGAGGATGGCTTAAAAGAGGAGAGAGACTTGATGAGCCCTTTTAGGTAAGATAATATTAGTGGGGATAGTCTTCATGAACCATTTTAGAAGAGGGATGATGTCTGAATTTTGAATGAGGAAGTGTATGTGTAGTTGAAAAAGTTTGTATTTGCCACTAATATTATTAAAAAAAATTAGAACTTCTATTCCTGTGAAAAATTTGGTACTTTTATATTATGTAATATGAACAAACATTATTGTTTTATATTGTCTTTGTTGTTATTTCTAATTATTATGTACAACTTGTTTGTAATCTTTTCATACAAGGGTATTATGAGTAATAAATAATTTGCACTTGATGTGGTGTGGCGTGGGGTGGTATTTTTCAATGTAGTTAGGGTTCTCATATTAAAAACCATAGAGGATATGGTACATATATGTGTTTGATTTTCTACAATGGTTCAGTTATGATTTTGGTAGAAACCACATTATATCTGTAGCACTATCATCCCTATGTGGAACCTCCGACTCAAGAAAACCAACTTGTATCAACAATATATCATAGAAGTTCAATTAAAAATTATTTGAAAATTATTATACATAAGTCTTTAAGATAATTCTAGAAATAATTACATCAATTTTATCACAATAAATCAAATAAATAAATAAAAACCAGTTAGTCAAACTACAACTTCTTAACTATCTCTGTGACGCTCATCAACTAGAATAGGAATATATCATGTAGCCCTAAAGATGGAGTCCACAAAGAGCATGTCTACCATACCAAACTATTCAAATAATAACTAAACCTCAAGCATAAACAAGAGTAGATATCAAATCCACCATAGAATAGAAGCTAAAGCTATTTGTATTTCAACATTTGCCGAAAACATTTCATACTAGGTAGATAAAAATAAGACAACTATTTATCTTATAACACAAGAAAAAATGATCTTCACATATAAGAAACATATCCAATAGAAACACATTTATCAACTAGTAGTAAAAATAATATAAGTAACATTCTTCTCATTTTCTACAGAGCTTGTAATATTTTTTTTGCCTTGAAATTACTTAGCTTGTAACTCACCAACTAGAAGTTGCCACTTATGATTCTCATGTTAATGACTCATTGATGTTATCTTAGAGTTTTGTCAGACACCCTAAGATAGATATAATAGACCCTTGTCAACCATATGGTTTCCTAAAGAGGCTAAGGTAGCACACTCGACCTATCTACCATCATGTCCTCATCTCGAGTACATGATATGGGTACAAGCAAAACATAATGTGTAATATCTTGAAATTGTGGTGAATTTGAAATATATAAATATAAGACTCAAGTTGGTAAAAAAAATCCTAATTATTTGTGATAGAATAATAAATCCATTCACTTTGTGGTATGGGTGCATCCCATGTCCCAAGTGAGGCCCATGAAACTATTTGATTTGCAAATAGGTCATTGGGGCATAAGATAAAGAAATAATATATTTAGTGTATAGATAAAGTACAGTGACTTACGAACTATTAGATAAATAAAATATGGAATAATATGCAAGTTTATAAAAGAAAATAATATATGTGGTGTTTTAGATAATTATAGGAGTGATTATTCAACCATGAATGAACCACAAGTTTTGAGACATTAACCAAGAATAAATCGATCTGACTTTTGGTATACTTGAAAATAATAATTAAAAGAAGAGTATTATAGAATTTGGAAGAAGGACGTTTCATGTGGTATGAGTAATTAATTTAATAATATGCTAAAGATTAAAATTTTGGCTGCAAAAGTTATTTCAAGAAATCTCAAAATTTTATATATGTTGGGAAATATATTTATTAGTTTACTCCAAGTTTCATAGTAAAAATATCTTTCTTGAAGCCTACGAAAATCTGAGAAGGAGGGACCTACTTGTAATAAGTAAATGTTATTCCCTATTTGAAGAGAGAGAAAAGGGCATCTAGAAATGTTCCCTTGATATCCAATCTTGTACAATCTATGTTTAAGTGATTAGAAGGTTTCCTTTAAAATTTGGGGTCAATTGGAGAAGGGAGGAGAGAGTTATGGATTTTATAATTTTTTATAAAGTGAGTGGTTAATGGCTTAATTGTGACATATGTCACATCTCATGGACCTAAAACCTTAGTCTAAGTTTCCTTTATTATCACATGATCCAGATCCGTCAAATCCCAAAATGGATGGCATCTGGTTATCTTCTATCTTCTCTCAAATAAGGAAAGTCGAGTCACAGTAACTCGGTTTGTACTTAAATTCTCTCCCGTTGTACCATGTCCACACCCAAAAATACTTCCATTGGATCTGGGGTGGCAAACCAAACCTCCCTAACCCTTAGTTTCCCAAGTTTTTTTTTTTGGGGGGGGGGGGGGCGGGGTGTAATGACTTTTCCCAATTTTGGTAGAAGGATAGACCCCTTAGATGGATGAACTTGCTAGGACGTGCTTATATAAAGCACCAGAGCCTTCCCACATAGTTGTGTGACATCCCTTGGACCCAAAGGAAGCTTTTCCCATCCCTATTTCGATTCAACACTCTATGTCCTCCTCTCTAGTTCTTCCTTCGTCTATCACAAACATGATCTCTTCCCTTTCTCCGCTCTTGCTTCCTCCAATCAATTGGCGGCCACCGATGAGTCCGGTGAGCCATGGAGAAGGAGTGAGGGCCCTGAAGCCAAGAGTCAACACTAGAGGTTGACAGCAGGATCAGTGTTGAGTTGTGAGAAAGGAGGGTCTGCAAGGTTGAAGATGAACATGTACAAAATAACATTTCTACCCCCAGGCGCGTGCAACCCCATAATCACAGGAGTGTGGGTAGGATCAGCTTTACACCCTCAGATCAGGCTCCAGACCACGTGAAGGGCATGATGAAGTGGTCTTGACCTATTGTCTAGGCCAGGCCGTGTGGATATAAGGTAAATTCCCCTTTTTGGTGACATGGCTTTTCCCTATTGGCCTATTAATGCTTATCTTATAAAAATTGTAACTAGTTACTAGTAGCTCTGATCATGATAAACCTTATATAGAAATTGATCAAGAAAATGAGAGAAATATGAATAGAATATAATTTAGTCCTAATTATGATTCTATTTCCAAAAGTACCTTGGATACATTTTTAGTAAGTGACTAATACATGAAAATCCTAGGTTTTGTGTATAAACATGTTGAATACAATAAATGATCTTAGTTCATGTTATAATCTGATATTATGGAATATAATGATAATTTAACATGATCATGATCATAATGATGAATAATTAGGTTTCTAAAGTGGATAATCATACATATGAATAATTGCAATTTTGAAACCAAAGATCATAACTTGTCATGATATTAATGCACATAATAGAATCCAAGTGTTTATAATGCAAGTATATGATAGATCTGCTAATAGAATTTCATCTAATGTTTATGTGATGGAACTACGGTTTGTACCCTTATTCCTTGTCCACTCCTGAGACAACCCTAAACACTTGATTAGGACTTGAGTAGGGTTTAATCTGATTAATATAATGGTATCACTTTAGGATTATATACATGCACATTAAATGTTGAATTGCTTGGATTCCTCTTTTCTTGCTTGGTTGGATGATATACCATATGATATCTGCATGGTTCTACATAAGGTACATGGTTTATGATTATTACTACCCATAATATCATTTGTCGGTGTTTTCTGAGGATTTCTCAAAGATTGAAGAAATAAATTGTTGGATGTTTATTGACATTTTATTCAATTATAATGCTACTATGAGTATCACATAAGATAAGATATCAAATTTAGAACCCTAGGATGATAGGCATCAGGGGTGATCCACATGATCCATGATAGGACAATGCTCACATCCAAGATAGCAAATCAAGTGTGGGAAAGAATATGAGATGAAAATGATAGTTCATATTTTAAGTAGTTGATTTTTTATATTTGTTATCTTACCTGTAGACTTTTTCATGCACCCACATACACAATATAGCAATATATTGATCCGTTCTTTTATTTCATGTTTTTTAGGTAAATGGAAGATAAGAAGGTATCAAGACCTAATAAACCAGACGAAACTACCTAGAGGCATTAAATCTAAGGAGGAATAGTTAGCTACTTCTTCTCATGTGTACTAGTTATATGTTAAAATTCATGTAATTCCTTATAGAAGCATTATTATATTTCTTATAAATAATATTTGTGAATTAATGAAAATTATTTGCTATTATTTGTTATTTTGTTAAATGTGAATCTTAGAAATTTTAGGTAATGCCACTCAACTTTAAGGTCATCCCTTAATTTCGAGATGCTAAAAAGTGAGGATTATATTGTATCAGGCTATATTGTATATAAACAAAGACCTTATGAACAGAGGATTTAGGGCTACAATCACTAGGTGTGATGTGTCTCTAAATACTAATAGTATGAATGTTTTAAGTTCTAGATTCAAACTCTAAAAACCCTTCTCATAATCCCTAATTATGATAAGGAGATCGGTTTAATTTACCTAGTATGAATCTCAAGAGAAACTCATAGTCTTTCGGAAACCTAACTAGATGGATTTATCATTTCACTTGTTACTTAATCCTATTAATCATCTTAAAAATAATTCAAACTCGTCATCATTCATGTGCATCTTTGTACAACTAGAATGACATGTATTTGATTAGGATGAATAAAAAGATTATCATTAATCATCATAATGAGCAACACAACATTGTAGAATCTACAACATACATGATTCTTTTCCATTCTCACATCAATTCATATGAATCATCATTAGTTGGGGGATATCAACTTGAGGTATAATCTCAACCTAAAGTATATACTCTAAGTATAGTTTCTCATGTACAAATAGCTACATGTCATTTAAAGACAATTACATTATTGTCATTTCATTCCATCTAATACATTTTCATTAAATATTCGAAATGACATTAGGACTCACAAAAATATCAACACACAAACATAATATATTACGAAATGTACCCATATTGGATTTATTAAATAACACATGGATTATGCAATCCAAATTCCCACAAATATACAGTAATATATATTCACAGACATCCATATATAGCACACAATCAATATTTCATACAACATTATTATGGACTCCAATTGAAAACCATTCATTTTTTCTATACTGACTAAATAAAGTTATATTCTTTATTAAAAATTATTAATCCCTCACTACATATATACCTCATTACAATTAATTTATTCATCATATTAGGGTTAGAGTATGGTTATTAGCTCCACAATGTTAATTCCTTGTTTTTCCTTTCATTAGTTTCATTTTGTCTTAAACATTATTGCTTTTGTCTTTATGACAAATCACTACTAAATCAATTTTCATCTGAATTCTTCTCTCTTTCATTAATTGTTCCCTACTTATCCTTGCAAACGATCATTATCAACTAACTTAAAACACAATCTTTCTATCTCAACAAATCATTATCATTAGATTTGAGTGCATTTCCTTCAATTAGGTTAAAATAAAAAAAAATTGAAACATTTCCTCCTACTAATTTCATTGATAACTCCCCATTACTTTTCATCTTGATTTAGTTTACTTCCTTCCATTTCTTTTCTTTCATTTGGATGTTGTGTCATTTCACTTTGATGGAAAATTTTTAAAATTAAATCAAATCCTAACATTCTTTATAAAACTATTCACTTTATGAAGTATAAAAAACTGGAATTACTCATACTCACTCCTTAATATTAATCACCTTTTAAATGCATCATTATATTACTTATAGAAAAGACTTTCATTCATTGGAATATACTCTTTGATATTTAAATCATGCTTTGATAGATACATTTGAAGTGTCTTCTTAATATAATTCATACCTTCAATTGTAGTAAGAATACTCAATCAAGAAAATCTATTCCCATTTACATGTGAAAATACAAGCCATGGGTTTATCACTCATTCTCATCCCAATAGTAAGTAATCTTTAGGGTATTCAAGAAGCCGACTTTGTTCAATACATGCTTATACCTCATTATATAGATAACATTAACTAGTAATCTCAATAGGTGTACACTCTTTTTAAGGATATTCACAACACTATAAAACCTTTATTTCAACTCAATGTAATCCATCCATTAAATACACACATACACCATGTCATTGACAACAAATTGATCCTCAAAATCAACCCTAAATATGGATATCTCCATTTGAGGAAAATCCATCAAACTTCATACACAACCAATATTTATATTTACTAAATATTTAATAATAATTAAATAATCTTATTTATTCTAGGCTCAATTCAGACTGCATTTCATATACATCTATTACATTTCCAAGCACCTTGTTCATTTAAGATAGGTAGGAAATATTGGTACAAGTATATTTATCTTTCACTATCAATTGCCAACATAATTTGAACATAAAGTTCACAGAATAAAATAAGTCATTAGGAATTAATATAATTTGCAAGGTATTTAGTCACCCAAGAATACCTTAAATTGGATATCAATAGCATACAAATGCAAGCCATGATCTCATTGATCTTTATGCAAACATAAATAATCTTTCAACATGATTAAATATCTCAAAGGGAGTTAAACACTCACATCAGCTGTCAAGCACCTAAAAATGTAGCTCAATGAATAAATTCTAAAAATCAATTGAACTCCTAGCAATTGAATCATTTTATTCATGTTTAAACTCAAGAACTCTAGAAATGACTAATTAAAGAGAAGAGAAGAGAAAAGAAGTTTATTTGATATCATATTTGATTCAAAATATAGGAAGGATAAATTTCAAATATAGGAGACAAGATTTGCGATGATATTCTATCTAGGGTTGATAAACTTACATGAGCTTTTGAAAGTTAAAATCGCAAATCATCTTTTTTGCTTCAAAACCATAATTACCACTATCTCACTAGAATTTTGCAGCTCTGGACTGGGGGACAAGTTATGAGAGTTACTAGGATGCTAGTTTACTAGTATCAATGAATCTAGGTTCTTGAAAAAAATTTCAAATAACTCTTATATTGTTTTTTTATTTTTGCAACATGTTCTGTCAAATGAGTTTCTCTCTTAAAAATCTCCACCAATAAAATAGTCCGATGTGAATCAAATATGTTTAAAAAATGTTTGTAAGTTTGATGAATTCTCTGGAATAGACTTTCTAATCCACACTATATTTTTTTAGCAAATTTAAAAGTTACCAATAACTAATAAAAATAAAATACCTTATTACTATGCTCCAGTCTATATAGCATGGTCAATTGATATTTTCCTAGAGAAATTTGGTTAGAAAACAAGTCCAACAAACATCCAAAGATTTTGAGTTTTTACTTTAAAACCTATAATGGAGTTACCCATTCCATATTGTAATCCAAATTATAGATAAAATACTAAATAATAATTTATAATACTACCAAACTTATCACTAAATTTCTCATCACATTTTGATATTCACATTTTCCCAACATCCTAATTTCATATGACTAGGGTTTTATTTGTCAAACCTTAATTATTTTCCACCAAAGAATGTTTAGAATGTCCCATCAAGGTAAAACATCATAATTGAACTATCATGCTTAATAAAATATAAATAAGGATTAACCAAGCAAATCATGTAAACCATTTGAGTGAATTTAGATTAGATAATGAATGTAAAATTGATCTTTACAATAGTTTCATTATTCTCAATATAAACTTCCATTTATTCTATAGGTTCATTAGTAGTTGGTCCTTCTAGAGGTGGAGTATCTAGGACATAGAGCTTACATTCATGAGTGAACACAATTCTCAATGTCATATACCAATTGAGGAACTTACTTCCATTTAACTTTTATTTTTAAGGACAGTTCACAAAGGGATATGAATATTGTTATTTTATACTATATCTATAAGAGAATATCTTCAACATCCAAAATTGTGATTTATATATTTTAAGATGATAATTAGATCTTTAATAAAATTCTCTTCCAAAATTTTGATTCAAATTAATATTCCTCACTATTAGCTTAGAATATTATAGTGAGTAATCTTCATAGCGGGCAAATATCCATATTTCATTAATCCATGAGTTAGATTTCATTGATTTTCCACACCCTCAATATTTAGATATATAAATTTAATAATTACATCTAATACAACTTTGGCATAGATGATTGCACAACTCCTTGTCATATATTATCATATGAATTATAAACCTTATTTATGCCTCTAGATGTTTAACTCTTTCAAGATCCTCTAGTTAATTTTAGTTACACCTCGATCTCACAATTACGACTAATCATGAGATTAGGGCATAAATTGAGGATTTAACGTAATACAAAGATCACCCTTAACTTTTTCTTCTTTTTCAAACTCTTTGTTTTCTCACATTGAATCACATAAACAAACTTTACAAGAGAATTAAACCTTGATTACTCTAATATGATTTCAACAGTAAAAAATGCATGTATGAACATTCATTATGTTTCTCATACTTTTAAGCACATAAGACTTGCTGATTCACATATATTGCTAATAGAGGAATAATGTTATACATCATCATTTACAACTCTCTCTTATTTCTTTACAAGGATATAGAGTGACAAGGACTGACTGAACTTAACTATACTCATACTTAACTCTTGTAGCAGATCTACTCTGATGGAATGACCTTCTTTAAGTCCAAGTGATATCCCTAAATTGTGAGTAGAGGGGTGAGCCTACTCGCTCAGTAAATGAGTACTTCAAAGAAACAGTCTAAAGCACTGATATAATTACATATATACTTTTGAGCAACTGATATCAATTATAACAGCATTAAGCTTTAAATAGATTGATAATTGATAATCATAAATATGGCAGGATACTCTAGATATCAACAAGAGTAAATCAATATATGAGCATGCTTGATTAATTTTAACGAGAACTAATAATTCAAAAACATACAAAGAATAATTGTTGGGAAACTGTACTTGAAACTTTCTTAGCCTTTCTTACTTATAAGAAACTCTTTAAACCTATATGAACATATTTTAGCTTATGCCCTGATCATATGCAGTGTACTCTACATATGAAGACTCATAGAAAACTACGATCTCACCGTATAGGACTTAGCTTAAAACCCGGGAAGCTAAGCCTAGAACTGAATCCGAGTCTGCTTGACTCAAACTGTCACGTCTGAATAAGGTGGCTAAATAGTTGGCCTTTAACTAGACCTCTCCTTCTAGGCTGAGTACATAGGCTGAGGGTCTGAGATGCTCTGTGGGCCTCATCTTGGTTTGCTCTGTGGGTTACTCTGGGTTACCACCGGGATCTCTGATTCATGTTGGGTAATCTATCTTCTCTTAGGAGACTTCCTCAAGGGCTTCGTCTCCCCGCATGCTCTGTGGGTGCGATTCGATCCCCGTATACTGGTCACTGACAGGGTGGATCGTTTCCTCCCTACAGTGTAGACATCTGTAGGGAATCTACGGTGGTCAGGGCACATATGTCTAGTATTTTATTATTCTTGGAAAGCTCTTACTATATTGTATGTTTTCCCTTACTTATACTTGACTCTGGTATCTCTATGGTACTGTGTCTATTTATTTGAAGTTTATAACACAACATGTATATCATTCTAAACTTGGCAGAGAAATATACTCAAAACACTGTAATATACTGAGAAATCAACATTTTATACCTGTAGGCAGACTAAAATTCTTAAATAACAGAATACATGTCCACTTGATACTTTATAGACTAGAATCATGCAATTGAACTTCTTAATACACTGATAAGAGTTAATTACTTGACATATGAGAAATCGTCATTTGCACTTGTAAATTATTTGTACTTTCTTGGAAAACGTGCACCTCAACCCAAATCTTGAGTTGTGCCTCACCACATCTCATACTGAGAACATTAATATCAAAATACTTGATTCATTGAACACCCTATCATTAGGGTTTCATTTATTACATTCACTTATCGCATGGCTCTCATAAGGATTTCATGCGACATAAACATTCACTGAATAAAGACTACTATCAACAAATCATATAAAATCAGTATATGTATGAAACCTTGAAATTGAGCTGAATTTGGGTTTCCATGCCATTCACTGAGATAACATACATCAATAATAAAATTGAATAAATAAAGTCTATCATATCAAGAAAATCCGTTCAAATGGGTTTCACGATATCTATTTGCAAATATCCAACTTTCCTCACATCTAGGGTTTCACCCTCTTTACTGAGATATCAAACAAACACTATTCACCTTAAATGAAATCCAAGATAGTATTTGACATATATGTACTATGAATTCAGATAAAAAATCATTCATAGCCAAGGGAATCCAGATAAACAAATTTCTCTATTTAATCATACAGCAATTTCAATCATAGACAAATTCCCTATATTTTAGTTTACTCTTATAACCTTTGTGAATACTTGGGGAATTCTCATTAGGTTGTATTGTATACGTTTCTAATATGATTTTATTATCTGAAATTCATCCAAACAGAGGAAGAATCCATTTCATATCATTTTGCAACAACTTAGATCAACCACACAATTCAGGGTTTGTAGTCGCATACTAAGCATTTAAAGATTATGGATAATTTAACCAATTTTCGTGCAATATATTGTTTAAAGGAAGTTCCCACTCACCCTAATGTGTGAAAACACCTTAAAAACGTAGCTCATCCCTAAAAATCTTGATCTCATATCAAATCCTTAGCAATTCACCTGATTCTTCTTGCTTTCAACTCGGAAACCCTAAAAATGAGGGATTATGAAGAAAGAGTGAGAAAAGGGGAAGTTTTGACACCATTTTGGATCAAATCAGAGAAGGGATGGAATCTTGACATGTGAGAGAAGATTCACCATTAAAGTCTATGCAAAGAAGCTAAACTTACATGATTTCATCATTCCTCGGACCGCAAAACCCTAGGTCAGCATCTCCATCACTTTCTCCTCTCAAACCCTAAATCTCCCTCTCTCTCTTGGATTTCATTTCATATCATTTTAGGTTGAGCATATAGAGAAATTGAGCTGCTTGGGTCAATTGCACATTGAATTTGATCTAAATTTTATATCATAAAAATATTATTGTAATTCATCTACTGATAAGGTCTAAACACATCCAAAAATTATGAAAATTTACATGTTGTTTATTAATGAGTTTCAAATATCTACTTAAAATTTTAGATCATTTGGAGTTACCAATAAATAACTAAAAATAAAACACTACACTATTGAAAAGCACTCTGTCAGCATTTTGTCAAAGTATAGTTCGACCGAGAACCACATTCAAAGAGCACTCAAATATTATGAAATTTTTTTCCAATATTCATTATTGAGTTATCCATATCATATCCAAAATTCAATTAAATAAAAATTTGTAGAAAATATGAAAAATCATTTACCACACTGTTATCCTGATCAAATTCCATATTCATGTACTATCAAAATCATAATTTTTTCCGATTAGGGTTTACATTTCTCAAACCCTAATTCTTCAAACTAAAATCATAGTTAGAGTTTCTTCTTAGGTTTGAAACATCACAATTGATCTACTATCATTAATCAAGTCTAAACAATATTCAATCTAATCAAGCATGTAATCATTCAGGTAAACCCTAGTTAACCAATTAAGCACAAATGTGGTCATTACAATTTCAATCCAAAGACCAACACAATAAGATATGAAACTTGCTTTGGCTGAACCAAATACTTATTACACATATTCCCAAGATAGATGCTACAACTTACATTGAAAAGCCTACACATTGTCAATCAATGATATTATGTGTTTTTAATTATTTATGCATCTTAAGATTAATATTATATTAAGGTATTTAATACAATATGAATATTTTCTAATCACTTTTATTTATATTTTACTGTATGTATCATATACTATAGCTCTACTATAGAAAATAGACATCACATTGGCCATTTTAGGCATACAACGTTGGTTATAAACTGACGACCAAGTGGGTGACACTAAAACTCAAACTATTCTTCATCAATTCAACGTTCAACAAAATCGATGATGTAACATGCATCGGGTGATGAATTTATGGTCTCATTTGACCTTTCCTTGCTGGGTATATTAAGAAAAACTGACATCGTTAAGCTAACATATGACAGTTCCTCGTCAGTTTGGTAATGAGAAATAATCTATGCCCATTAGCTTGATGTCTGTTTTATCAGTGATTGAACAGTGAAATTTTTAGCTATACCCCAACATTTCATTGTAACTAACTGATGTAGAACGTATATGTAGTCGATTATTTACAAATGAGTGACATAAAATTTCTCTATTTTTTAAATAGCAGGTCTGTAGAATTGATGTCCGACTGCTTGTAGTTCAGTTCTGAAGAATGACATGTATCTATAAGCATCACAGCTTAACAACATGCTAAAAAACCTACAAGAAGAAAGATATATATATATATATAAATATCACAATGCATTTGATTCAATAGGAAAAAACTTTCTATCATTTTTCACTTCAAATGCACACACATATCCATAAATTCACAACTCAATTGTTTTATTTCTCAAGCACACATTAAATTTCATACATATGCACAAATAAACATCATTCTCTTCCTCATACACTTCGGTTTCAATTCACACACGCATATGCACTTCACATTCAATTCACACATACAAATACATATCAACATCAGCTGCCATTTCATATTTTTAGTCCACAATGTATAATAATATAACAAATAAAAATATGACATCAAAGTTTGAACTACAAAATATCAATCCTCCCATTCATCATTCAAATCCACATATTTGATGATGCAGTTTGCCCACTGTTCACATAGGTCATTCAGTTACTCCAATGTATAAGGTTCAATATTTTCAAAAAACTACAAAAAGAATGAGACTTCGAGTTAGATTTGATTGTTTTATTCTCAAATGAAACTACTTCATTGATATGATCCAAGATTGATATCATTACCTTCTCTATATAGTTAATTTCTTGCCCAAGCATGACAATCGTTTGCATGTACAACATCACGTACTATGTGTATGCCCAATCATTATCGTGTATAGGGCCCTATCGATTTACAATTATATTAATAAATGTGATTAAGTAGAGTTGGTGATATATATGCAATTGAAATGAGACAACTACATGAACACTCTTTGAAGTTACTAATTTCTTTTTCTTATCTACTTCCCCTCTGCCACTACATATTGTTTTCACATCCTATAAGTTAAATTAATATATATGTTGCATTATTAAAGTATCATATGATGCATATATTAAAAAATATGTTGAGCACCAAAAAACTATACTTACGTGTGAATCACCAATTTCTTCGAGTGTCCCTCATTTGGTGTCATTTTAATACTTGAAGGATTAAAGAAATACACAGTCTAAGTCTTGGGAACAATCACTAACGATTTCCAATGCTTATTTCTATGTGAATAGAAGAAAAATAAAATAAAAATTAAATTCCACAATAAATTATATTCATAAGTTAGACATATAAATAACAAGTCCAAAACTTACATAAAGTTGATGGGAGAAATTATCACAGTCTTGGAAGCATAAAAAATTGCATCATGGTACTCACATAATCTTTGACGTCACTCGGATCTCTAAGTACATCGCTAATCAATGATGACATTATAAATGCCACATTTGCTATCCAAACTAAACAACTGCGTAATACAAATGACTGAACAATATAATATATGCAATACTCAGTTAATATATAGGAAATAATAAAAACATGTATTCTTTACATATGATGGGGTATTTAGACTCACTATATCCAAAGTTCTATCACTGACTTATTCATCCGTAGATACTTATATAGCTCTTAAATATCTATCAACACTATAATAGTGTCACGATCTATACCTATGGTATCCTCCTGAAGGCTGATCAACATGATATATGATTGATCTATATTGTGTACCATCTTGTCAACGTCTTGTACCTAGGGCCTCAGGAGTTGAACAACTCCTATGGAATAAAATATGGGGGTGCAGGATTTAGAATCTTAGGGGGCTTCTAAGCTACCGTGGACTTCATGCATTTATTATACTATTAGCTTTCAATTATTTATAATAAATTTCAATATACATTTACCATATCTGAAGAAATACAATGAGACATTTGGGCCACCCAGTATAGCTTCCTTCTACCTCTCTGACTGCGGTGGCATCCGGGTGCTCGTATGGGAGTGTGTGTCTGTCACTATTGAAAAGACATGTATGACATACGTATGAACATGATCAGTGGGAAGGGGAATGCCATGAACCATATCCAAAATAGAAGCCTTGACATATTCCATGACATTGTGTGATGGAACATCGATGGAAAGATGACAGTTTCTGGTCACCTACAATTTAATGAAATAAAAATTTTAAATTGACACACATATATATTGACTTGAGGGATTATTTTATCATAGTGCATATATAAATTAACTTAAGTGGAATATTACCACGGATGTGTCATGTGGGTCTAAAGGACTACTCCCAATATACTCCATGGGTGTGTGATGATGCACATGTTTAGTGACTGTAGGAGAAGCTTGCGCCGCCTAAGATTTTTGAAGGATGCATCTATCAATCTTTGTACGTACTTGTGGTCCACTTCCCCTTTCTTGCTAAATTTTCCAAAAAAAATATGTTATCTCATATCCAGCTCCAGCGGCCCTAATACGTCCAGGATGCTCTTCTATCTCTAGAGAAACCATCAATTCATTGTGTGTGTCCTAAGGGGTAAACTTTCCCTCCTTTGTCTGCTCACCTAGTTCTAACTATTCATCAACAAAACCAACTAATCAGTAAAACTTAACAATTCAATAAAAAAAAGAACATGGACATATTGTGAGACCAAGAAATTGACCATTTTAGAAGCCACCTTCTGTGTTGCTTAGATGATGATTTCTCCGGCTTTGTTTTTTCCTCACATCTATCCACTCAATATAGAGGTGCAACCATCTAAAACCACTAGAAAACTCGATAGTGGAAGGAGTAGAAGTAGAATACCCTTTATCTTTCTCTCTTGTCCGGTGACATCTAATATAACCACCTCAACCCAATTGGTGGACGTGCACATTCTTGTCATGCCTAGCTTTTTAAGAATCATGAATGGCCTGATTAATTCATTTAGAAATATTGTTAAGTGATGATAAGAATCATAAAAATATAATTAATTCAATAAAAATATTGTTAAGTAACTATAAGAAATCATATAAATGTAATTAATTCAATTCCTTAAATACATCTATTTTTTCTACTCAACAAACTCCTTCCAGTCATATCTATTAATATAGTTCCATTTAAATGTGGGGTCCTGATCCTTCTTGTCTCCAAAGATGTAGTCTCTTCTGAGGATTGTCCACCAATCTCTATGTCTTCTCCCGATGAGCTTCATAACAGACTTAGGATGGAGCTTTTCATCAAGCTTATATCGGCAATAGAAAGGTTCAAGATTCATTACTATTTATAAATGTTAAGAGAAAGAATAGGAAATGACTATAAAAATATAAATGCATTTATCTCACCTCGAACTCCCTCCATATGAGGCCTTTTTTGGTTGTACTCATTTGTCCTCAATCCTCAACAAGGAGAGACACTTTTCTTCGACCAAGGACCCTACGATAGTTGACAAACTCTTTAGTAATAGGCATGTCTGCTATATTGAATTCAACGACACCCTTCCTCCCTTGTAGATTTGTAGAAAGTTTCATCACAATTATCCCTCTCTCACGTTTTTATTTATCAATACCATCAACACCCTGGTTAGGATGCTCATGATCCTCATGCTTAGGCTCCCGATGCTCAAGATCATTGTTCTCCTAGTCGTATGTCATCTATAAAATCAAAATTAAACATATAAAAAAAAGTCTGATCACATATAAAACATCAGATCACATATAAAAAGTCAAATCACATATGAAGAACAAATAAACATGTTAGTTAATGTACATAAAATATGAAATATTACATGTAGTATACCTTAAACTAATATCTTTTCTATGTGATCTTCACGTATATAGTCATCCATGTTAGATTCAACATTTACACTTGGTAAGACAATAAAAAAATGGACTAGAGTCATCATATTTGGTCATAGTACTCTTCTTCATCAATAGGATCTGAAATAAACTATCTTTTCCAATGAAGAACGACATACCAATTTTCTTTTGTAGGATCATCAGTATATATTATCTATTTTGTCTTTGATGTCATGATGAAGGGTTCATCCTTCTTACATGTCCACTCAAAATTCACTATTATGAAATCGAGTTTGTCAGCTATAAGTACTTTCTTGTTATCAAGCCATTTACACTTAAATAATGGGACTCTAAACTTGGTGTAGTCAATTTCCCATATGTCTTCAATGACACTGTAGTAAGACATCTTTCCTTCACGTGGACTCTTATCACTGGCACTAGAAAAATACAATTAAGACACCTGAAGGATGACCCCACTATTTTGTATGACACTCTTATCATCTTGACATTTTGTGTAGTACACAAATCCATTTATGTCAAACCCTTTGTAAGATGTAACATGGGTCTTTGTCTTATACGCAAGCCACTTAATAGTTTCTATAACATTATTTGGTGTTTGAGATAGTTCATTGAATATTTTCTTTTCAAAACAACCTAATAAATGTTTGATTATGTTGTCTAGCAAGCCACATCGAACTAGCTCGGGGATAACTTGTCTTGAGCTTGTTGGTGTGTTCGGTGATTTTAAAACCCACATTATCAATGTTGTATAAAACATATAAGTGTGCTTGATCCGACTGCTCATGAATGATATTTATATATCATTCTCTTGAGATACCTTTACTATAATAAATGTGAGGATTCATAGTATTAATAGGAGTTTTGTTGAAATTTAAAAAATCATTGTAAAATTCCATAACCTTCCTAGTAACATAGCCCTAATTGATACTCCCTTTGGGGTGACAACAGTTCTGAACATCACCTTTAAAAACACTCATGTACTTCACAAAATGATACATCCAATGCAAGAAAATTGGACCCAATATTTTCACTTCCCTAGATGTACCATGATATCAAATAATGAAGGGGGATAATACTTCTCAAGTTGACATAGGGTAACGACCACTTCTCTTTGTAACTTATCTAGAATATCAAAATCAACTACTTTGTTTCATAGTGTTGAAGAAGAAGCAAAACCTAGTATCCTAAACCTTACATGCTTAGGAATGATAGATCGAATAGCCACAGGAAATATATGTTGCATTAGAGTGTGACAATCATGATATTTAAAACCTATCTTCAGAAATTTCATTAATAGTGATCTACATATGCTAGGTGAGTATCTTTGTGGTACCTTAACATTATGCAAACACTTGCAAAAATTCTCTTCCCCTTTGTAGACAAGGTGTAACAAGCAAGAGGTAGATATGTGTGGTGACCCTTGGTAACTTATTTTATTAATTCTTTCCTTATACTCATTTCACATGGGTCCATTCTAGATTTGATGCCATCTTTAGTCCTGGGTATATTCAATAGAGTACCAATAATGCTATCACAAATATTTTTCTCAACATGCATGGCATTGATGCAATGTTGAATTGGCAAAGAACTTCAATAAGGAATATCCCAAAATATTGACCTCTTTTGAATAAAGACTTTTCACATGTGGGGGTATCACATGGTCTCTTACCAAGATTATTTACAATGGCATTTACTCTTGTATAAACATCCTCTCCTGATATAGGTTTAGGGGCACTCCATTCCTTAGTAGAGCCATTGAATATTTTGTGCAACTTTTGGTAAGGATGCACCTTTGGCAAAAACCTTCGATGAGTAAGATATACAATCTTACAACCATGTTTTAGTTAGATATAATATATATTTCCTCACATATAGGACATGCCTTGGTTCCTTTAACATTGTAGCCAGACAAGTTCCCATAAGTAGGAAAGTCACTAATAGTGCAAAACAACAAAGCATGTAAATTAAAAATCTCTCCATGCAAAGCATCATAAGTCATCACATCTTCTCCCCATAGTTTTTTAGGTCATCAATCAGAAGTTCAAGGTAAACATCAATATCATTTCCAGGTTGTTTGGGGCCCAATATCAGCAATGACAACATGATGTATTTATTCTTCATACACAACCATGGAGGAAGATTGTATACAAAAATAATGACATGTCAAGTGTTATGTTGGTTGCTTAATGTTCCATATGGATTCATACTATCAGTACAAAGTCCAAGTCCTAAATTCATAGATTCTTCGCCAAATTCTGGATACATGAAATCAATCTTCTTCCAGTGTGGGGAATTAAACACATGTTGTAGCATATGAACGTTGTTTTTCTTTACCTCTGCATGCCAAGATAAATTTTATGGATCCATGGTATTAGCAAAAAAGTGTTGAAACTGTAGTAGTATAGGCAAATACCACATCACCTTAGAAGGAAACTCAGTTTTGGTCTTACCCATTGTTGTCCTTTTGTACCTAGATGCCCTATATTTCCGACATTCTTTCATATCGATATAGTCCTTTCGAAACAACACACAATTATTCGAGCATGCATGTATCTTCTTAGTCTCCATTCCCAGTGGTCACAACATCTTTTTTGTTTCATATGTTGATATTGGAAGCTCATTTCCTTTAGGGAGAATGTATTTCAACAAAGACAATAGAGAAATGAAGCTTTTATCACTCCATGTATTGTTAGCCTTCAGAGTATACAATCTCAACACAATGCTCAACTTTGTAAAGTTAGTACAATATAAGTATAATGATTTCTCAACAATGTGCATAATGTTTCTAAATAAGGGAGGTGGGTTTGTAACATTTACCCTACAACTATCAAGCATCACATCAACCATGTCTGTTGGAATTGGTTCATTCTCATCAACATCGTCAGTCATTTCTTCATCGACACAACTACCACAACCTACATATGTTGATCTCATACTAGGAATCCCTCCATGACAGTACCATTATGTATGGACCTGTATAATCCCATTACACATGACATGATCTTTGATCATGTCAACAGTGTCAACTTTCAAATTGTTAGTGCAATTCCTATAGGGACAATAGAACCTATCTCCGGGTTGTTTTCTATGTTCCTCTACAAATCTTACAAAATCATCGAGACCATTAATAAAATCCAGAGTGCAGTGATTTGGTTTAGACATCCATGATTGATCCATTTCTATGATCAGATGGGAGATGAGTAGCTCATTAGATTCTAGCTAGTAAGTTAATTTTATAAAAAAATGTTTGAATTGAGCCTTAATCATCTAATAACATTCACGTTCATGAATATGTACCACCTATCCCATTCTTGAGCACTTCATCTCACTATTAAGTGTATAATGTGTTCAATTTCAATAAATTTCGGTAGCATTTTGTTGGCTATTTACGCTAACGAGTTTCAATCCTAAAAAGGATCGTTTACTCAACTTAACCAATCTTCGCAAGTATACAGAGGTAGTCGCAGTCGAGGTCGAACACAAGGAGCTTTGGTAATTAATCAAATGCAAACAATCTTGATCAGTTTAAAAAAGACGCTGATGTTTATATAATTACAGAAATTCAGAATTAAACAAGCAATGAAAAGATTACTAAAAAGGGTTTAGATTCAGTTGTTAATGGATCTTGGACATTAGAATTTCACCCACATGTCATAACGCATCATAGGAACACAAATTTTAAACATACTAAGAACTTGTTTTAAAGGAAAGGTATGTGTCGCACTTCACCTCCCGGTGTAAGAGCAACGATCACAACTCAAATCCACATTCTCATGCAGAATTTTTTATTTAGATCACAACATGTTCCTCAACTCTATAATCTCCACTCTCGTGGTAGAAGAAGAGTTTCCAAGAAGAGAACCTCCATACATTCCTACCTATCTTCTCAGATTTAGCAAGAAAGTAGAACACATGCATATAAAGTGGCCAGTAATACATGCAAGAGATGATAAAACCGGTACTCTCATGGTAGAAAAATAAGCAACAATGTATTTAGTACAAAATTAACTTGTTCCATACATGCTATCAAATGGAAGATACTCTCCCATGCCCAAGAAAAAGAGTTTACTCATCCATAATCATGTTTTGCAGAATTGTTATCGAAATTGTAGATTCTAGCATGATCTAGAGGAAGCAAAGCAAGAAGATCCAAAGATGTAACCATAAGAAGGTAGAATTCCGGATTGGGATGAAATTTTACTCCTCCAGCTGCTCCAAGATGAACTAACTCCTCTCCCAAGAAGCTACATGAAGTAGAGGAGCTCTGCTTCATCTTTAGGGAAGACAATGGAGAAGAAGAGAAGAAGATTGGGGCTCCTTTGGCAAGAAACCACCTATTTTCCCTTCAAATCGCCCTCCTCTGCTCTAGACTTGCTCTGGGATGAGAGAAATTTGAATTATGATCATGTATAACTGCCCATTAAGTTCCCTCTTTGTTTTAAATAAAGAGTCATACTTTTCACAATTCTAAAACTGGCAGCGACACAACGTGTGTTTCAAGTGCACGCCGTGCAAGGCCTTCGACGGTTACTCCAGAATGCACTATGCACGGCGTGCACTAAAGTAATGCACGCCGTGTGACTTCCAAAAACTTTGTTCTGCTTGACTCTCTCAGGTGCACGCCGTGTTGTCAAAAACACGTTGCGCGTCTGGCTTATTCTGCACTTTCTTGAAACTCGCACATCGTGTTCAAGGATGAACACGCCATGTTGTCAGTCTGGGTGAATTGAAAGTTCTTCTAAAATCTTACACATCCTACCTTTATCATGCACGTCGTGCATTAACTGTTTCAGCAGAATTAAACTCTGCAATTTGGTCTTTTTGGAATAAATCTGCAATACATGTTATGCGATAAGTAAAGTAGAAAAAATATGGCAAGAGTAATATAAAAAGAGGCTAAGTGATATCAAAATGAACCAAATTTGTGTGTGATAACATGTGAAAAGATGATGTGGAAAACACACAACAAATCCCCCTAAACTTGAACTATTGATTGTCCTCAAGAAAATGGAATAGGGCTAATATGAGGGTGGTAGAATATTCAAACTCATGCATGTATTAAATGAAAAGAAGGTATGCATTCAGCTCAACCAACCATGTACATAGCGTTTGTGTTCATTGTTATCTTATCAATTAAGACATCTAAGATAGAGAATTTTAGTTCAGCAATGGTGGTTCCAAATTGAAACAAGATAATCAACTAGACAACACTAAATGGAATTTGGATAATCGAGCCAAACAATTAGTGGATGTACATTACAAATTTTCAGTTAGTATGGATATAAGATGATGAAATCACTGCAAACAATAACAAACTTAGTTGTACTCTTTTTCTCAAAGGATATGATGATGGAAATTTTTGGGTTTCTGGCACTCGGCTGCTAATTTGGGCTTATGCTCATGTGGAATGCCAGTTGGGGTGTTGTTTTTACCCTCTTTTGATTTTTCATACCACCTAACCATCGTTGACAAATTGGACTCACACTAGGCTAGCATGATATGTGGGTTGTTTGCCATCTTTTATTGGGTAAAGGTAAACAAATGATGGCGCAAGTATGGTACAACACCAAAGAGTCAACAAGAATGTTAAGATTAGCAAGATTTCAATCATTCTTTAGAAAAAATTTCACTAAAAAGTTGATTGTACATGCACTAAGAGTTTGGCAAAAGTAACTCGTATTCTAGTAAGTGTTGCAAAGTTGATTTATTCGCAAAAATGTGAAACCATTACATGTATTGAGAAATCAAAGATGTAAAAATTGAGATTTCAAACCACAAACACAAACAAGATCGTGTACATGGGGATTTTCCTTTTTCATTTGAGTCATGCATGCTTTTGAAAATCTTTTCATATAGCCACAAGAAATACAAAGGACAAGATAGATCAAGCACGGTGTTCATTCTAACATGTAGCCTTAATTTATATTAAGATTTCCATCAAGGGAAACAGAACATAGAACACAAAGGAATGAAAAACTGACACAACTGACTCTAGTAAAAGGAAAATGCAAAATGAAAACTACAACTAAAACTATAATTACAGGTTGGTTGTGCCCCCCCAAGCTTGAAATTAGTAATGTCCTCACTACATCAAACAAACTCACGGAGTTCACAACCAGATATCTGTCATGGATCAAATATAAAAAATGAGGGCCACCGCCCTCCTAATCAAGAAAATATTGGTTGACGAGATCTGGAATGTCCATCGACTGGTCTGCGGAGTCATGCTACTAGGGAAAAGGGGGTTGCTGTGGAAACTCGGGCTACTGTGGCAGTGGTGACTGTTATGGCAGCGGGATGGAGTAATGGCCCTGAGAGATATGCCAAGAGTCCATCTGGGTGACCATTTCATTCATCGCAGTGTACTGCGTGCCCATCTAATCCAAGCAGCTGTTGAACATATCCATAAAGATGTCAGACATCGGGCATCGCCCAAGTATACTCAGTCTGAGTAGCGGTGGAGGGTGGAAGTGGTGTTCTAGTTGTAGTTGTAGTTGTTGCTGCTGTAGAACTGCTGGCTCCATGAGTGGCCGCCTCCTCTTCATCTTCGGGCTGTAACTCAACCTTCCAATTTGCTTTGTTGTTGAAGTCATTGCAAGTTGCATCGGGGACAACAATGAACTGTTTCTTTGTGAGAAAAACCTTGAACTTTCTAGTGCTATCACTTAGACCACAAGAAATAAGATAATTGATATCTACAAGGTTTTTCCTTGGTGCAAGTTCTAAAATAGTCACATCTAACCCTAGTTGTATTGCAAGTATAGTGAGCATCCCACCACACATGATATCACCTGCCTCTCTCTGCTTCTTCTTCTTAGCTTCTAGAAGTTTATTTTCAATGTAGTAACCAGAACTGATTCACTCATTCTTGATCATGCACCACAACAAGAAAAGTTTGGTTTTTCCCACGACCCCTTGAGTTTCATTTTGGCAAAAGAACCGGTGCTTAGAAGGTGATGCACAACTCTAAAAATCAGGTTATGGAGCGAAGAAGCTCTTTCCTGCCTAGCCTTGTGCACCTTTTCACTGGTAATTTTAGAGAAAAAAGTATCACTATGGAAGGCAGGCGGATAGTCAGTATAGCCTCCATAGCTGCACCCAAGCAAAGTACAAAACTGACGAAGATCCATAGCAAAACATTTGTTTAGAAGATGAAAACTGATCTTCGGATACGTCTCACGGCAGTTTTGGGGGTCATCTTCTACCTTAAAGGTAGTCAAAAACTCATAAATAAGGCGAGGGTAAGTCTTTGCATCTCTAGTGCACACTAGATGAAGACCTAAGAATCGAAGATACCCCATTACCTCATTCTTGAAGCCAATCTTGTCTAGAGTTTCTTCACAAATGTAGCGGGAAGGTAATACCCGCCTAGTAATGAGAAACTAGTAGTCTGCATCCTCTTCAGGTGTGACCCAGAATTGGGTGAAGGGCACAAAAGTTGCTACCTCAGAAGGTGTTGTGGAAGAGGAAGCACCACCATGACGTCTGCCCGAACCCCTTTTGATTAGTGCCATAGCTTCATGTAGGAGTGCACGGTGTGCAGATCTCGACTACGGCGTGCACCTGGAAGGTATTCTTTCTTCCCTGAAACTCGAGTGCACGGTGTGTAGAATTGAGGAACGATGTGCACTTGGAGTTTTTCTACATACTGAAATCGACGCCGTGGGGTGAAGAGTTAGGGGGAAAATATGGCGTCGGTGGTGTTGTCGGCTATGTCATGGTCGTTCAGGTCGAGGATGGTAGCTGGTTGACGGCTGTTGGGTGGCTGCTTGATGGCGGCTCGAGGTTGGTGAGGATGGCGCCGCTGTGAGGTGTTGGGCGGCTGCCTGGGAGTGCTGGGTGGCATCGAGAAGAAGGTGTTTCTGTGGAGGCAGCCACTGCTTGGTCAGCGGCGCTAGGGCGCAGAAACAAAGGTGATGGCACGAGGGCAGCTGCTGCTTGCGGAGACCTGCATGACTTGCGGAAGGAGGAGACGGCGTGCAAATGTGCACATCATGAGTTGTGGAAGAAGGAGGTGGCACACAGCTGCTAGGGTTTTTTTTCTTTCTCTTGAATGACATGTTTATCAAGCGGTAGTGAGAAGTTAGGTCGTGCACTCCCCTATTTGACCAAACTTTATGAAAAAAAGACACGGCGTGCATATGACATGCACGACGTGTTCCTCTTTAAATTCCTCTTTTAAAACTATCTTTTACGCCGAGATGCATGGGGTGCATTAGTTATGCACGACGTGTTCTACTTTGAATTCTCTTTTTGGATGTGCCTTTTTGTCCAGATGCACAACATGCATGTATTAATGCACATCGTGCGAGTTCACAGAAACTCTTACTGCTCAGTTGAAACATAGAGGCACGACGTGCATCGAGTAAATGCACGCCGTGTATGATTCTAGAACCTATTGTTGCTAATTTGAGTGACGAGTACACGACATGCACTGAAATAAGCACCCCGTATAACATTTGAAAAACTTCATTTGTGAACTGAACACGACGTGTTGTTGAGAAACACGGCATGTACCTGGAGATGTAGTCCAATTTCAGTATCTATTCTGATGGGTTGCACACCGTGTCAAATAAAGACACACCATGTATTTTGGAATTTCTGCAGAAAATAGGAGTCAGTCAGCACAAAATATTGATAGATGTGGTGACATCTATGTCTAAATTATTACATTCATCCATGAGAAGCTTATTGACGAAATTAAATAGTATTTTTGACTCAAAGAACTTAAAAGAAATCTATCCTAATGTGGGGTCAACTCCCACTAGGTCCTTTGTTTAGAGTTCGGAGTAAGACTCTTCAATTCTTCCTTCAAGCATCTTGGAGGGAGCAAGAGGCACCCTTCTCTACTACATCTCCACAAGTATATAGCTTGCAATGTTGTCTATTCACTTTGAAATTTACATCCTTGCCTTGGAGTTCCATAGCTCCATATGGAAAGATCTTTAACACAAGAAATGGTCCTGACCATTTTGATTTCAGCTTCCCAGGAAATAGCTTTAGTCTAGAGTTAAATAGCAAAACTTTATCTCCTTCTTGGAAGTCCTTCCTACAAATCCTCTTATCATGCCAGGCCTTTGTCCTCTCTTTATATAGCTTTGCGTTCTCATAAGCATCAAGGCGGAGTTCCTCAAGTTCCTTTAGATGCAAAAGGCGCTTCTCTCCTACCTTTTTCATGTCAAAGTTTAAGAATTTGATGGCCCACAAAGCACAATGCTCTAACTCCAGCGGAAGGTGACATGATTTGCCATAGATCAGCTTGAACGTAGTAGTTCCTATGATTGTCTTGTAGGATGTGCGGTACGCCCATAATGCATCATCTATATTTAAAGGACAATCTTTTCTTGAACTAGAAAGAGTCTTTTCAAGGATGTTCTTCAGCTGCATGTTTGAGACCTCTATCTGCCTAGAAGTTTGAGGATGATAGGATTTAGAGATCTTATGAGTTACACCATATTTAGAAAGGATGTTGTTGAATTGTCTTTCAGCAAAATGTGTGCCTCCATCTGAAATTATAGCTCGAGGAACTCTAAACAGAGGAAAGATGATCTTTTGAAAAAGGTTTACTATATATTTGGCATCCGACACTTGGGTTGGGATGGCCTCAACCCATTTGGACACATATTCATAAGCAAAAAAAATGTATTGGTATCTGCAAGATGATGGGAATGGTCCCATGTAATCCACTCCCCATACATCGAATACCTCAACCTCCAAGATAGAGTTGAGGGGCATGTCATCACGGTGAGATATACCTCTAGTTCTTTGACATGTATCACAAGATTTGACAAATAGATTGACGTCCTTGAATAATATGGGCCAATAGAAACTGGCTTGTAGTATCTTTGCAACAATCTTCTCTCCTCCAAAATGGCCTCCATAAGGAGAGGCATGGCATTCAGAAATAATGGTAGGAATTTCCTCTTCAGTAACACATCGGCAGATCAGCCCATCATTTCCATGCTTGAATAACAGCAGATCATCCCAATAGTAGAATTTCACATCATGAAAGAATTTCTTCTTCTGTTGATACATCAAATCAGGTGGGAGTTGTCTGGTAGCAAGAAAGTTAGCAATATCTGCAAACCACAGTGCTTGAGTAGACGATAACGCATAAAGCCTTTCAATGGGAAAGTGATCTTCAATGGGCAATGGAACCCCAGCCTCCGTAGTTAATCTAGAAAGATGATCATCAACATTATTTTCCATACCTTTCTTATCCTAGATTTCAAGATTGAATTCTTGTAAGAGAAGAATCCAGCGAATAAGACGTGGTTTGGCATCTTTCTTGTTCAGTAAATATTTTATGGCAGCATGATCAATGTATACTATCACCTTAGATCCCACCAAATATTGTCAGAATTTGTCAAAGGCATATACAATGGCAAGCATCTCCTTCTCAGTGGTTGTATAGTTAATCTACGCTTCATCAAGGGTCTTACATACATAATAGATGGCGTGGAGTTTCTTGTCCTTCTGCTATCCTAGAACATCTCCCACTGCATAATCACTTGCATCACACATTAACTCAAAAGGAGAATCCCAATCTAGAGGTTGAATAATTGGGGCTGAAATGAGGGCCTCCTTGAGCTTGGAAAAAGTTGTGTGGCAGTCATCATCAAATACAAATATGACATCTTTTGCAAGTAGGGAACACAATGGCTTTGCAATTTTTGAAAAGTCCTTAATAAATCTTCTATAAAAACTTACATGGCCAAGAAAGCTACGGAAGACTTTAACTGAAGATGGAGTAGACATCTTCTCAATGGCTTCAACCTTTGCCCTGTCAACTTCAATGTCCTTATTAGATACAACATGGCCTAGTACTATACCGGATTGTACCATGAAATAGCTCTTCTCCCAGTTCAACACTAGGTTGACCTTTTTACAATGGGCTAAGACTAATGACAGGTTACATAAGCATTGATCAAAGGAATCTCCATATACACTAAAATCATCCATGAAAATTTCCATTATATTTTCAATGAAATCTGAGAAAATGGCCATCATACACCGCTGAAAAGTCACTAGAGCATTGCAAAGATCAAATGGCATGCGGCGATAAGCATATGTTCCATAAGTACAAGTGAATGTAGTTTTCTCTTGGTCGGGAGGGTAGATAGGAATCTGGAAAAACTCAGAATACCCATCCAAGTAACAAAAATAAGAATGCTTAGTGAGGCGTTCAAGCATCAAATCAATAAAGGGAAACGGAAAATGATCCTTGTGAGTTGCCTTATTCAAGCATCGGTAGTCAATACACATACGCCAGCCAGTGACTATGCGTTTCTGTATCAACTCATCATTGTCTCCTTTTATGACAGTTGCACCCCCCTTCTTAGGTACCACATGAATGGCACTAACCCAAGGGTTGTCACTTATCGGATAAATGATTATGGCATCCATCAATTTAAACTTTTCTTTCTTAACCACTTCAAGCATGTTTTGATTTAAACGCCTAGGTTGTTCAATAGTCGGTTTAGCATCATCCTCCATATTTATTCTATGCATGTAGATGGAGGGATGAATGCCTTTCAAATCATCAATAGAATAACCAATGCCATCTTTATACAAATGCAATTTGGCAAGCAACTTATTTTCTTGGTCATTGGTTAACTTATCATTTATTATAACAGGGGAAGTAGAATTAGATACAAGAAATGCATACCTAAGCCCAGGTGGAAGGGCATTAAGTTCTACCTTTTTCCCGGATGTACTTTCTCTAACGTTATCATCAACAAGTGGAGTGTCTTCATTGGTAGCATGTGCTTTAGCAACAGAAAATACCCCAGAATTTTCAGATCCATTATTCGTACCTTCATCATCATCACAATAATTCAATATCAAGTCAGTAACATCACGATCTTCTTGTACAACAGAATCAATAGAATCCATAAAACAGATGTCTTCTACACGAGATGGTGCTTTCATAGCATCATATACAGAGAACTCAATGGCTTCCTCACCAACTCAGAGTGTGAGTTTACCTTCACGAACATCAACCAGGCATCCAGCAGTTCTAAGAAAAGGCCTCCCAAAAAGAATGGGGTTTGAAGGAACCTCTACCATATCTAGCACTACAAAATCACAAGGGATATAGAGTTCACTAATCTGTACTAGCACATCCTCTACAATACCTTTTGGGTATTTGATAGAATGATAGACCATCACAATGGCCATCTTTGTAGGCTTTAGATCTCCAAGATCTAGTTCTTGCCATAGAGTAGACAGGATAAGACTGATACTAGCACCAATGTCTACTAGACCTTTGTCAAAAGTGGTGCCACTGATCTTGCATGGTAGTGTGAAAGCTCCCAAGTCATCAAACTTTTCAAGAAGTCAATTCTGAATGATAGAACCGATTCTTTCAGAAAGTATCACGGTATCTACTTGGTCTATCTTCCTCCTTTTTGTAAGAATGTCCTTTAGGAACTTGGCATATGAAGGCATCTCTGCAATAACTTCAGCTAATGGAAGGTTGACAAGTTTATTCAGAATGTCCATAAACTTCCTGAACTTTGAGTCCTCCTTCATGTTTGTAAGTCTTTGCGGAAATGGTGCATTTGCCTTAAAAGAAGGTGGTACCTCAGTTGTACCATTACCTTTATCATCTGTAGGAGTGTCAAGCTTTTCATCATTGATGATTTCTGCATTCTTCTTCTTGGGTGAGGAAGATCTGTGGATTTTAGCTCCACTTCTCAAGGTGATGGCATTAGCTTGCTACCTTGGGTTCACTTCCGGTTGGCTTGGGAGAGAACCGGATTGTGGACTCCTTTGTTGTGCTATAGCTTGTTGTGCTATTTGATTCTACAACATCTTGGTATGAGTGGAAATGCCATCCACTTTAGTAGAAAGTTGGGCAATAGCATCCTTCAATAGCTTATTATTCCCCCGTAACTCTTCATTTTGTTGCATTTGTGTAGAAACAAATTTCTCCATCATGGCTTCCAAAGAAGAACTTTGGGTTTGTTGTGGCTGTTGATAACCCCTATTGTTGAAACTCAGTGGATTCCCTTGTCGGTTGAATTGTTGTTCTTGCGGTTGTTGTTGTCCTTGTTGGAAGTTCTGAGCGTTGCTTATGTTCCGATAGGAGAAATTAGGATGATCTCTCCATCCTTGATTGTATGTGTTGGAATAGGGATTGTACAACTTGTTCCCTTGCATTCCAATGGCATTTACTTGTTCAAAACTCCCCTCAATTGCATTAGGAGAAAAACATGAAGAAGAAGTATGTCCTGCAGTTCCACAAGCTTCACATATAACTTCAGCTGATTTAATTTGCAAAGTGGTCATCTTCTCGAACTTCTGTGTAAGAACATCAAGTTTAGAAACATTAAGATCAACAACATCAACGATATGTTTCCCTCCTTGCTTCCCGGTCGAAGAACTAGCTGTAGAGGCTGATTTTGCTCCTCTATCTGATCCCCATTGGCAGTGATTAAGTGATATATCTTCAATAATGTCAAAAGCCTCCTATAAGATGTATTCATCAATGCATCATTGGCTGCAACATCCAGTGTCAACCAGGTGTTGTAGAACAGTCCATTATAGAAAGTTTGAAACAACAGCCAGTTGGTCAAACCATGGTGTGGGCAAAGGCGTTGAAGATCCTTATATCGTTCCCATGTGTCATACAGAGTTTATCCATCATTTTGAGAGAAATTGGTAAGCTAATTTCTTAATTGGGCTGTCTTGCTAGGCGGGAAGTACTTTGCGAGAAAAGCATTTAAGAGTTGGTCCCAAATTTTGATTGACTTCTTTGGAAGAGGCAAAAGCCACGCCTTGGCTCTATCTCTTAGGGTGAAAGGAAATAGCGTAAGTCTAATTCCATCAGTAGATACTCCATTGATTTGGAAAGTATTCAGATGTTCCAAGAACTCAGCAACATGAAGACTTGGATCTTCATTAGCTGTACCTCGAAAATGATTATGTTGTATCATCTGCATCATATAGAAGGAGCAATAGAAAAGTTGTTCGCTTCCACTGCAGGCAGATCAATGGCCCCACACATGTTTGTGGCAACTGGAATTTCAAAATCCTTCAAAGGACAGTCGTCCTCCATGATTTGATCTTTTGGTGTAGCTTCCTCAAAGTGTGAAGAAGATGGCAATGGCGATGATGGTGGAGTACCTCCTAGCAGTGGTGGTTCTACTCTCCTTGCTCTTCTTAAGATTGAAAGAGTACACTCAATTTCAAGGTCTAACAACGTTGATGTTTGAAGACCCCTTTGTGAGGGACGCATACAACCTGAAAATTAGCAAGAGGAATTGAGAACACAACTAAAAGGTACAAGAAAATTGGAAAATGGATATGGTGATCTAGTCTCGAATACTAATTAGCACTTATTACTCTAATTAGATTACCGTAGCTCCCTGACAATAGTGCCAAAAACTTGTTGGCTATTTATGCTAACGAGTTTCAATCCTAAAAAGGACCGTTTACTCAACTTAACCAATATCCGCAAGTATACATAGGTAGTTGTAGTCGAGGTCGAACACAAGGATCTTTGTAATTAATCAAACACAATAGCACTAAAGTTCAACAATCTAGATTGGTTTAAAAAAGAGAGTGTTGTTTATCTAATTACAGAAATTCAAAATTAAACAAGCAACGAAAAGATTACTAAAAAGGGTTTAGATTCAAATGTTAATGGATCTTGGACATTAGAATTCCACCCACATATCATAGCACATCATAGGAACACGAAATTTAAACATACTAAGAACTTTCTTTAAAGGAAAGGTATGTGTTGCACTTCACCTCCCGGTGTAAGAGCAATGATCACAACTCAAATCCACATTCTCATGCATAATTTTCATTTTAGATCAAAACTTGTTCCTCAACTCTATAATCTCCACTCTCGTGGAAGAAGAAGAGTTGCCAAGAAGATCACCTCCATACATTCCTACCTATCTTCTCAGATTTAGCAAGAAAGCAAAACATATGCATATAAAGTGGCCAACAATACATGTAAGAGATGATAAAACCGATACTCTCATGGTAGAAAAACAAGCAATAATGTATTTAGTACAAAATTAACTTGTTCCATACATGCTATGACATGGGAGCTACTCTCCCATTCCCAAGAAAAAGAGTTTACGCGTCCATAATCATGTTTTGCAGAATTGTTATCGAAATTTCAAATTCTAGCATGATCTTGAGGAAGAAAAGCAAGAAGATCCAAAGATGTAACCACAAGAAGGTAGAATTATGGCTTAGGGATGAAATTCTACTCCTCCAACTACTCCAAGATGAACTAACTCCTCTCCCGAGAAGCTGCATGAAGTGGAGGATCTCTACTGCACCTTTGGGGAAGACAATGGAGAAGAAGAGAAGAAGATTGAGGCTCCTTTGGCAAGAAACTACCTCTTTTCCCTTCAAAATCGCCCTCCTTTGCTCTAGACCTACTCTGGGATGAGAGAACTTTGAATTATGACCGTGGATAACCTCCCATTAAGTTCCCTCTTTGTTTTAAACAAAGAGTCGCACTTTTCAAAATTCTAAAACTGATAGCGACACGACGTGTGTTCCAAGTGCACGTCGTGTAAGGCCTTCGATAGTTACTCTAGAATGCACTGCGCATGGCATGCGCTAAAGTAATGCACACCGTGTGACTTTCCAAAAACTTTGATCTGCTTGACGCTCCCAGGTGCACGTCGTGTTGTTGAAAAAACACCATGTGTTTGGCTTATTCTACACTTTCTGGAAACTCACACGCCGTGTTCAAGGATGAACACGCCGTGCGTTTGTCAGTCTGGGTGAATTGAAAGTTGTTATGAAATCTTACATGTGTGCCTTTATCATGCACGCCGTGCATTCTTCTACTTCAAAAGAATTAAACTCTATAACTTAGTTTTTTTGGAACAAATCTACAATACATGTTATGCGATAAGTAAAGTAGCAAAAAGATGGTAAGAGTCACTAGTAAAAATTGGGTCATTATTCACGAGTGAGTCCTGTCACAAACCCCTCTCTACAGGCCCTCACAAATAGGGACGGTTGTGAGTCTGGCCCTCACAAATGGTCTGTGAAGAGAACTCACGTGACAAATACCAGTGGCCCTCACGAATACAATTGTCACGGACCAAATGACCCTCAAGAATGTTATATTAAGGGACTATTTATCCTTCATAAATACATTTTTGAGGGACTATTTAGCCTTCATAATAACATTATTGAGGGCATGTTTAGTTCTTATAAATACATTTTTGAGGGACTTGATGTTCCTAGAGAATATATTTTTGAAGGGATAATGCCTTCATTAATATTATTTTTGAGGGGCTATGTAGTCGTCATCAATGCAATTTTGATGGTCAATCTGGACCTTCATCAATATATTTATGAGGGACTACTATAAATGATTTGGTTATTGATTATTGAATGATTTATTAAATGTTAATTAATTGTTACTATAGTGAATATCAAATTTTAAATGAAAACTTTGTATACATAACCTCAAGAAATATTTTTATACTAATTCACATGACATCATAATAAGATTAAATACCAAAATGACACATAAAAATGTTAAATCACCTCAAACCAATTTTTGTTATTGAAGCAAAATATTATCCATACATTGCGTGCTCAACGTTGATATAAATAAAGAGTACATATGGTTCTAAAATTTGAGATTGATGACAATCAACATATCATGCTAGAAACTCTTAAGATCTATAATGTCTCCATATTCCTTCAAATGGTGTGGTTCTCTTCATCAATGCCAGGCCTCATACGGTTAGGTACTTAAATATTCTTCTCCTAAAAATGACAAATCATTATATTAATAGAATTTAAAGTTTATACATAAATCATAGTACAACAAACAACTTACCCTTATATTTCGGTTTTGGTCTACTCCAAGGTGCATTGTCCGTCAAAATCCATCATTAAAAGTAATTCTACCCTATCAATATAAATACAAAAAGGAATCAGAGTGAGTGCGAAGTAGAGATAAATGTAAGTGAACCAACATAGAAGCAACATGCACCCGTAAACTAAAATTATGATTGAACTTAGTAAATAGTACATAATTAAAAAAAACTCAATGGGTTATATGCCTATATCTCTGTTGACTGCACTTAGTTGCTGTCATCAGCGAGATGCATCTATACATACAAAAAGAGGACGATCCTCACATGATATAAAAGGATTATTACTGAACTTGTCTTCTTGATCATCTTCTGTTAATTAGTGGAGATGAAGACATAATGGTTTGTTGGAGCATAGTGTAATCACAAATTGAGATGGTCATTTGTTTCCAGATGCGTTTCACACTGCACACATCTCAAACAAAGGTGATATCCTATACGCTTGAGGCGTTTATGCTGGTACACCTTTCAGGTGTGTAGCTGCAGTTGACATGAGGTGTATTAGCTGCAGCTGCAGTCATTAGTTACAACGATAAGGATGTTACTGTTTCTCATTGACAGATTTAGTCTGATGCTTTTATATCAAGTTAACATTCTTGTATTCATCATAGCGTAATCCTAATGAAAGGAGTGACTGCATCTGAAACTACGTGATTGTATCTCATCTTCTTTCGTAACATCTTAAGCAAGGTTATGCCAACAACGATGATGACAATTAATTCAAATAAAACGATTGCATCTCAGTACTCTAGAACAGGACATACCAAGAATTGCTGACCTTGGCATGTATTAATATGTAAACAATACCATTTCTATCAAGTGGTCCTCTATAGCATAAATCTAGAAATCAATTTCATCATTAGCTGCTGACAATGACGTTGGAATATAAGCATGAATGTTAGCACAAGGATGTGTATAAAAGCTGCATGATGGGTGATGATACAGAAAAGTGTTATATATATTGCAATTTCAATGGCCGTGGTAAGATATAGCTGTAAGATTTTGTAGTCTTTAATGTTTCCAGCAATGTACTTTATATTATAAAGAGTTATAAAATCATTATTGGATATAATATGTGTTCAAAAAATTTATAGTTCTATATTTTATCATTATAACTACATTCAAAGTTTCGGTAAGAATACAATCTTTACTTATCCCTGCACCTGAAATGTTGTCATTAATACCTACAGAAAAGTATTACTATGAATATGCAAGAAGACCATGATTTAATGTACTGTCTTTGGACCTTGATTCCTGTATGTGTGTTGTTTTAGTTTATTTTTGTACCTGATAGTTTAGTAGGGCCTCTATTTTATTCTGGAAGATGTTATATTTTTAAGATTATGACATTGTGTTTACTTTATTTGGATTTATATTTAGTGATATGTACATGGATATCCCTATTGCCTTAGTCTTATTGTCTATCATCTTTATAATATTTGTGTACTGAATTATAGTTGTTTAAAAACATCAGTCACTTTTTTTACTAATGGTAATATCACACGACCTCTCATACGTAGCTTACATGATAATATGCATGTCAGGAATCCAAGATAGTGGCACCATTAAGACCTTGTTGCAACAACTTTAATCACGAACAGTAAAAATGTATACATGTATATGATGTTAAAAGCATGTATTGATCTTGCCGCGTGAAGTGGAATGCATAACCAAAAAAATAGATACATTCTCTGTACTCTTCGATTGGACTTGATGAGATTGAGTAGTTTATGGATTGTGGAAATGACACTTCTAAATTGTATACCAAGTGATTTATCAAGTTAGTGAAAATAGTAAACATTTGATTCACTAGACATAATATTACACCTTATAATAAATAACTTAAACATAATGTGCCATCTCGAATATAACATTCTAGGGAACAATTTGAAGAAATATAAGCAGTTGGTTTATAAAAAAGAGAGAACATAAATAAATATATATGAGTTTCTGATATATAATGATTTTGTATAAGTACAAGATATATGGATGGATACCCTAGAAGTTTAATCAAGCACGTATTGAATACCTGATTTAAACGTTGAGTTCTTGGTGTGAAAGACATTGATGAAGATGTGCTTGGTGTGCTCTGCATTTGAGGATGACTTTGTCGATTATTACCAGAAGTAGGGCACCAACTTTCAACTGCATCCTTTAATAAAGTGTACATGTTAATATTCTTATGTGTATGAATATTGAAAATAATCTATAGTTGTTATGAGGTTCCTGTTGCTGAAAGATTAGTGGATGTCCATTGCCTTGTATGGAAAGCCTGCCTACTCCATTCTCCCTTGAATTGCCTTGTATGGAAAGCATGCCTATTCCAGTCTCCCTTGAATTGCTTTGTCTAGAAAGTCTTCCTAAGCCATCCCCGCTTGAATTATTTTGCCTGGGAAACATGCCTACATCTGCACCACTACTTGTATTGTCTTGTATGTGAAAAGAACCCACACCCGACCTATTTGTGCCACTTTGCATGTGTAAGACACTTGTAGTATTCTGATTGGGGTATTCAGCTGCACAATGAACATTAATACCGCCATCCTATAACAAATAGATCAACAATGTCAAAAAAAAATTATATATTACATTGACATATACAACTGAATCTAAGTTACCTGTGATTGATTATACCAAGTCATTATTTGGGAGACGAAGTTCTTCAATCCATTTACTGTTTCTTCAAGTTCCTTAAGTTTATCCTGAAATAGCAAACAAATTACAAACATCGATCTAATAGACTAGTTGTAACTAATAGTTCAAGTTTAGTTATAATCCAACATACATCCTTTGCATTGCTTTCCTCAAGAATCATTTCATATCTTATACGGGCATCTTTTCCCCTATGTCCTATCTGTTTGTGCCCAATTCCAACGCCTCAGATCCTAGCCTTTTTGGAAGGATTTAAAACTTGCAAATAAGCATCACATGTTAGATTATCAACACTTCTAGGATCTATTTCTTCTTGGTTTGCTACTTGGTTTTCCACAATATCAGAGATTTCAAGCTGTAATTAGAAAGCATCATAAAAGGAAAGCTTAAATTGAGATATCTAAGCATATGTAGCTTTGTAGACATCATAGGAAAGCAAATATTCATTTTCTAACCACTTGTGGGCTTTTGTCGTAAACTTTTTCCAAAAATTTGTTAAGAGGCACAACGGGTTGATCTTCACTAACCTACACATGATAGATAACATAATAATTGTCCGTGTTATATGTTCAACTCCTACTAAGAAAGACAAGTGTCCATTATTAATACCATTTCTGCCCGATAACAACTCCATGGCTTTGATCCTGTGGTATGATCCATCACTTTTTTTGCTCTGTTTGCCTTGTTGATCTCGAAAGTTTTCTAAACCATAAGAAACATATAATTAGAAAAGGTAGATAGGTATACATGCAAGTTATATGAAACCATTGTACCTTAGACTTCTCGGTTCCCCATTCTTTAACAAGATTTTTAAACTGGTCCATATCTATGGAAGCATTTTTCTCAACTTTCTTCATCATCAATTCTGGTTCAATCTTGTACTTTTCATAGTAATCTTTCTTTACACGTGCCCTCCACACTGATATCCCTTTTCTAATGTGTTCATCAATGTGATTCCATGCATTAGGGTGACTGCCTAAATCGAAGTATTTCTACAAAAACATAGAAAATATTACTTTAGATATAACAATCATACAATTTGTTGGTCTTTTTATGAAAAAGATTACCTCAATAAATGATTTTCTATCTACAAAAGCTTGTTGTGGTTGTTCGTTCCACTTCAAGTCTAGATGCCATATGTGTGGTTTCCTTTCTAGCATATGACAATAACGATTCAATTTGGCACCATTCTCCCCAATAGCATTTCCTTCATAATCCCATTGGACCTTGTGACGTGGTCCCCTTGCTTAGGAAGTAGGCTCTGCTCACTTGTAGGCCCACATCCATACTTCCTATTCTCCTGTTCATCCTCAACATTTTCTTCAACTGTTACATCATTTTCAATATTGTTGGACAGTAGAGTAGGTTCATCCTCACAATTTTCTACAATTGTGGATGGAGGGACAACAATAGGTTGATTGGGTGTGTTGTTACAACTAGATCTAGTGATTCTTCTTCCTGCCATCCTTCAACTGACAAGAAAAAAAATTAGATTATTAGTGCAGAAATGTCAGTAACAAAAGTAGTAGCTACATTAGAAAAACAAATAAATTGTGGAGAATATGAGACACCAACATATGAATATTCAGCATTTGAAAAACATATAAATTGTAGAGTACCTTGGTTTCAAATCCCAAAAAAGAATAATGATGTCCTACTTGCTGGTATATGAAACAAGACTAAATAAATTGCAAAGAATATGCCATATAGTAATAGTTTGCCAAAAAAATGCAATAGAACATATTCCCCAAATAAATTATTCTAGACTTGCAAACAAAATAATTTGATGAAAACAGACAGATTAATGAACTAAACATTTGCCCCATCATTCTTTTTTTTAGTTCTATCAACAAAAGATCCCTTGGTGTCACTCCTCGTCCAAGACACATCACTAGTTACACCACCATCAATAGCTTCAGATTGTAAACCAGTCAAACAATTCTCAATAAGAGGTACTTCATAATAATCTTTAGGAGGATTCTTTAGCACTGTGCACCAATCATCAGCATTAGGATCCTTCACATAAAAGCATTGCAATGCTTGAGAAGCCAGGATAAAGGGTTCCTCCTTTTTTTATCCTTGAAGTGTTGATTTGTGTGAACCCATATTCATCAATTCGCAACCCGTTAGAAGTGCTTTCATCATACCAAGAACATCTGAACAACGGAACTTTGATTCCTAGACCATAAGTTAGCTCAATAACCTCCTCTAAGTAGCCATAGTACGTGACTTCAGCATTTATAGGATTTTGATCTCTACCACTTGAATAACTTGAAGTGTCAGCACACAAATACACTCCACTATTTTGTGTAGTACATGTACTTTCAATGTGCTTTGAATGGAAACGATATCCATTGACTGAAAATCCTTCATAAGACATTCCCTCAGCACAAGGGTCTTGGGATAACCATCTCAAATCATCGCTAATACTGTTCGGCCTAATCTCTCGCATTTGCATTACCTTCATAAAAAAGTAAAACATTAATGTAATCTACACTAACTTGAACATTAAGAGTGACAACAATATTTATGTTTGAGACTTACATGCTCTTTCAACCAATTAGAAAACTCCTTTGCATATTTTGTTTCTAGGGTCTGTGGGGCAATTTTGGGTTCTATATCTTGAAGAATACACATGTGTTCGCTGCTTTATAAGAAGTGTCTAAATTAATGTACAACAAATATAAAAATATCAGCAAGAATTTTAGGACGTAATTAAATCTTACCTTCTGTAAACATCCAATTCCTCTTTATTGAAAAGGACATAACGATGGGCTTGTTCCAAAGTGTGGATGTCAAAATTTCTTGACACTCCAACTCTAATTGGAGATCCATCAACATTATGAGGAGTGCGGTTGAGTTTTGTCTCAAAATTATGCAAGTACCTAGCATAAAATGTCAAACTTTCTTCATCTAAATAGCCACTAGCAATATAACCAGCCGGTTTAGCTTTGTTTCTTACATACTTCTTCAATTTCTTCAAGTATCTCTCTATTGGGTACATCCACCTAGTTCGGACAAATCCAGCTTGCCTGGCTTCATAAGCTAAATGACTGGGCAAATGCATCATGATGGTGAAGAAAGAAGGAGGGAAGATTCTCTCCAACTGGCAAAGAGTGACAGCAATTTCTTGTTCCAATTCTTTGAATTCCTCCACATCAATAATGTTAGAGAAAAGCTTTGTGGGCTCTGATCTCCAAAGTCCGAGATAAACACATAAACTTCGAAGTAAACATAGCGGAAGCGATTCGTTTAGCAGCGGAATACCAAAAATCAGCGGAAATTAAAACTTTTTGAGATAAGACATTGAAACCATAAAAACTCCTTTCATAGATTCAAGATAAACTGTTTACATCTCTGTTAATTACTTCTTGAGTAATTAGACACAGCATGCTAAAAAATCTCAACAGACGAATCAAAACTCAGACCATGACTCCAAGGACATGAGAGTACAGAGGACGCATAGGACTGACTATCTATCTATATAACTCAGCAGTCTAAATCTCCACCTGGGATTTACTGCTGCTCCGGGTACTACTGCTGCTGATACTGGTCACCTGGAGATTGGTCCCTTCATCCTTGACGACCACCTAAAAAGTTGAAATCTACGGGGTGAGACAATTAAAAAAATTGTCCCAGCGGGAGTTATAACACTTTGCCAGAAACATGATTATTACAGAATAAGAGAAAAACAGTACACAAAGAAGTCATATATATTTTAAGAGTAGTTAGAACAATGTTTCACAGATTGTAATCTATTCCTCCTACTAGAAGCAAAGCATCTCTAAGTCAACCCACATATCTCTTTTCTTTTAGAAATAAAAGGACATGTATAACATTTATTTATTATAAATCCATCATCACCACACTGGCTCTCTTCAGGCTTAGATCATATATCCATCACCTGGCATTATAATAAGGGATATCATGGCCTGTAGCCATACCCTTTTCTACAAGGTGTTAGGATTCCAAATCCACAACATAACTGTATGATTAGTACACATGAAATCATACTTAACCATACTCAAGTGACACAAGGGTTATTTACATTCATCACCCATAAGTCTGCAGTTAAGCCTTTCATAGGATTATTTTGTAATAGAATTTCACATAGTAACACTCTATATTAGGATCACATTTTATAATTTAACATAGGGATATCAATCCCTAAACATCTTATCACTAAGAATCCAGAAAGTGAGAGTCCAAACCCCTGGACTAATTATAACATTTATTACCAAGAACATCTTATTTTATCTGGTCATCTAAATAATATGACCTTTGATAATCATCAGCGCATATTACTCATGACTCATTCAACCTATCAAACTCATAAGTTATCACTTATCAGATAACATACATGTTCTTGAACATTAAACATTAGCATAGCAGCTAAGAAAGAAGGATACTAAATGTAACAAGTCTAACTTACATCAATTACCATTTCTCAATTCTCTCATCACAAGTCATCTGTTAAGCATGACCTTGATGATACTCATGGCTCTCACAGCCCATCAATCTCATAAGATGCCACTAACAAGGCACCAGGATATATCACTATTCATAAAGTGAACAACATGCTTTCAATGAATATAGCATCATCATCCATACATGGATATGATCATCCTCATATAGGAACCTACATGGTCAATTCAACTGATAACAGTAAATAACTCATTTAAAGAAGTTGTATCTCCCTACTCTTACAAGAGCTAGGTTTCCCTGAATCTCATCAATTAGGGTTTACTATTCACAATACATGTCATCATTCTAGAATTAGGGTTTACTATTCACCTATTGGTGAATTGATCTCATAACATCACCATGTATGAGAAACATCATCATTAAAGTCCTCAGATAAGATTAAGATTCATCAATTATCATAAATAAGGTTTTCATGATCTCACATAGGTGGATCATACCCTAATCATTTACATTCATATATATTGAAGGTATTTTACTTGGATTTCAACCATAATTGGTATTTTCTCTCTCCTCTTGCTCATAGGTGATGATTACATCCCTCTAGGTTGGGTTAGGTCTAATCAACATTGATAAGCCTAGCCAAGTCATCACCATTGTAACCATTGGGGTTTGCATGATAAAAAGGGGTTACCTACTTGAATCCATAAAGGGTATTTTGGTAAAGTTCACCATTAATCATAACATGGGTTAATATACTAACCACTTGACCCTTAATATCCCTAGGTATCATTAGGGTTTAGGTTGAACAACCATCAAACCATCTAAGCCTTCAAGGCATTAGGCAGACTTATCCTTAAAAATCCCCAATGGGTTTCACACCTTCAACCTTCAAACGATCCTGAGATCGTTTAAGGTTGTAGACCGTTTAGCTTTGGTTGACTTCAAGACCGCATGACACTCAAGACCATTTACCCTTAAACGATCTTGAGGTCATTTGCCCAAGATGGGGTGAAGACCGTTTAGTCATAGTTTGACTTCTGAAGTCGTTTGAGCTCATTCGGACCTGAAGTCGTTTGAACTCATTCGGTCCCGAAGTCGTATGAACTCATTCGGTCCTGAAGTCGTATGATCTCATTCGGTCCTGAAGTCATATGATCTCATTTGGTCCTGAAGTCGTATGATCTCATTCGGTCCTGAAGTTGTATGATCTCATTCGGTCCTGAAGTCGTATGATCTCATTCGGTCCTGAAGTCGTATGATCTCATTCGGTCCTGAAGTCGTATGATCTCATTCGGTCCTGAAGTCGTATGATCTCATTCGGTCCTGAAGTCGTATGATCTCATCAATTGACCTCCAAACGGACTCAAACTTGGCCCAAACGGTCTTGGGACCATTTGGATAACCTCCAAACGGTCTTGAGACCGTTTGCCCAAGAATTCATCAAAAACTAAGTTGATTTGATAGGGGTTGAACCTTAATTAAGTCACAAATCAGCAATTTGATTATTTCAATAGCCCACTGTAATTGGGCCTTCAATTGATCAAATTACCTTAACCCTAGACCTCCAAACGGTCTTGGGTTGACACCAAATGGTCTTGAGACCGTTTGGATGAGTTCCAAACGGTCTTGAGACCGTTTTCCCATCCATCCTTTGGACTCTAGTGAAAATTCATCAAGGTTTGATCTATTGAGTTGATCATCACATCAATACTTAATTGCAATATGATTTGGTACCTTTGGACCTTCAATTGGTCAACTATACTTGACCCCATACCTCTAAACGGTCTTGGGTGATCCCCAAACGGTCTTGAGACCGTTTGGGCTAATCAACCCAAAATCACTAATTAACTCATTGGAATTTCAGCATTGATTTCAATTAGGATTTGCCCTATTAATCAACCTTCAACTCATAACTCGTTTGGAATTAATCCATCAAATTTGGTGAGTCATTAATCAACATCATTATGAACAGTAATCCCAAACGGTCAATGCTTGGTCAACCATCTTAAACGGTCTTGAGACCGTTTGCCCAAAAAGCGCAAAATTAAACAGATTGAAAATCAGAACTTAATTCAATTGGATTTGCTAATTGATTTGCTTATATCTCACGATTCCTTTCGAGTTAACCCCTCAAATTTTGTGGGTGATTAACCTACATAATTATAAACAAGATTCCCATACGGTCGTCACTTGGTCAACGTGACCAAACGGTCTTGAAGGCCGTTTGCCTTCATACGACCCTGAAACCGTTTGCCCACCAAACGGTTGTGTAAACCGTATGGGCAATTGGTGGAGGTCGTTTGGTAAAGTGGAAATCCGTGGATAAGCATAGGAATTAACACACTTATCTTCTACCTCAAGAACAGTAGCAGTTCTTCATGATTTTTCTTGCAAGGATGCAAGGGAAGATAGGGAAGAAGAAGAACGAGCAACTATATGCATAGAAAAAGATGTATAATCAAAGCATAAGGTTTAGAGTTATAAAACCCGCCTAAAGGTTGTTCCTTGAGCTCCAAGCTTCCAAGCTTCAGGTCTTTAATGGCATTTTTGAGCTCCACAGGTCGGCCAAGGTGAATTCTCCAAGGAAAAGTTGGAAAGGAATGGCTAGAAAGATAAAGCTAGGTGAGCTAGCCATGAATTCAATCTTGAAAACGAGTTTTCTCCATGAATTCAAGCAAAAGGGATGATCCAAACTTACCTTGAACTCCCTGGTCGTTCTCCTATGCTCCAGAGCTCTGCCTTAGTCAGTTTGAGCAAGGGGGATAAGAAATGAAAAGAAGAGGATCGTTCCCTTGCTAAGTGGGGAAGGTAGTATATATACTTAGGTGAAATTTCAACATAAGAACATATGCTTTCCTCATTTCTCATCTAAGTCCTTCCTTTCTTATTTTCACGTCCACACATCTTATTTCTAAGGACAAACTCCTTCTAAGGTCAAGAATTGAGGGCAAAGAGGATCAACCCATCACTAAAGCATACACATAAAAGGGCTATTATACATACACCTTGATTATTCAATCACAAAGGTGTTCTTTATTATATGATTATTCAAATGAAGTGACCTTTTCATCATTTCTCTTCTAAATGATGCCAAGAGTCATAAAAGATATTTTAGATGATGTATTTTACAAGTTGCACCCCTCAAATTGGGTAAATTTCACTTTACACCAATTTAGGGTTTTCAAGTACAGGGGTTGCTTGCACAGATGCACCTTGGTGCTCAAGCTTGGGAAATCCCTCAAACTTCATCATAAACATCCTCATGATGTCTCAACATCAGAGGAACATCTCAACATGTGCAATTTGCAAGTTAATCCCTTAACTGGGTAATTTGCACATAGATCCATGTATTGCAAAACAATACTACAACATTGTTCCTAGGGGACAGGAATGGAAACATATGTTCCTTAGGAGCTTTTATTACCTGCTAAAAGATAATTACAAGTGTTTAATTACATATTTAGGCAAAACTTATAGGGTTAGGTTATAACCCAGGTCAGGGATGTTACAAATTATAAACCCCTAACAAGGATTTCGTCCTCGAAATCCCAGGGAAAGGAAGAACAGATTAGTCATTATGATGATATTATGGGTCTGTAATTCACACAAAGTCCCTTTCATTAATTATCCCTTATCACTGTTTATGCTTGTGTAAAGCATAAACCCCTAACATAATGTGTCCATACTTTTGAAAGGAAAAAGCATAAAAGAACATTCTTCTCATATCACTCAAGAATTCTTACCAACAGAGGAATATACATACCTTAACACCGATAATTTACTCTGTATATTGTCTCAAGGGCTTCACTGAAGGAGTTCATTGAGAAAGGCTTACTAAGTAGTTACTGAGGAAATTCACCAAGTATATTCACTAAGTTTGTTCACTAAGTATTCACTGAGTATGTTCACTGAGTATATTCACTAAGCATTCACTGAGTATGTTCACTGAGCATATTCACTAAGTATTCACTGAGTATATTCACTGAGCATATTCACTAAGTATTCACTGAGCATATTCACTAAGTATTCACTGAGTATATTCATTGAGCATATTCACTAAGTATTCACTGAGTATATTCACTGAGCATATTCACTGAGTATATTCACTAAGCATATTCACTAAGTATTCACTGAGTATATTCACTAAGTATTCACTGAGTATATTCACTAAGTATTCACTGAGTATATTCACTAAGTATTCACTGAGTATATTCACTGAGAATATTCACTAAGTATTCACTGAGTATATTCACTAAGTATTCACTGAGTATATTCACTAAGTATTCACTGAGTATATTCACGGAGTATTCACTGAGTATATTCACTAAGTATTCACTGAGTATATTCACTGAGCATATTCACTCAGTATTCACTGAGTATATTCACTAAGTATTCACTGAGTATATTCACTAAGTATTCACTGAGTATATTCACTAAGTATTCACTGAGTATATTCACTAAGTATTCACTGAGTATATTCACTGAGCATATTCACTAAGTATTCACTGAGTATATTCACTAAGTATTCACTGAGTATATTCACTGAGCATATTCACTAAGTATTCACTGAGTATATTCACTAAGTATTCACTGAGTATATTCACTGAGCATATTCACTAAGTATTCACTGAGTATATTCACTAAGTATTCACTAAGTATATTCACTAAGTATTCACTTAGTATATTCACTAAGTATTCACTGAGTATATTTATTAAGTATTCACTGAGTATATTCACTGAGCATATTCACTAAGTATTCACTGAGTATATTCACTAAGTATTCACCGAGTATATTCACTGAGCATATTCACTAAGTATTCACTTAGCTTTTCTCCTTTAATTTTTCCTTATAATCTCTAGATTGTTTTAGAATAATTACCTGATCAGAGTAATCAAAAGATAACAATCTAGGAGTTTCATACTTGCCTTATCTACAATAACCATATACCTGGCCAGGGTATATGAGCATTGAGATTAGGTAGTATGTATTTTGCTTATCATCATATTTCTCATTCTTCATATCATTATACACACAAAATTTACCATACAAGATTATTCTTCAGGTATCACATCTATATTTCATCCTTTTCATACACAGTTAAGGGAGATTATAAATTGTTTTAAAGAATACTGAGTAAGATACAAGTTCTTATCTCCCTTGTGTTCTTCAGGGACTTAGACAAGGAATTCAAAAGTAGAAAAGTTTACATATCTTCTACACATAGAATCCCGATATGTAATATTAAAACAAAACTTATGTCATCTGACCTGTATGGGACGTTTGTCCACGTCCTCTAATATTATAGAGCCTCCCTTGTGAGCCTTGCAGACTCTGTCCTTGGGGCTGAGTCATTATTGTATTCCTGTCTGGACAATTCCTTGCCAGGTGTCCCGGCTGTCTACATAGGTAACAGATCCTGGGTGCAAAGTGTCTATACGATCTAGTTACCGATGCTGATGCTATGTCGGAGGGTCCTCTTGGAATACTACTATGATCCCTACTTCCACTTGACACCCATTGTGTCTGGGTAGGAAATCCTGACAAAGCTGATGGTGTAGAAAATCTTGGTTTCTTAAAACTTTCAGGCCCTTGTTCTGGAGGCTGGGTGTACATCTTCCTACTACTTGTCTGTTGTTTCATGGTTTATGACCTCTCTATCCTTCTTACTGACTCCACAAAGGTGGCAAACCTTTCTCTATTCTCTAGAGCAGACACAGGAGTGGCTAGTTCAGAGTTCAAGCCCTTTTCAAAACGTCGAATTCTTTCTTCATCGGTAACTGCCATTTGTGGACAAAACCGTAGTAACTCCATGAACTTAGCTTCATACTCGCCAACGTTCATGTGTCCTTGTGTGATCTTCTCAAATTGAAAGATCTTCTCATCTAGATACGTCTTAGGGAAGTATCTATTGATGAATTCTCGTCGGAAAACCTCCCATCCTATTTCTTCACCTGGTCTCTTATCCTCCTCTATCATCCACCAATTACCATCACTCCCTTTTAGGAGGTATACCGCATGTTTTACCTTTTCAGCTTCAGGAATATCAAGGATCCTGAAAGCCTTTTCCAGCTCTGTCAACCATAGATCAGCATATGTTGGGTCAGATGTACCAGCATAGTCTATGGTTCCCACCCGACGAAGTCTCTCGAAAGTCTTGCCAGCTCCATAACCTTCCTGATGGGCTGGTACCCTAGGTGCAGACGGTGGCACCCTATCTGCTATGTGTGTTATGGCTGTCAGAAACTTATCAAATAAGGCATGGAAAGCTGGGTTTTCTATCTCAGTTGGGTCAAACTGGGGTGGCTCCATGGGTTGCTCAGGTAAGGGTTGCTCCATTTCTGGGTGCCTTGCACCTCCCTGTGGTGCAGCAACGCTACTTTCCGCCACGTACTCTTCACGTGGGTCAGACATCCTTATATATCTTCTCCTCCTGAGGAGCAGAAGGTTCTATTAGATAAGGAAGGAACACTAAGGATAGACTCGACATCCTAAGTCCTATGTCTCTGTAGACTCAGCAAACCTAGAGCTCTGATACCACTAATTGTGGGCTCTGATCTCCAAAGTTCGAGATAAACACATAAACTTCGAAGTAAACATAGCGGAAGAGATTCGTTTAGCAGCGGAATACCAAAAATCAGCAGAAATTAAAACTTTTTGAGATAAGACATTGAAACCATAAAAACTCCTTTCATAGATTCAAGATAAACTGTTTACATCTCTGTTAATTACTTCTTGAGTAATTAGACACAGTATGCTACAAAATCTCAAGAGACGAATCAAAACTCATACCATGACTCCAAGGACCTGAGAGTACAGAGGACGCATAGGACTGACTATCTATCTATATAACTCAACAGTCTGAATCTCCACCTGGGATTTACTGCTTCTCCGGGTACTACTGCTGCTGATACTGGTCACCTGGAGATTGGTCCCTTCGTCCTTGACGACCACCTAAAAAGTTGAAATCTACGGGGTGAGACAATTTAAAAAAAATTGTCCCAGCGGGAGTTATAACTCTTCGCTAGAAACATGATTATTACAGAATAAGAGAAAAACAGTACACAAAGAAGTCATATATATTTTAAGAGTAGTTAGAACAATGTTTCACAGATTGTAATCTATTCCTCCTACTAGAAGAAAAGAATCTCTAAGTCAACCCACATATCTCTTTTCTTTTAGAAATAAAAGGACATGTATAACATTTATTTATTATAAATCCATCATCACCACACTGGCTCTCTTCAGGCTTAGATCATATATCCATCACCTGGCATTATAATAAGGGATATCATGGCCTGTAGCCATACCCTTTTCTACAAGGTGTTAGGATTCCAAATCCACAACATAACTGTATGATTAGTACACATGAAATCATACTTAACCATACTCAAGTGACACAAGGGTTATTTACATTCATCACCCATAAGTCTGCAGTTAAGCATTTCATAGGATTATCTTATAATAGAATTTCACATAGTAACACTCTATATTAGGATCACATTTCATAATTTAACATAGGGATATCAATACCTAAACATCTTATCACTAAGAATCTGGAAAGTGAGAGTCCAAACCCCTGGACTAATTATAACATTTATTACCAAGAACATCTTATTTTATCTGGTCATCTAAATAATATGACCTTTGATAATCATCAGCGCATATTACTCATGACTCATTCAACCTATCAAACTCATAAGTTATCACTTATCAGATAACATACATGTTCTTGAACATTAAACATTAGCATAGCAGCTAAGAAAGAAGGATACTAAATGTAACAAGTCTAACTTACATCAATTACCATTTCTCAATTCTCTCATCACAAGTCATCTATTAAGCATGACCTTGATGATACTCATGGCTCTCACAGCCCATCAATCTCATAAGATGCCACTAACAAGGCACCAGGATATATCACTATTCATAAAGCGAACAACATGCTTTCAATGAATATAGCATCATCATCCATACCTGGATATGATCATCCTCATATAGGAACCTGCATGGTCAATTCAACTGATAACAGTAAATAACTCATTTAAAGAAGTTGTATCTCCCTACTCTTACAAGAGCTAGGTTTCCCTGAATCTCATCAATTAGGGTTTACAATTCACAATACATGTCATCATTCTAGAATTAGGGTTTACTATTCACCTATTGGTGAATTGATCTCATAACATCACCATGTATGAGAAACATCATCATTAAAGTCCTCAGATAAGATTAAGATTCATCAATTATCATAAATAGGGTTTTCATGATCTCACATAGGTGGGTCATACCCTAATCATTTACATTCATATATATTGAAGGTATTTTACTTGGATTTCAACCATAATTGGGATTTTCTCTCTCCTCTTGCTCATAGGTGATGATTACATCCCTCTAGGTTGGGTTAGGTCTAATCAACATTGATAAGCCTAGCCAAGTCATCACCATTGTAACCATTGGGGTTTGCATGATAAAAAGGGGTTACCTACTTGAATCCATAAAGGGTATTTTGGTAAAGTTCACCATTAATCATAACATGGGTTAATATACTAACCACTTGACCCTTAATATCCCTAGGTATCATTAGGGTTTAGGTTGAACAACCATCAAACCATCTAAGCCTTCAAGGCATTAGGCAGACTTATCCTTAAAAATCCCCAATGGGTTTCACACCTTCAACCTTCAAACGTTCCTGAGATCGTTTAAGGTTGTAGACCGTTTAGCTTTGGTTGACTTCAAGACCGCATGACACTCAAGACCGTTTACCCTTAAACGAACTTGAGGTCGTTTGCCCAAGATGGGGTGAAGACCGTTTAGTCATAGTTTGACTTCTGAAGTCGTTTGAGCTCATTCGGACCTGAAGTCGTTTGAACTCATTCGGTCCCGAAGTCGTATGAACTCATTCGGTCCTGAAGTCGTATGATCTCATTCGGTCCTGAAGTCGTATGATCTCATTCGGTCCTAAAGTCGTATGATCTCATTCGGTCCTGAAGTCGTATGATCTCATTCGGTCCTGAAGTCGTATGATCTCATTCGGTCCTAAAGTCGTATGATCTCATTCGGTCCTAAAGTCGTATGATCTCATTCGGTCCTGAAGTCGTATGATCTCATTCGGTCCTGAAGTCGTATGATCTCATTCGGTCCTGAAGTCGTATGATCTCATTCGGTCCTGAAGTCGTATGATCTCATCAATTGACCTCCAAACGGGCTCAAACTTGGCCCAAACGGTCTTGGGATCGTTTGGATAACCTCCAAACGGTCTTGAGACCGTTTGCCCAAGAATTCATCAAAAACTAAGTTGATTTGATAGGGGTTGAACCTTAATTAAGTCACAAATAAGCAATTTGATTATTTCAATAACCCACTGTAATTGGGACCTCAATTGATCAAATTACCTTAACCCTAGACCTCCAAACGGTCTTGGGTTGACACCAAATGGTCTTGAGACCGTTTGGATGAGTTCCAAATGGTCTTGAGACCGTTTGCCCATCCATCCTTTGGACTCTAGTGAAAATTCATCAAGGTTTGATCTATTGAGTTGATCATCACATCAATACTTAATTGCAATATGATTTGGTACCTTTGGACCTTCAATTGGTCAACTATACTTGACCCCAGACCTCTAAACGGTCTTGGGTGATCCCCAAACGGTCTTGAGACCGTTTGGATGATTCCCCAAACGGTCTTGAGACCGTTTGGGCTAATCAACCCAAAATCACTAATTAACTCATTGGAATTTCAGCACTGATTTCAATTAGGATTTGCCCTATTAATCAACCTTCAACTCATAACTCGTTTGGAATTAATCCATCAAATTTGGTGAGTCATTAATCAACATCATTATGAACAGTAATCCCAAACGGTCAATGCTTGGTCAACCATCTTAAATGGTCTTGACCCCGTTTGCCCAAAAAGGGAAAAATTAAACAGATTGAAAATCAGAACTTAATTCAATTGGATTTGCTAATTGATTTGCTTATATATCACGATTCCTTTGGAGTTAACCCCTCAAATTTTGTGGGTGATTAACCTACATAATTATAAACAAATTACCATACAGTCGTCGCTTGGTCAATGTGACCAAACGGTCTTGAAGGCCGTTTGCCTTCATACGACCCTGAAACCGTTTGCCCACCAAACGGTTGTGTAAACCGTATGGGCAATTTGTGGAGGTCGTTTGGTAAAGTGGAAATCCGTGGATAAGCATAGGAATTAACGCCCTTATCTTCTACCTCAAGAACAGTAGCAGTTCTTCACGATTTTGCTTGCAAGGATGCAAGGGAAGATAGGGAAGAAGAAGAACGAGCAACTATATGCATAGAAAAAGATGTATAATCAAAGTATAAGGTTTAGAGTTATAAAACCCGCCTAAAGGTTGTTCCTTGAGCTCCAAGCTTCCAAGCTTCAGGTCTTTAATGGCGTCTTTGAGCTCCACAGGTCGGCCAAGGTGAATTCTCCAAGGAAAAGTTGGAAAGGAATGGCTAGAAAGATAAAGCTAGGTGAGCTAGCCATGAATTCAATCTTGAAAACGAGTTTTCTCCATGAATTCAAGCAAAAGGGATGATCCAAACTTACCTTGAACTCCCTGGTCATTCTCCTATGCTCCAGAGCTCTTCCTTAGTTGGTTTGAGCAAGGGGGATAAGAAATGAAAAGAAGAGGATCGTTCCCTTGCTAAGTGGGGAAGGTAGTATATATACTTAGGTGAAATTTCAACATAAGAACATATGCTTTCCTCATTTCTCATCTAAGTCCTTCCTTTCTTCTTTGCACGTCCCCACATCTTATTTCTAAGTACAAACTCCTTCTAAGGTCAAGAATTGAGGGCAAAGAGGATCAACCCATCACTAAAGCATACACATAAAAGGGCTATTATACATACACCTTGATTATTCAATCACAAAGGTGTTCTTTATTATATGATTATTCAAATGAAGTGACCTTTTCATCATTTCTCTTCTAAATGATGCCAAGAGTCATAAAAGATATTTTAGATGATTTATTTTACAAGTTGCACCCCTCAAATTGGGTAAATTGCACTTTACACCAATTTAGGGTTTTCAAGTACAGGGGTTGCTTCCACAGCTGCACCTTGGTGCTCAAGCTTGGGAAATCCCTCAAACTTCATCATAAACATCCTCATGATGTCTCAACATCAGAGGAACATCTCAACATGTGCAATTTGCAAGTTAATCCCTTAACTGGGTAATTTGCACATAGATCCATGTATTGTAAAACAATACTACAACATTGTTCCTAGGGGATAGGAATGGAAACATATGTTCCTTAGGAGCTTTTATTACCTGCTAAAAGATAATTAAAAGTGTTTAATTACATATTTAGGCAAAACTTCTAGGGTTAGGTTATAACCCAGGTCAGCGATGTTACAAGCTTGTTGAAAAATGAGCACAAATTAGCAATAGGCTTGTACACATCTAAGTTTATGCAATGTCTCAAGGCAATAGGTAGAAGTTGATGCATAAGAACATGGCAATCATGACTTTTCAGCCCAACAAGTTTTCTATCAGATTTGCTAACACACCTAGATATGTTAGAAGAATAGCCATCAGGAACTTTCAACTTTTCTAACACAGATAGGAACTTATCTTTCTGCACATTAGTCATGGTGTAAGATGCTGGAGGCAAGTAATAGCTATCACATGCATCTACTGGCCATAAATATCTTTGAATGCACATTTTTTTCATATCTTGACGAGCTTGTAAGTTGTCTTTACTTTTCTTAGAATCACCCAATAATGTGTTTAAAATATTCTCACACACATTCTTTTCTATGTGCATCACATCCAGATTGTGTCTAACAGATAAATACTTCCAATAAGGTAGCTGAAAAAAGATGCTTATCTTATTCCAACCAGGAGGTAATGGTTGAATTTGATCTCCAAGCCTCTTGCGCTTATTCATTTTTCCAAATGTGATATTTTCATATCCATCAAATTGCCTCAGTATATCTTCTCCAGATAGTGGCTTAGGTGGAAGTCGAAAATCTTTTTCACCATCAAAATTTTTCCTATCACGTCTATATGGATGATTCATTGGAAGAAAACGTCGATGGAAACCATAGCATTGCTTTTCCCCAAACTTTAACCATTTTGATACAGTCTCCACATTACAACAAGGACATCCCAAATCTTTCTTACCTTTAGTGTTGCAACCAGATAAGTCACCATATGCTGGAAAATCGTTAATGGTCCATAAAATCATTGCCCGCATAGTGAAATTCATTTTGCTATATGCATCATAAACTTTGACTCCAAGCTCCAAAAGTAGTTGTAGCTCCTCAATTAATGGCTCCAAGTATACATTAAGGTCATTGCCAACCATATGTGGACCTGGGATTAATAGGGACATCATAATAAATTGTTCTTTCATAAGAAGTCAAGGCGGAAGATTGAGAGGTGTCAGCAACACAGGCCAGATGCTATGTGATGCACTCATATTGCCAAATGCATTAAATCCATCTATTGCTAATGCCAATATAATATTGTGTGGTTCAGCAGCAAAGTCTGGATACCTGGCATCAATAGACAACCATTCTGGTGTGTCTGGAGGATGATGAATACGACCATCCTTGCCTTTTCTTTAAGATGGCCAAATCATATCTTTAGCAATAGATGAAGACATATAGAGCCTCTCTAACCGAGGTATCAAAGGGAAGTGATACATGAACTTAGCATCTACCTTCTTTCCCTTTGTTTTGTATTGCTTTTCATTCCATCTTGAAGCACCACAAGTATCACAATTTTCTTTTGAAGCTGCATCTTTGCGAAAAAGCATGCAATTATTTGTACATACATCTATAGTAGAATGATCAAGTCGTAAATCCTTCACGATCACATTTGCTTCATAGTACGTCTCTGGGAATAGACAATTTTCTTCTGGAAATCTTGAAATAATCAACTGTAACAACTTTGTGAAAGAATCGTTGGACCATCCAGATTCCTCCTTCAGAAATAGCAAGGCAACCAAATATGATAGCTTAGAATGACTTGTGCAACCTCTATAGAGTGGTTGATCTGCCTCTTTTAGTAGCTTGTAAAATCTTTGTGCATCTACATTTGCAGGTTCCTCTGTAGCTTCAGTAGAGTGGTCATTTGTTGTGTCACCCATACTAAACAAATCCTCCAGCATCTGATGCATATTGTTAGTGCTAGGCATGTTTGGTGCCACAACAGGATTTCTCCTACCAATCACCTCCCCATGAAACGTCCAAACATCATAGCTATGCACAAAATCTTTTTGTAATACATGTGAGAATACCTCCTCCTCTGTTTTAAGGTATCTGTTCAAACATACCTTGCAAGGACATATTAATTTCCCCTGTCTAGTTGGTCTCTGATGGATAAGAGCAAACTCAATGAACTTTCATAACCCTGCCTTGAATACATCACTTCGCACTCTGTTCTCAATATACATCCAACTCCGATCTATTAGAAAATCCATCTACATGAAGGAAAATATATAATAAGTTAAGCACACATTACAAGAAATATATATATATATATATGCAATTCAAATAGTATATTGATTATATTCCTTTCAGTCTATCTAGGTATTTATATTCCTTGATTATATATATATATATATATATATATATATATATATATATATATATATATATATATATATATATATAATCGAGTAACCTGATATAGGTCTGATTTAGAGTAAATTTGTTCTTCATATTTTATATTTGTAGTATAGGCACCCCTTGGGTGGTGAAAACCGCCTAGCCACCTTGACGAGTATGACTAGTTATTTGTTGTCCATTTATCATTCAACATCTTTAACTCCTATATGTGCAATAAAGATAAACATATATGAAAATATATCAATAATTAATCATCTGCTTTTTGAAAAAAGTGCTTGTATGACGATGATGTGGCCATCTTGTCCACCCACCTTGTGCTTCCTGCTTTCTATAATATTGGCACTATTGTTGGAAATTTCAGTACGAACTATAAACCAATTAGCAGTGAAAACGTCAGGATGCCCCTTCTAAATGAGGTGAAGGAGGTGGATGCTCAAATTAGCTTTATGAAAGAGCTTTATGACCCCCTTTCTCATTTTCTCTCCATCATTGCTATGGAAGGGTTTTCTAGTCTGATTGCTCATGCTGAAAAGCAGAATTACTTTAAGCTTGTACGGGCCTCTCATAATTTTTGTCTGTCTCATGTTCTTTTTTCTGATGATGTTTTCCTTTTCTCAAATACGGATCATGACTCTATTATTTTGTATTAAGTAGCTTATCCGTGACTTCAGTGAGATCTATGGTACACATGTTAGCTCTAGTAAGAGTGCTATCTTCTGCATTGATAGTGTTGATAAAATTTGTTTGGAAAGCACGTTGAACATTCAGGTTGCTAACTTCCCTATGAAGTATCTAGGGCTCCCTCTGTTTCAAGGGAAGCTGACTAGGAGTCTATGTTCACCTATCTTAGATAAAAAGAAAGCTCGGCTTGAAGGTTGGAAGTCCAGGTAATTATCTTATGGTGGGAGAGCTGAATTGATATATTCTACTTTGGCTTCTTTCAACATTTATTGGACTTCCTCTTTTCCCCTCCCTATATTTATTTCTAATGATATTGATAGACCGTAGGGATCTCCTTTGGGGTGGATCTAATCTTAACAAAACCGTTCACATGGTCACTTGGGAAAAAGTCGTATTCCTAAAAATGAAGGTGATGTTGGTATAAGAAGAACTACTGACATGGTTAAAGCCTATATCACTAAAAATATTTGGAGTATTGCTTTGAAGAAGGATTCCCTCTCGGCTCTGTGGATATATGAAAGATATATTAAGGGAGATTCTATTTGGAGGGTGAAGAATGTATCTAACTCTACATGGATGTGGAAGCAGATTCTTATGCAGAGAGATACTATTCTATCCAAATTTTATGTCATTTTAGGTGCTGGTAGCTTGATTTTTCTCTAGAGGGATCCATGGTTGGGGAAAGGTTTATTCCTGGATGATGTTTTAGATAAAAGGGACATTGTTAAGCTTGGTAAAGGTAAATTTTCCAAGCTTGACTGTCTCATTAATGATGGCCAATGGATTGTTAGTAGATCCAGGCATTTTAATAGAGTGGTCGACTATGTGTTAAGCTCCATTTTTGGCAAGGTTCTACTGGTTTATGTAAATACCTTCTGAATGATATTGAAGTGAGAAAAGCAAAAGATGCTTGGAATGTACTAAGAACAAGGGAGTCGAATGTTACTTGGGCTAACTGGGTTCTGAAAGCTACTGTATCCAACAAGTGCAAGTTTTTGGTGTGGATGCTCATGCTGGGAAAGATCATGACCTATGACCATCTTCACAGCAGAGGATTCTGTTTCCCTTCTCAATATGAACTCTGTAGGAATGCTGATGATAATTTAATACATCCTTCTTTGACTGCTCTGTCTCAAGGGATGTGCGGGATCATTCTGTTGGAGATGGATGTATTCATTGCAGGCCTCTCAAAACTGAAGACCTATTAACTCTAAAGGATAAAGTTACTAACAATTGTGCTAAAATTATATAATACTAATGCATTCTAATAAGAAAATGGTTTTACAAACATATATATAATACTAATGCATTCTAATAAGAAAATGGTTTTGTATGTTGTGCCAACTCTAGAAGTCTAATTTAATCTATTTTTACTTCACTATGTAATATAATAATTTGTACAACCTACATGTAAACAATAGTGCAATATAGAATTCAAGAGGTGGATGAAGATAATAAAGTCAAAAATATAAGATATTTTCAATGGTTGAAACAAGAATAAAAAATTCATATGAATATTTCCCCATGAGATTGATATTAAAAATTATATAGACTTCAATATAGAAAGAGGTAAGGAAAGCACTGCTATTGCATGATATTGGAATTTTATTATGTCCTTAACTAATTACGTTTATAAATCATCAAGAATTTTGAATATAATTTATAAAGCCAAAGTATGACAACATGTAGTTGGAGTATTAATGTTTGGTAAACATTTATCCCCATTGTTGCAATGAAGAGATTTGAAATTAGTATGTTGAATTGTAATGTGATAATATACAAATAGTATAAATTCATTACATTGTTGTCGCTTACAACTTAAGAAAATTTATAAAAGGACAATGTAGATTAATAAAAGTATTTTCCCACTAAGTAGAGGAATGTTGTAGAATAACTCCTACTTCATAATTTGATCTGTAGAATAACCTGAACCTGAATATGGGAAATTATGATATGTAGAATAACTCCTACTTCATAATTTGATCTATAGAATAACCTGAACCTGCATATCTGATTTCATGGTTCTACTTCCCATGGCTAATAAATGGAATACTTATTCTTGATATTAGTTACAACTGGGAAACTAGATGAAGAATAAGAACACATAATATGTGAGGAAAGAATATCCAAAAATGATAAGAACTCTGTGGTTTTCATGTGAGAATCTCTCAGTTATTAGTTTGTTTTTTTCATAGGATATTTTTTTCTAGGAAGTCTTTATCACTCTGATTTGATGTTGTCTCCTTCAAGTTTCTATTTCAAATGTATAATGAGAGATCCTCCCCTCTATCTATTGATCTAATCTATTTATAGGGTTTTTAGATGAAGTGTCAAAGACAAAGTGATTATGCTTTTAGAATCATTTCAAGTATGCAACATCTTCATGTGGGGCATGTGCAGTGCTTGCATGCATTTTTGAGTTGTGGGGCAACAGTTGGTTGCTGCACAAATCTGTGTATAAGCTCTGTATATAAATACTTTCGTAAGCCTTTAAATCTCTAACATGGTTATTATATATAGTTAAGAATGTCTACTAGATAGTTGATGAGATTAGGAATTTTTTTATCCATTTTTATGGGAGTAGTGATATCCCAATGGACCTTTTTTTATCCATTTTACATATATGAATCCTTCGATACCTCAATGAATATATAGACTAAAAACCCTTACATTTATATCTGATTATAGCATACCAAAACATCATTCTGGTTAAAAACCCTTACATTTAAACCCATTCCTATAAACATGCCCTTATTGTATCTTGTTTTATGAACTAATATGCAACCAGCTTATATTGCATCTAACATGTACCTAAATGTACATTAGACCAAAAGAAATATGAACTGCTGGAAACAGTCTTCAAACTGAGACCACTTGGCAGTCATCTCACAAGTTTTGCAAATTTAACCACACTTCTAAACCTCTTTGAACTAGATCAAGCAAAGATTGATTGTTCGTTTAAGTTGTCATCAGATCACTTCAGTTTGTGCTCATCCCCACTGCCAGCCAGTCTTCCTAGACTCCATTTTTTTTGTTATTTTTAAAATGCACTTTCATGTAATACTGCCACTAGTCTTAATATATAATTATTGTACATCATTTATATTTTAAAACCATAATGTGTTATTCTTTTTTGTATATGCATTTCAGTTTTGACTATTCTTTTCTATTTTTGAAGCTTGATGAGATGGAATTTAAGGATTTCTTAGCATCAGATGATGACGAAACTGAGGAAGACGATGAGAGTGGTGGCTTACCTGAGTGGTGCTACAATTTCATACATGTAGCACACAATCAATGAATCAGATAAGACTTAAATGTAATAGTCAGGATGGATAAGCCATGTTAACATAAACAACGGAGGACAAGTGACACATCAAGTTGCATTATTTTGAGGTGTGGCTCTATAGACTACAAGCTAAACGTTTGTTGGTGAATTGTTGGCAGTATCTAACTTTGTCGGTTAACTAGGTAGATAGGCTAGATGCAGAATATGTTTTGAAGATATCTAACATGTTTGGAACTAATGCAAACCTTTAGTTGCTTTCTTGTAGACATGGAAAACTAAAACAGACTACAGGTTTCCCTCTTCAAATACTTGTTATGCGTAAGTAGTTACAGTTCACTATATTTCAGAGGAACTGGAAAAAGTATGACGACTAATTGGTAATACAATCAGTTGTTGTATGAATGTAGTAGTCTGCGATAATAAGAAAACATGAATAACTCACAACTAGCATTATTTCAACTTTAAAGAGCCTGAATGACTTTTCACACAGGTTTAGTTTTTAAACATGGTCATTTCGTATTCCCATAATTATAACAATAGTTATATATCCAATATTCTCTGAGTATTTTCTTAGGATTTACATCATAGAACCTCTAAATGTGCCGCCCCAAACGTTCAGAATTACCAAGGCATAACTAAACTCATCAATGCAACATAGCACCTAAGCTATTTTGTATGACATAAAATCCTCAAATTGTCCGTGCATTCCTCTTTCCTCTCCCTCCCTCCACCCATGCCACTGCTTCAACTGCTAGCTCCTCAGCCACTGCTCATGCCCTGCTATCCTGCCATCTGCTAAACAACCTTTGCCCACCTCCAATGCTCCACCACACTGCCACTACCTCCTTTTCATCCTCTCTTCCTGACCTCTCCCCTTTCGTCAAACATCCCATCTCTAATTGCTTCTAACAGTAATAGCGGTGAGATGGGGTGAGTGTGGGGAGGGAGAAGGTCAAGGACAGAGAGGAAATCAAATCAGGGATAGAGCAATGAGGAGTAGATGAGGGCTATAGTGGTGGTGTAGGAAAAGGGGGATGGGGGATGGGAAGGACTCAGGATATACAAGCTTAATAAAGGAGAGAAGTACCTTGCTCTGCTGCAGTCAACAAATTGTTCAGGTTCTGATGATGACAATGATAAGGATGGAGAGCGTATCGTGCACCAGGTCAAAGAGATACAATTCACTAAAAAATCCACTGGCGATGGCTCAAGAAATCATAGGTCTCCCCAACGCGATGTCTCAAGAAATCACAGTGTCGGTCTTCACAACGTGAGGACTCGGTCACTCGGGGTGTCTTCGCAGTCCAAAGACTTTGTATGCCGTCACGAGAGCACAGCGGACGGGAAATTGTTTTCCGTTCTTGTGAGGGCGTCGGGCTTGCGAGGGCGTCGGAGTTTCGGCCGATGGTTTATGCGCGGAGCAATGGAGGGCGGAGAGGGGAGGACCGGCGCGAAGAGGGGAGGATCGGCCGGACGCACGCGACGCAAGAGGGGGAAGTGCACGACGCGAGAGGGGGATGCACGGTGCAAGAGGGGGAAGTGCACGACGCGAGAGGGGGAAGCACAGATTGATGAAACAGTTCTTGCGTGGAGGAACAAGGGTTTTTATTTTTATTTTTTATTTTGATTTACAAATGTTGTGTTTTAGAATGGAGGGAAGGGTTATGAGATGGAGGGAAGCATTAGGCATGGAATTTTTCACGGGGTGATTAGTGAGTAATGTATTTGTGAGGGATTAGTGTTCACATAAATGTTCTAAAAATTTAAAAAAAAACGGTTGAGGAATTTGGTCCCATATTTGAAGGATGATCCCTCACAAATAGACATCATTATTCACGATTTTTGGTTCCTCACAAATGTTCTTCAACAAAGGCCAAATTTTTTGTAGTGAGTAATATAAAAAGAGGCTAAGTGATATCAAAATGAACCAAATTTGTGTGTGATAACATGTGGAAAGATGATGTGGAAAACACACTACACATTTCCCCATGGTTTTCCAAGTACACCGATGTAGATGGGAAAATACCCACCTACATTTGTACCTAGAGAATAAAAGAGGAAATGTTGTCAAAATTTATTGAAATCAAACATGCATTATACACTTACATCCTAAGTGAGTTGAAGTTCTCAAGAATGGTCCCAAAATGGGGACTATCGAAGGTTTATACATATTAAGTAAATCTTGGATGGGTTTCTAGGCCAACAAAGTATAGGGATTAGGGTTTAAAAATTAGAGTTTATTTTTTAGAAGTTTAGGGTTTAGGTTTAATAAAGTAATTTAATATTAATTTCAGTATAACCAAGTTAATTTAGAGCAATTCATACTAACATTTTATTGCTAAAACTAAACAAGGAACTTATCATAGATTCAAAGTTAGGGTTATAGTTTCAAATAAATAATGCAACTATCATAATTCATTAAATGAGCCCTAGAATTTGATTATATCCTCATATATGTTATAGTTTCATTATGAATATATAATAATCCTAACAAAGCCAAATAATCAATAATGAGCATGTACTAATTCATCACAATCTCTACTAATTCATCACAATTTTGGCACAATATATACAATTTGTTCTCGGTTTCATCACAATTCACTACAAATTGAAATCTATATTAATTAAATTTCTTCACAATTCACAATTTAGGCACAATTTATATCAATCTCCATCTCATGTCCCCCTCTCCTCCTTCCTCCTCTCTCCTCCTTCCCCTGCCCTTACCAATTTCTTCTCAATGTTCAGAAGAAACCGTAGGGCAGGGGAAGGAGAGAGGAGGAATGAGGAGAGGGGAAAGAGAGATGGAGATAACTGAGGGAGGATAGAGAAGCAAGGAAGATAGGAAGAAGGATGAGAGGAAATACTTATGTTAGAGGAGGCTGGAACAAGCAGCAGTGGTGGCAACAAAGGAAGCATATAAAGTCTGGCACGAGTAGTAGTTACGACAGTAGAGGAAGCATCGAAAGGCTATTGGGGAGCAGTTGTGGCGATAGTGAAGGCAGGTGTCTAGAGAGGAAGCTAGGAGGCCGGCGACAACGGAGGCACCTGTGGCAGTCAGCGGTGAGTGCAGGTCCACAGATAACATTGACAAAGTTCAGAGGAGACCAGATAGTATCGCGAGAGAGCAGTGGGGCATCAATCAATCAAATAATATTACGGGGAGGGAAAAGGAGGAAAGGGTTTTAGGGTTAATTAACAAGTACATTAGGTGTTGGTTATTTGAAAAATTGGCTATGTAGAATCATTGTTGTTGGTTGCATTTAAAACACCACCGGAAAAAAGATTACTTTTTTGTCGATTTAAAAGCGTAAGCGACACCTAAATCCGCATCCCAGATGAAACCTAGAGATCCCTACGTCATCGATTAAGGTGAAGACAATCGACGAAAAAAAAATTGGGGATGGGAAAGTTTACTCGAGACACACAGCGCATACACCTTTTGTGTTGGTCAATATACATACAACTGGCAAGAAACACAAATTGATTTCTGTGGGACACATGGCCGTTACACCACTTTATCCCATTGGATATTTATAACATAATCGATGATGTAGGTTTTTGGGGGAAAATGAAATACCTCACAACAATTTTGTGTGAAATTCTACTTTCACAAGTGATAAACTATGTCAGTTGCTTTAAGAAACGACCAACGATATAAATAAAATGCAACACATGTTTTCTCAGCTGGTCGAACCATGACAATTGTCTTTATAAAACTGACGTTATATAGTATATTGTCAGTATTTCTTGAAAATTCAACCGACGAGTTATATCATTTCTATAGTATTTAATAAATAACTAAATGAGACAAAATTGGTTATACAATTAGCATAAAAACTTGAGCCAACAAGTGTCATGAATAAATAATAAATGAATTATATCAACAAGCAAACCCTTATTTTTCTCTTCAAGACTTTTTGGTGATCAATTAGATCATCTATTTGAGGAAGTATTCTTTTGGTAATGGTGACTTTACTTTATATTCATCAAATGCACTCCAAGGATCATCCTGTTTGTGGTTTTCTCTTGATTATGTTCACCCGTCCTTCACAATCGTTCGGTGATGTCATGACATCTACCTAATCTGGTACATAAAATCTACATGAATAATTTGTAAAGAGAGGAATGGCATGCAGACTATATATATTTTACATGTGTAGAACATCCAACCAAAACATGATTTACATGGTTTATCACACAACCATGTTGGATAAATTGACATTATGATAAATCCCTTTGTTTCGATGATGACAAACATTTCATTCTTGTTGATCTAACGTGCTACTTGAGTGTTGCAGGAATGAGGTGGATGACAAAGCACCAGGGAATCTATATGCTTGAATGCTTGTAAATTTCATGAAATGTAATCAATTGTAAACTTGTACAAATATATAATGTACAAGTACTTAGACTTCATGTAAATCAAGTGTTAGATCTTCCCTAGTCAATCACTACACTTAGATAGATCATCCCCTTCAATAGTGTCACATATGCACACTCACATACACACTTAGTACTTTAAATTGAAACATTGAAACAGGGTCACTCTCGGTCGACAACTTCCTCGACCGAGACACTCTCGGTCGACAAACTCCTCGACCGAGAAAGACCCAGGTAGCCGTTAGACACAGCTGAAAAGGTAGTTGGCGGTTGGAGATGAACGTTGCAAACACTTGATCCAGAGAGCCTTTCGGTCGACAAAACTTCGACCGAATAGGTATCTCGGTCGACAATTTCTCGACCGAGATGGACTCTGACAGCAACTGTAGAATTAATTAACTAGTCGTTGCTAATGCAACTAACTTATATCTAACGGCTAGTTAAGCACTTAGAAACCCCTAGAAAGTATCTAGAACGTCCTTAAGCACTTGTAGGTCATTCCTATAAATAGGACATGCCTTAGGACACTTATATTCACTTAATTCCACACTTGAGCAATCTTTGAGCATATACTTGCATTAGCAACCTGTTTGTGAGCAATTGAGCAATACTTGCAATTGGCTACTCCTCACCTTGATCTAAATTCGTGTCCTATAGGCTAGTATCTCCTATCCACACCAATCACACTTCCATATACATTGGTTAGGAGATCTACATGCTTGATATATGCAAATCAAGCCTTGTGCTTCAAAGGATAAGTTGTAATTTCCATTTTCCCTTCTTGTTCACTTTCATTGCTTGTACTCTCCTTGCTACTCCTAGGTTGGAGGCTGCAGATTGGAGAGGGTCGTGATCTTCTTGGTGAAGAAGGAGACTTTGAACTACTTCAAGAAGGTTGGTGTAACGGGAGGTTACTTCTAAGAGGAAGGCTACTTCAAGGGGGATCTTGGAGTTACTTCAAGAAGGCTACCTCGAGTTGGTGCATCTACTTCAAAGTGAAGCCTATTCAAAGGGGTGTAAGAAAGTATTATATTTTGTGTAATTCCTTGTGAAGGTAATAAAATTAATACTTTCAAAATCCCGGTTGGGTAAGCAACCGGGTAGTGGACTGACTGCCTTAGTATTTGCTAAGGTAGGAACCACTCTAAATCCCTTGTCTCCTTCTTACTTTTTCATTTGTAGTTGTTTGAGTTAAATATTTGTTAAATTAACTTTAAAACCCTATT